>JARKIC010001572.1:0-110340 GCA_029378375.1 Mycena olivaceomarginata
ATCTTCAAAGTCTCGCGTTATCATTTCGAGCACAGCTCCGAGATAGTACCGGTGAGTCATGAAAGAAGGTTTGTTCATGCTGTGTCTCGGCACAGCGGAAAACGTCAAGGTCTCTGCATCGGTTAACAAGTTGGGTTGACTCGAAGACTATCACGCAATAGCGCACACGGTGTGGTTTGTGTCATATTTCACACAATTCCTCAGTGCAAAAAACGTCATTTGGTTGAATAAAGGAGGTCATGGATAACACCTTGAAAGAAAGTGAAAATTTAAAGACAGGGGTTGAAGAACGGGTCGGCGATGATGTAAATAGTTTCTGCTACCCAAGTCGAAGCCATGTAGCCGATTCCACCCCTATGAAAATAAAAAGGCCGCATTAAAAACTCTGTTTACGGATGACGATTCAAGGTACATACCCTGACCTCTATTCAAAGTGATCCGATGGGGCCGAATTTGATATTCGAAAATACAACCTGGGCTGTACGGTTGTTCGTCTCCACATCCGCTGGAAAACCCGTGTTTGTTCCACACAAGCCTCGTCTAACACCGGGCAATTGAGGATTGGCATGCGGCGGGAAGTTACTGTCCAGCCGGAGCATGTTATCCGTCCGATCTTCGTCAATGCTCATCTCGAGAACCATCCCTCGCTCGAAGGCCTTTCCCAAAGTCGTGAGGCCGCCCAGACTGGCAAACAAATTCGTCTCTCCGTACACATCTTTCTGTTCATTGCAGTGTCTGTCGCTGAACTCGGTCATGCCCGTAAAATGTGACATCGGATTCTGGAGTATTGTTCCATTTTGGATGTGGAAACGACGGATAGAACTGAGCGCCCCGGTAGAGGAATTCGTGATGAACTGGGTGCGCACGGTGAATTTCCTGCCGGTATCGAGTCGGAATGCAGGCCCGACTCCGTAAAAGCCAGGAGAGCCTTCGCGAAATGGATTGAATTCACATCCGGTCAAATCGCAATCCGTGTTCGCACACTGCCCCCCCGCCGACTTTGCGATGCAAGTTGAAAGACCGGGCGATCGGCATGGATGCGCTACCATGGTCTGCGACACGGCATTGCCATGCCAAATACGGAACTCATTGCAACATGCACCTATCGTATTCCCAACATTGGGCTACGATTGGAATGAGTTTGAGAAATGAATCAAATAATGGTTGGTCCATACCAGCCCATGAACGAACGGGCGATCTGTAGAGCACCTTCCATCACAGTTCCCCGTTCCCCATCCTGCCCCAGCTTTATTGAGAGGATCTTCAGAAATTCCCCCATCTGCAGAGATCTCCTTGAAGGAGAGACTGCTGGCTAGACCACATGGAAGTTGCGATGCATCGACATCGAAGCTCAACTCCATATTGAGCGGGAAGAAGATTTGATAATGATTTGTCGGTGTGGCTTGGCTGCTTCCTGGGTCCAGGAGGATGACACTGTTCCCGATGTTTACCTCGCTGCTTTGGGTGAGGAATTTCATCATTACTTCATCGCTGGAACTGGTGATACCAAAGATTTCTGGAATAATCAGTTGATGATCTGATTTCCAGGTTAAACCACGCATAAGGACTTACTAGCATAATCGGCACTACGGATGGTACAATTTTCGTAGCATGTCTGTGCATCCGGACAGAATGTGCTGTTCCATACGTGATTCGCCCAACAAGCTGCACCGTTCATAGTGTGATACCAAGGCCCCTGGACGTTCACAACAGACCCGTTTACAAGGCTGCAGCCACCGGCGAGTGTACACCTCGACCAATTCAACGATGGATGGATTTCGACACCGGTTCCATTTCGGAGGCGCTGGGCTAGAAGATACCGTGCTTGGAAAACACCAAGAACAACACGAGCAAGGTAAAAACGCGCCATAAGAGTGAGCTATCCGAGTCCTTAGTCCAGTCTGCGAACTTACCACTCATATAAATGAATCACGATACAGGACCGACCAATGACAATGATCTGAGGCTCTATTCATAATGTGATTAAGTTTCGGTAAGCGGCCTACCTTGAAACGTTGACTCAGATGAGGATGATCATCAAGTTGTTTATCATTGTTTGACGTTTACGCCGTTCTTGCACCGAAGATGTACAGGCCAGCCGCGCCTGGCTTGGCTTATCACTGCTTGACAGTTGCACCGTTCTTGCACCGTTCCACCGAAGATGTACCGTTCCACCGAAGGTGCACACGCCAGCCTGGCCTGGCTTGGCTTCAAGAACGGGCTTGGCTTGATGGCTTAAGGGCTCGGGTCAAGCCTTGAGCAACACTACCCGAGGCACTGGGCAGTGGGTAGATGAAAGGAATATGGCTTCACTGGCTCCATGTCATTGAGTTCATATTTTTTCTCTGCAGTGCTTTTGCCATGTGTTGGGTGGAATCAGAACACCAGGGAAAGCGGACATTCCAACAGAACAGCTTCGCGTCCAGTCTGAGGTCTATCATAAGAGTGATCTGAGGCTCTACTCATAATATGATTAACTCACGAAGAGCATTATTTCGGAAAGCAACCTGCCTTGAAACGTTGACTCAGATGAGGATGATCATTATCATTGTTTGACATTTACACCGTTCTTGCACCGTTCCACCGAAGATGTACAGGCCAGCCGCACCTGACTTGGCTTATCATTGCTTGACAGTTGCACCGTTCTTGCACCGTTCCACCGAATATGTGCCGTTCCACCGAAGGTGCACAGGCCAGCCGGGCCTGGCTTGGCTTCAAGAGCGGGCTTGGCTTGAGGGCTTGACGTCGCCCTTCGAACAAACTTTAGCAGACACTGCCCCGACGCTAACATTGACAGATGGCTCTCACCACATGGAAACAAAGGCGGCGAGGCACGCAATTTCTCGAGTGCGCTCAGGCGGAACTTTCTGAAGATGGTGTTCGAAGAACCTTTGATTTTTTAGAGAAGAGAGATGCAGAGGGAGACAAGCTCAACTCGGTTCAATCCACCAAATGCTGCCTATGAATTTGTTAAACATATATACTTCGCGGCCTACCAGTCCCTTGTATAACATACAAGTATCCCCCGTGCGCGTCGCGCGCATCTAGGTTCAATGTCACGCGAAATGCACTCAATCTTGGCAGATGCCCCTGGTGACTGAACTGCCGTTGAACGTTCGCGAGGTAAAGTTGCCATTATTCGCTTTTTGATTATCACTGAATCGCCCAGGATTTCCTCGCAATGTCACCCAGTACTGGTTCACGACCCCGGGGGGTGGATATGCTTCACGTGAGCTTGATATTCAGTTTGCGGGTATCTGGCGATTCGGACCTCCGACGTCAAATTCAAGGGCTTCTATTTATCGATCTGCGCCTTACCGGATTACCGTGGAGGCTGAATCGAACGTACGTTTATCGTAAATCTTTCATGACTGAATACCATCAGCTGACTGACATGTCGATCTCGCCGGTCGCGGTAAAAGGTCCTTAAAGCCCGCAAGTTAAGACAGCAATTCGCATTTTCAAACAGCATGTCTTCCTCGTTACTCGTGTTTGAACATGGCGGCGCGGATTTTCTCGGTGCTATTATAGGTGGAATGGCCTGGTGTTAGTTGTTTCTTTCAACTAAATGCCTGGTTTTCATCATCCTTTTCGTAGCTGCATACGCTGTGTTGTTTTTTTGGTTTATCACCCTCGAACGCAAGGCTAGGCCTGACCACAAGGATAACACACGTCGATTGACCTATGTGCTAACGGCCTTGTTTTGCATTGCCACGCTGACATATGGTGTGGACTTGGGTGAAGAGTATCTTCTCCTGGTACACAACGCCGATCCCACTCTTATTGCTGCTTGGCGATTGTCTATCGCTTCAAGCGTTCTCCTCGGTATGGTAGACTTTCTCTCACAGATGATTCTTGTGGGTATTTCTTTTATCTTTGGTATTTCTGCGTCTGAAGTATTTGGCCTCAATCATCACCAGATCTATCGCTGTTGGATTGTCTGGACTCATAATTTCTATGTTGTTTCTCCTCTGGCTTTTTTATCTTTCGCTTCTTTAGGTGAGGATTATTACAGCTCGCTTTAATTCTATGTGCTCATGTTTATCTTCCAGTAGGACAATTGGTCACCGCGGGGTTCTTCGGAACTGTTTCGGGAGGGGCGGCTGAACCTGTCTACCATATCACGCTTCCCCTCGCAACAACGGCCTTCAGCCTCTCCATGGCCGTTAATACACTCGTCACCGGTCTCATTGTAGGGAATATTTGGGTCCAGTCTCGGCAACTCAACATCTTCCGCGGCGGAGGAGGAAAAAATGAAGACGAATCCTTCAATCGCGTCATAACATTAATGATCGAATCTGGGCTTATGAGCTTCGTTATTCAACTACTCTATCTCGTTCTCTATTCGTTGAAGAATCAAGCCTTCAGTCTTGTGGAAACATGTGCTGTTCATTTCTATGTATGTTGTCCGCTTTCTGGTAGTTTCATTTCGAGCTCACTCACCCTTGGAACTTGAAATACAGGGTATCACTCCAACCCTTCTAGGGATTCGTGTTATCACTGGGAAATTCATTGATACCTACACAAAAGCCTCGCGTAGCCTTGCGTTTGCATCGGGAGGAGCGGGGGATACTACTGTCTCCACAGAGACGGGTGGATTTCAGCCACGGCAAAAATCGAGAGGTCGGTTGTTTGAGTTTGCAAGTAAGGAGGTAACGATTATCGGGAGGGAGAATACAGATTCAGAAGTGTGATATCACCCGTATGTAAATTTCTGTTATTGCGGGTCACATATTAGAACAAGTGGGATGTAATTCAGACATTATGTGACTGACTTGATGCCACTGATACCGAGGCACCTCCTTGTCCAACTATTTTTAATAATCAACACCTGTGAGATTCTAGTCGTGGAACATGGTATTTTCAGCCCATGTTAGACGCGTCTCCCTGACGTATCCAATACACTGGTTGGAAAAATCTGATTTTTCTGCTGAATTTTCAGTGAAAAATCTCATTTGTTTTCCATCAATTTTCAGCCGGAAAATAGGTGGAAAATCCAAAACATTTTCACCACTTTTCCGGTTTGAGGCGAAAAACTCAAGAAAGTTGAAAAGGGGGTGAAAAAGCTTTCAAAATTTCACCATGTTTTTCGACTGCCAAGCCCGATGCAGAGCAACCAATGACAATCAATCTTGTCTCGATGATTGACTTGGGGGGAGGCCGATGCTGCGCACGGCATAACTCATACTTTACATTTTTTATTTACATGTCCGTTTGTTCTGTCTGGCCCTATGCTAGGAAGCAACATTTGCCTTCATCAGTTTATTTAATCAATACTGACTCTGTTCGCCACATTTATGTAGCATCATGTCATTTTTACGTAATTAATCACTATCAGTTCATCAACAGGGATTGCCGGATATCCGAACCGAATCTGGTGGTCAAAGCGTACTATACGAGATTCGCAGAGTAAGTAGCAGGCATGTATTCGTCGACCTTCCGATTCCGAAAACGGCCACTATGAATAAGTCGGAACGACGGGCGCTAAACCTCTTCTCTCTCAAAACGCAACCACTACGACATAATCTGTAAGTCTTTTCTATTGATTTCTTCGTAGCACTGAATCGGGCGCAGATGCTGGCTGTGCGCAGGAACAGAAGGCTCAAGGCCATCGTCCACAACATCCTTATCTAACCCGCTCGCCGTCGCCGCAATGTAAGCATATCCTTCTATACTTATTCGCATTTCGGCTCGACTCAGCGCCCCAGCCCCAATCCTTATACCAGCGATGGGCCAGGCGTCAACTACCTCGTTACGCGTGATCTCGCCGCCGATGTTACCGACTACGAACAGGGTTTAATCGACTACTCAACCCTACTTGCGCGGCGTGAAATCAAGCTCGGAGAATGTCTAGATTTCGGAAACCGCTTGTGCGGGTACAGGCCGTGCCAGAAGAAGTACAGGCATAGATGGAGGGCCACTTATACTACACCAGAGCGTAAGCTGACGGGTGAGTCCAATTCGCATCGTCAATATTGTTCATCTAACCAGAGTGCAGAGCATTTGACGCAAGACGAGACGTGTTTCACGCGTAGGCCGCGCACCGTATGCTCTTGCAAGAAGTGCCACACAGAGTGGGTCGATTATTTGTCGGTAGGAGGGGAACAGGGGATGGAGAACGAGTTTTACCGTTGGATCGGTTTGCGGGGTCATACATCGATTGCCACATATATTTGATACGAACTTCGGGCAGTTGCCTTGTATTATATCCCGTTGCACAACATGTCCAGTGAATAGACTTGTATTATAACATATTGAATTACACTGGACAATATCTGGATATTTGTCTCCGTACAATATTGCCAGACACGACACATCGAGTTCGTGTGATACGAATTAGATACCTTTGCGTTGTATTATAACATTATAACTATTTCCATTCAATACTTTCATCCTCGACGTGCCGCCAGTGTACCGAATGCCTCACACTTTTTTTCGAGTGCACCAAGACCATCACGAGATGTACGACGCCCAACATGTATTATGTCGTAGGGTTCGACAATTGCATTGGGACGGTGTAGTACGTACCATCAGTGATCGATGAGACCGGGTATTTCCGATGTCGTGTGTACAGAGGACAGTCACAGCCACAACATTTAATCGTACCTGAAAGGCCCGTGGGGACAAGCATAGGTATATAATTCAACATTTAAATAAAAATTCTCATATAAGGGGCGAGGCACGATGTTCGATAAACTGTGACGGTACGCTTTCAAAGCATTCAGCATGACATTATTTGTCGCATCTGAACTACTGGGTGTGTCTTGTTTTAAAGACCCTGCGATCGGCTCTTCGGATCAATTTTATTTTCGGCATTTCGGCATGCGCCGCTGAATGATAAGGTTATCGAGCAATTAAGGTTCACCAGGACGGGAATAATCCCAGCTTTTACACTTTCAATGGGATGTCATTTCCACAGTCGCACAACGTCTCTTCACTCTTCACCGCCACGATCCTCTGCCTCTCTTTGCAACATGGCTCGTAGCAAGGTGCGTTTCCACTGCCTGGATTTCAGTCGCCCACTCAACATCGGTCCGTAGCAAACGGCTCGTAAAACCACCGGGGGCCAGTGGAGTCCTACCGCGTACCTCTGTATTGACTTGCTATTCCAAACAGGAAAGCCACCTGCCATCCGCTTTCCGTGTATGACTCCGTCGTTGCGCATAGAATTACCACCTAAACCGCTGAAACGGTGCACTAGGGTGCGGCCGTGTAATCTAATGAAATCAACTAGAGAGTGAAGCGAGCTAGTCACTAATCACAATCCAACCAAAATCAAAACAAAACACTAATCCAATCCTAATGCTCATGTGTGTGTGTTCGGGGAAGTAGGTACGTATCACCCGTCAAGAGGGTGTGCAAAGGTTTTATAAGACTCTGTTTCAATAGCAAACTATGTGGTTTAAGCACGGTTATGCTGGGGTAGCAGGGACTTCACACCAACAGGATGTCAAGACTCAAGTAAACTTTAGACTGTTCAGAGCTTTCAGTTTCTTTGTGAGCGGCAGAACCTAGCACTACTGGCAGCTAGCCAAGAAGCAGAAGGTAGGGCAGACTATCAACAGACAGACGCTACTTCAATATCAACCAACGCTGCACGAATGGCAGCGGTATCAACGAAACAGGGGCGGTTACACAGAAGGTGGACGCTGGGCTAAGGCGCGGACAGTTACACTGAAGGCGGCGGTTTCACTTCTACGTGCACAAACTAGTCTTTAGTCCTGGAGGCCTAAAGCGCTGCTACAGGAGACGAGTTGGTGCAGGTTGAGCGGGGCTCTTATATCAATGCAATTGGTAGTCTTTTCGACGTCCCGTATCTCTTAGTCTTTTCTGTGCGTCTGCAAATATATCTGATGTCTTGTCACAAATCTAGAGTCTACTATATTGCCCGTATATCTGGGGTGGATAGTTTACTGGCTAATACAGAGTACACAGCTGGCTTTTATACATTTCAGAGAGAAGTAAGGAGATAGACGGAATGAATAGGAACAATAAAGGGTGGGAGCCCGAGTAGTGAATGGCCAATGGCGTAGAAGACATTCTCAACCATGGGTATTATGACCTGCTACCGGGGCTAATCCACGTGTATTTCTCTAGCACGCCATAAGATGTGCTTAGTTGTCTTGGTTTCCATCTTTCTGACTGAGCAAGTCTGTCACTGCTGACTAGTCAAGTCAGTCTTAGTTAAGCTCTATTCAATTTCTCTATCAGTCCACACTTCACAAGCTCAGTGGAACTCATAGTAAATATCAAGCAGATTGACAAGATAGCGCGGCACTATACTGGCAGACCAGTATAGTGACTAGTAAAGTATAGCGCGGCGCTATTCTATAGTGTCGATCCTCATCAATCATATCAGTAAATCCTTGATGCGAGGCCCGCATCTTTCTAACGGCCAGATCTGCCCGAGTAACCACAGTGATGATTAACTCGGTAACAAGTCTTCATCCTAATCTAATCAGTTGGCCTTATACACAAAATGGTGCGGCGCTATATCCCTGCCGGCCCTAATGTGGTTGTACCAATCCTGACTTCGTATATCTTGTTTTAATAGTCATCAGACTATTCAGAGGCCGTTGAGATGGCAAGTCAATAATTCTGAGTAGTTCCCTGATGTTTCACCTTCAGCGCATAAGATAATGGCTTACCGCCACCATCTATAGCTCAGTGTAGAATATCGTAGTCAGGACGTAACAACCTTTTGGGCTGCCTTGTCAAGTCTACTCAATCCTTCATAGTTGATTTGTTACACTGACTTTCGGCCATCAATAGTGTAGCCCACCACCCCAGGGAGGGTGTACGCTCATAATCTAATGCCTCACTTCTGCCCGCTAATAGGTTCAAAATGAAATAAAAACTGGTGTTTTCATGCATGTTTTGGTACACGCCCTATCACCGCGTCGCGACTGCCCTACCTATGTCATGCGCGAAATCCGCCAGTATCCGAAGACGACCGGCATGCTGAAACGCTGACTATGGGGCTGGCGGTGAAATAACCACAACACAAACCTTGTAAATGAATACGCGGTTCGATACTGCAACTACAACAACTCAAACACTATAGTCCTCGTGCAAGTTCGGGGTTCCAATCCAGTATAGATTGTGGCAATTTGAACTCTAGTTCTCTTTGAGAAGCAAGACTTTACAGGTCTACAAGTCGTATAGATAAACTTGCTCGAATCCGTTCTAGGCGCAATCGCGATAGACAGACGAGATTTTATGTTCAACGGTTTTGTATGATGTGGGTCTAGGTTTGGAGATGATACTCCGATGCTTAAAGCAAGTGATTCTTATGAATCCCGATTCCAAATAGTATCCGCGATTGCTAATCCTTGCGAGATTACAACCAATTGTCAAGTCTGATCCGTTTCCTTATATTCCACGCGTCCGTTCCGTTTATCCAATATGTTCACGCATCGTTTATAAAGATCCAAATCCAACACAGATAATATTCAAACAGGGAAAACAAACGAAACTTGGTATAGCTTCTGGGTGTCTCCGAATGAATGACTACTCTACCGGTTAAGCGTGAAGTCTAGTAACTTCGCGTCCAACAGGTGGGGTGAGATTCACTGGCGTTCCTCCCATAACCATCCACTTAAATACGTTACAGGATTCTAAATATAAACGAGACAGATACAAACGTGCAATAGGGTTCAGGGTATATGACTAGTGGTATGGCCGCTTAGCCGATGAACTCCTGTCAAATATCAAGCGATTAGTAAAATTGAGAGAGATTTATAAGAAACATCAACGAGCCGAGCTTAGCGATGAGTCAAGATCTACATCGCTTAGAACGATCGTGATGGAATATTGTTGATATGCCAACTTTTAGCCGACCTCCTTGTCAGCACTTCGCTACCCTCCTTGGTAACCGCAAGCTCAAATGGTTCCACCTTGAACCGCTTAAGTGATTTGTCTGAAAATCGTGATAACCGCCGCTTCCTAGTACCCCGAGTACAGTTTCTTAGTCAATTGGTAAATCGACCAAGTCCAGTCCTCTCTTGGCAGTTCTGGAGACGTCAGATGATGCCCAGCAATGATCCCTCTGGTTCAGAAGGATGTTCCCTCGTAATATGCCCTTAGTCAGGGATGTGCAGTAGCCCCAATCCGTTTCCAGGATGGTAATGCACTTTCCGCGATTGCTCCATTAGCGACTTCCCACTCCAACCCTTTACCAGGATTGTTGTCCAGCGCCTTTCTAATGGTTCGAGACACATTATATCCCTTTTAGCTAACTGCTCAGGCCAGCATTAGCTCTTGTGAGATGACGTCGTAATGTAGTGAAGTACATTATAGTATGTTGCAACTCGAGCAGATTTGAATAAATGCCCGGGTGCCCCAATACCAGGTCTGTCAACGCTCATACCGAAGACATCATTTCAGCGTCTGGTTAAAGAGATTGTGGACGATTACCAGGTGCGTAACTACTCTCGCCCTACGATCAACGTATTGAACGATTTCGTCTCCAGTCCGACGTACACTTCCAGTCGGCAGCACTCGAGGCGATTTTAGCGGGCGCGGGAGACGTGTGATCTTTACCAGCTAAGCAACCCACAGTTTTGAACACAACTTACAGTATCTGGTGTCTGTGTTCGAGGACACCAAGTGCGCTGCTGATCTTGCGCGTCGCGAAACTATGTATGCCTGCCTTCACGGGCCTTTTAATTTCCATTAACGTCTTTTCTTGCAGTCAAGTCAAAGACATGGCGCTGGCACTTCGCGTCCGTGGTGACCGTTTTTGAAGAGCCGGAGAGCGCACACAAGATGATGTTCCTCCACTTTTTCTTTTGTAGTATTGAAGGCCCTTGTATTGCAGGCGCGAATGTATATTGCCGATCGCTTTTCCACAAAATGTGACTGTTCGAACGCGCAGCAGCAGTTCACTGTACATTGCGTATAAAATTACAAGGTTTACAACATTGTTCAAACCCGCACAGCCTCGATCCTGAACCACGAGATTACCATTTTCGCTTGCGGATACATCCGCGTCCGTGCATTATGTCGCCCCGCCCTCCTCCATTACCCAGGATTCTTGCTTAGAGATTATCAATGTGCCAGCACGCCCTCGAGAGGAGATCTAATACATCTCGTTACATATAGTTAACGTGCTGTCGCGTACCACGCCTGTTCCCATTCAACCGTAAGAACCACAGTATCCACCTTAGTTGATACCCAGTTCATTTCTGTACGACTCATATTCTTCGCAGGAAAAGGATAGTGGATGCGCAAGTTCCCAACGGCGAGGGCGGCAAGTATGCCGTGGATCGATTCCGTCCTCGGGTTTCGTAGTCGCAACGACTCGACTTTCGACCATTTGAATCCTGCCATTGCCGCACATCAGGACAGCACTCTGTCTGCGGTGGTGACGTCCAGCACCGTGACATCAGGCATGAGGATGGACAAGGCCAATACGTCCAGCTCGCTTTTGCACACACCGTAGATTCGTAGGGCCTTAACCGGGCGCACAAGATCCGCACATCCGAGCAGTGAGCTACAGTCTCGTTCGTCCATGAGTCTGACATCTAGCTTATCCAAAGTCGGGGCCCGGAGTAAGGCTGAGGAGCCTATCAAACACACTATTACCCCCTGCGAAAAAATGGAGTTTGTTCAATCGGCTCAGAATCAGAGGCTCTTTCTCAGACAGAGCATCTATTGAGTATAAGTCATAATCCGGCCCCACGTTCTAACTCTCACCCCCTTCTATCCAATTTTCCAACCGACAGGGCCTCTAGCCAAGTGGCCTCGAGTAACACTCCATAAAGGTCGGCCATAGTTGGAGCGGATGCGTCATCCAAGTCACCAAGTACGAGAATGGCGATATGTCGAAAGCTCCAGTTATATCGCATCGACAAACCGAAACCAACAAGTCGGAGATGGCGCATTGCAGGGTCCCCTATCCTGATAAAATCCGGAGTCGGATTCAACGTATGGGCGTGCTCTCTAGCCCAGCCAGGTTCAATGTTGATCAACGCCATTTCGGTTAGGCGAGAGAAACTGGTTGAGGATAATTTCTCCGCGACTATTGCGAATGCTGCGCGACCTTCGATGTATATTCCAAGGGTCGCACATCTATCCGATTTGGACTGCAATAGACCCATTACGGCGTGAAGTCCGACTTTCGTCACTATCCGGATCGGGCGTGCGCGTAGATGGACCGCGTAGTACCAGGCGTATATGCAACGCGGATCCAGTCAATTTTCCGGTGATATATTCGAACGCTGAACGTGTTTGAGTTGGATTAAGTTCGTGCGATGTCCAGAATGCCGCGGTATGATCGATAATTAGACACCACAACATCGATACTTGTCTGAATGAGCTGCGGCGTCGGATGAATTGGGTTTTGTGCAATGTGTCATTTGCAAAGGGGTTATCGGCGTCGAAGTAGTCTCCGCACCCACACAACAATATTCTGTGACTAGTTCGATTGGCGTCTCCGACCACGGTCTGTACCCACTGTTTAGTGTAAGGGTCGCTTTCACCATAATCACTCACGTCAGTTCATTTTGATTTGGTAAGGGCATCTGTGGCCACCGGTCAGTCACATAACGCCTCTGCAGGCCGCATTCGTTTGTCAAAACTCTACATGCCATCGGTTCAGATTGGCAGGACGTATACTGTAGCATCCGCACCTGTTATTTATCGTGTCAACGGCTAGAATCTCGCAGGCGTCGTCCATTTAGGCATACCTGTCATGCTCGCACCCGCACCTCATATAGGTCTTGCCAGGGGCTTTTGTAAATTCACTGGAGCTTGATAGGGTTTTCTGATCCACCTCCGAACACATTCAAACCAGTTACGATCACTAGCAACTATCAATTCCATTTTAACCCCGGAATATTGATCCTCTTCACTATCTGTCACTGTTTAAAATTAGGACGCGCATTTCACCAGCTCAGTTTGCAATCATGAACCAATTCTTACTCGCAACGAATATCGATTACATGTACCATTCTTTCCGTGTCTCATCCACATATTCCACGCTGTTCACCAGTTTCAGCATCTCTGCCATTTCCTCTCCTGTCATTCCAGACTCCCAAATGACGGGCTGCTCCGGGCGGTACAGCATCAGGTGTTGTAAGCCCTGTCGACGTCTACCCAAGTTATACAGCATCTCGAACCAGATATTGTGGCGCACAAGAGTGCGCAATTGAGGAAGCGCGCCGTCCTCGTACAAACCATAATGAAACCGCAGCGGCGTATACGCAATATCAAGCGTGGACACAGCTGGTGTTATGGCATATAACGCTCCGACACTATCCTCCGTCGCTTCGTCACAGCTGATACACATGTTGACGGCGGTGTTAAATAGTGTTCCGCATCGAAGCGCGATCGGCATGTCTCCGTATGCCAACAATAGGTGAAGTTCAAACAAGGCTGGCGCTCGCAAGTTGGCCATTAACAGCCCGAGTGTCTCGCACCCTCCCGGTCTGTATTCCAAGAACTTCAACGAGTTCATGGCGATCTCGCTCCGCGGCAAGTACGAACCTAGACCAATGTGAATTTAAGTCTGATTAGATGCCTTGCACATACCGACAACATTCACTCCGTGAATGGACATACACTCTAAGGCGATCGCACCCTCGAATACGACGTGTAGCTCTTGAACAGGCAGAAGGGCCTCGGGTCCCAAGAATTGCAAGCTTAGTGTCGATATATTCGCGAAATTCGAACACAATGCGTTGGACCAAGAGAATCCGAATCCTTCTAGTCGTAACGTGGCGGGGCTGAAACGCGCTGCCGAAAATGCTCCGAACGACAGCTGATTTACCACCGTTCTAGGGCGCCTTCGTCCCATCTTGTTGTTGCGAGAGTCGCATATTACTACCGCGAGGCGTGTGACAGTAGGGAACGAGAAATCTCGAATTCCTTCGGCGAGCGCAGGGAGCCAAGGAGTGTCCGGCGTAGCGATGATGAGAGAGGCACAATTTGGAGCTTGCCCACGTAGAAGGCCAATTATGTCCTCTACCGACACAGGGTCGCGACACGCAGTTGCAGGGACGCGAGCTGGCGGCAAAGCAATTGCGATATGCGAGGGCACAGCAGTCATGTGGTGTGTCCATTCGTGAAATCTGTGTCTGGATTCGAAGGGCTGGATCATGTAGCTAGAAAGCGATACCGAGACCGAAACACCTTCGAAATCGACCGAAGCCCCGCCCGGTTGTGTCATGGAGAAGGTCCTTTTTCACCTTTGCGCGACTTGTAGCTCACTCGCATGTTTCTCAGCTGAATCAGATATTAGAGCTACTGAAAGAAGAGAGTTTACAGCGCTCCGTGCAGACACACCAACAGGCGGATAGCGTTCGGTATCTCAACGAGCTCAACTCGGCAAGTTCTCTCTACTTCCGGCTTGTGTTTGTGTTCATTCTGTCCTAGTGGTTGGAAGCATTTGTCAGCGGAGGAACCGCTCAAATCCAAGTCATTGCAACTGGCGTTGATAAACTGTGCCAACAATCAGGTTGTTTGCGCGATGGTCAAGCAACACACAAATTTTCCCATATTGGATTATCCCCACACACAAAAATTCTGAATTAATTTAAACTGTTGCAATCTATTGAAAGCCAAATTATTTGAATGATCAAAGCTCTGACTCATGTGTATTATCTATTGCATAATAAATTTCTAACCCTAGCGACTGTTTTACCCCAAGGTTCTGCACATCACTGCTAAGTTGGTCAACATCTATACGTGGCCGAGTTCTGCGAGCAAAGGGTGCGGGGAGTGATCGCTTTCCGAGTGGCTGACCACTGCTACGGCCTTCTGAGCTATGAACAGCTGCAGCTTCTTCATCAACACAACAAAGGCTCTACTAATATTGAGAATTTTTTCAATACATAAAATACGAACACACCGAAGTGGCTTCACTGCTAATTTTGAGCACTCGGTGAAGATGGCATTGTACCTTTTTGACACCTTTGGCAAAAGGTGCAACACGAAAAGAGACAATAATCTCAACAAGATTTCCAGGCTGAATCATTGACCGAGAAACATTATTCTGAAATTCCCAAGTGCTGAGATACATGAGTGAATATGCCAGCCAGAGATAATGATGAACTCACTTGGAATCATTCTCAAGACCAATGAGATTCATGACCTCAATATCATTATCCGCTATATACACAAACCTCTGATTACTGTCTCCACCATTAACCCAATTTTTCACGTAACCTTCAACATCCAACTGAGCGGGAATTTCCACAACCTCGAAAATGTTATGCTCAGCTGGAGTCATCACTCGAGCCATTGCTGTGATGCCTCCACAGAGCCCACCGAGTGTAACCACAGAGGGCAACGGCGTAATGTGTGGACCAGCACCAAGCATGAAGTCTGATACAAGGTTTGGTCTCATCATCAACTCAAGTGGCATTCCGACTTCAGCCTCTCCAAAGAAGCGGGCATCACCCAGCAAAGGTAGGTATAAACTTTTCCACATTCATCAGATATTTCATTTGTACCCAGCACCCACAAATATCCCCATCTCGCCAAAGAAAGATGGCACCATCCAGTGGGACACTTTTGCGGCTCGTACACCTGACAAACCAGGTACACCTCATTATTTCAGACTGAATAGATGTTTACGGCTCATTATCAGTTCCTATCTACAACACATGTTCTGTGGACTTTGACATCAAGAATTTTCAACAATTGCCAAAATATGATGGTGAGCTGGATGCAGGAATGGTTGCCATGGTCGTCTTCACCCTTGGACGCTATTCTGGGGCAGACAGTGAAAAGCTGTCACTCAATGTGCAGGCTGCTGTAGCCATGCATGATGCAGTGCCCGAAGAGGACCGCCCGGCTGAGACAGTCATTGATGCAAGAATGCCTCTTCCTATCAATTAAAGCACATTTGTAAACGACCATTACAAATGAAATTACTGTCCACATACAAAAATAGAGTATATAGAGTAGGGGACCGGCGCTTGCCGCCGCTACTGATCTGTCATTGGAAACCTGTAAGCTGTGGTGCCGTCCTGCCGCAAAACAATCATTGCGAAACTTTGACGTGGCAATCGTCTTTGTTCTCATCCGTCATGTCCACCACTGCTGTCTTCTGCGACATCCCGCTTTCCACAGGCTTTAGCCGCGATCTCGAAAAACTCCTCCCTGTCTCTTGAATGGGTACTTACATCTGGGGTTCCTGCCACTAATTCCATGGTATCTGGTGTAATACACCGACGAGGAACTGGAAACTGTCTGCCGCCTCCAAATTAAACTATCTGTTACTTCCTCCCTACCTTTTGATCTCGTCCTCGGCCGGGACTGGCTCCAATTTATCCGTGATTCGTTACCAAATGCTTGCTTTCATCTCACATCTGGCCCACTTGACTTGCGAACACGAAGAGGTATGTTTCTTGGACTACGCTCTAATGACATGGCGTCTCATTGTACCAGTGAATCGTCCCCTGTCCTCTGTAATTCATCCTATGGATGTTGACGACAGCAGCCCAACGCCGTGCAGACCACAAGGTATTTTAACCCGTCTTTCCTCATTCCTACTTCTCACTTGCAACACAGTTCATCCTGACGACTCCGTCGCCTCCTCTTCCAACACAACCCCCCTATCTTCCCCATCTACAATCACATCGCTGAATATACTCCGCGACATCTTTCTTGGACATCATTCTACTCGTTCACGTACATCCGTATTTCATGCTGATCTTCCTGCTATAAAACATGCTCTTGAATTACATGCTATACCCCATAATGATTTGACCCTGATTGACTGTCGACGTGCTCTCCTCCATCACATCGTCTCAGGTAACTGCGCCAACTACGTTGATGCTACCGCACACCCCCGACCCCAGCGGACTGCTTGTCGCTGCATAGCACAAGATTTTCACTCTGCTGCCGATGTCTCTCAAGCTGTTTTGGAAATTATTCTCGGTGCAGATCGCAACCAAATGTCAACGGAGAGTCTCTTACATGTGGCTGCTGCATTAAATTGACAGCCTCCGGCAGTCGCAATCTTCGTTTCAAAATACGGGCTCTTATTCGTACTACTCTCAATTCAATTACCTCGTCGGTTAACTATTCTTCAGCATCGGTGGCTGATTTCTTCAATTCTTTTGAAAGTCATCGCAGACCCGTTCTAGTGTCTATTGCTGCTCTACATCGCATCGACGTACCGACCAATGCCACAATCAAAGTGATCCGCACCGAGATAACAGAGCACATCATATCCGGCCGCTGCGCTCAATTTGCCAATACGGAGTTACCCACCAGCCGACCTAAAAATTTATTACTGCCCGACTGTACTGATGTCTGCTATGAATGGCAATTCAATGGGATTGACCCGGACCTACAAGTACACATTCTGAGTGCTCTCTATGGAAGTAAACTTACCATTGTGCCTTTAAGACGCCTTCTCTCTTCAATCAATGTTACATACGAACAATCTGAATCCTTCTGAAACCTGCGTAAAAAGCTCCGGTCATACATCTTGGACTTGCGAAAAGGAAAACGCGTTGAACGAGCAGAACGAGCAAAAGATGAGACCCAAGCTCAATTTAATGAGGAACTTCAAAAAATACTGTCGTCTTGGCCGCAAGTCGTGTCACAAAAATTGAAAGATAAAATCATCAACCTCTTTCGAGAACAAACATCTTCTGAGGCTCTAGCTACCTTCACATGTGCATCATGTGCCGAAGCTGTTTCTATGCGATCACAGTGCTCTTTATCGCTGTCAGAATTCGACCTTAATATTCTAAAGCGGCCTGACTTAAAAACAAATGAGGCTTTTCTTTTAGATCGGTATAAGTATCTCCACCCAGATTGTATTCCTCCACCCATGCCATTCGATGACGGGCCTTTGCGTGACCTTCTTGTAGATCGTGATGGTGTCTTTTTTCCTTCAGATGGGGGTCAGCCTGTTCTATCTCTTTGTGCCGAATGCCAGTCGTTGTTGAAAAAGGGGAAACTTCCGCCGTTGTCATTAGCCAACAAAACCTTTCTTGGTCCTGTTCCCGAAGAATTGAAAAATCTAACCGTCATCGAAGAAGCTATGATCGCAAGATGTCGTTCTAAATGTTGGATTATTCAATTGAAAGAAGAAGATCAAAATCTTGTTCTTGCGAACACGCAGCGTGGAATCCACGGCCACATGATAATTTATCCCCAACAGCCATCCAAAGTCGCTACCATCCTTCCACCACCGATTGAAGAAATTACTTCCCCAGTTTGTGTGCTCTTGGTTGGATCTTCCCCGCCCACCCCAGACTGGCTACGTGAACGTGCAAAGCCACTAGCTGTTAATGCACAACGGGTGCGAAAGGCTTTGCAATGGCTCAAGATTCACAATCCTCTTTACAAAGATGTGGAATTAAACGAAGAGTGTCTTCAGCAACTCGAGACTAATCCTGTTCTACCTTTCTCAATTGAACATATTCAACCAAGTGCCGCGAACGAAGCTTCTACTGCCAGATATGATTCAACTCCTACTCCCAGGGAATCAACAAGTCAGTCCCGGTCGACCGACATCCCATTCCAAAATGTTGTCATTGCAGATGTGGACTGCCATGCTTCTTCCAACGAGCTTAGAGCTGCTGCACTACGACACGTTAGAAAGAAAGGAGGTGGCTATATTCAAATTCCACATGACCAAGAGCCGGAAGATGAATTTCGAAAAGACAGCCTACTGTTTCCACTGATTTATCCTACGCTCTTTCCCTACGGTATTGGTGGTCCAGATGACTCCAAACGACCTGTTGCACTATCTCTGAAGTGCCATGTTAAGCATCTATTCAACTTGGCTGATCCAAGGTTTCAAGAACATCCATCTTTTCTTTTCACCGCATTCAATATTCTTCAACGCCGCGAAATGCTTTTGCACACTTCTCTGAAAGTCAAAAAGGTAAACTTTGCCTCGGTCGCTGCTCAATTTGCTTCTGTCTCTCCTGAAGTTGTTCAACGAGTATCTGAACGTGTTAAAAATGGTTGTACACCGAAACCAGAGAATGAAGAAGAGCGTAAAGTTCTGAATCTCCTTAAACAAGTGAATGAAGTCGCATCAAATGTTCCAGGATCTTCTGCTGCACGAGTTGCAATGCGTAACGAGATTCGCGGATTGATGATTGAGAAAGGTTTGCCCAGCTTCTATGTAACTATCAACCCGGCAGATGTGTATAATCCTGTAGTGAAATTTTTGGCCGGTTCAGAGATCGATGTGGACGATTTATTGCCTACCGACGTGCCAGATTACTGGAATCAATCTGTACTTGTAGTCAAAAACCCAGCCGTTGCTGCAAAGTTTTTCAACATATACATGAAAGCATTTATTTCCGCACTTCTTGGATATGACCCTGATCAGAAAAATCTGGAAGGCGGAATTCTTGGTGTTGTCAAGGCATACTATGGTTGTGTCGAAGCCCAAGGACGTGGAACTCTGCACTGTCATATGTTAATTTGGGTTGAAGGAGGATTGAACCCAAATGAAATTAAAAGACGTGCTCTCAGTTCAGATGAATCTAATGTTGAATTTTGTAAAAGACTCCTCGCATTCCTAGACGATACAATTTCCAATGAAATTCCAGTTGGTGACCCAAATGTAAATGTTCCATCCAATGAACATCATCCTTGTTCTGTGCGCGGAATCCGTAAGAACAGTGATTACACTCCAGAACTCGAAAAACAGGCCAATGTAATATCACCTGAAAGGCGGCAAGATCTGCACAACCTTGTTGCCGAGTGCCAGAGTCATACACATTCGAAGACATGTTTCAAATATTGGCGAGGACTACCGGAGCCTAAAACTTGCCGATTTGATCTTCACGAAGATAATTTTCGTGCTGAGAGCTCCTTTGATCCTGAAACTGGAGAGATTAATTTACGATGCTTGAACGGCCTAGTGAATAATTTTAATATGACTATAATTGAAGCAATACGTTGTAACATGGACATTAAATTCATCGGTTCCGGTGCATCTGCGAAAGGAATTCTGTATTATATTACAGACTATATCACAAAATCTCAGCTTAAAACTCACGTTGCATTCTCAATGCTTGAACTTGCAGTTAAAAAGCTTGGTGAATTTAACCCGTTTGAGGATGAGCTGACAGTTCGCGCCAAGAGAATGCTTCAGAAATGTGCCTACGCCATGATTTCTCAGCAGGAATTGTCTGGACAACAGGTTGCTTCGTACCTCATGGATTTTGAAGACCATTTTACCAGTCATTCGTACCGTAACTTTTACTGGACTGCTTTTGAGGCCTTCATTAACCAGCAGATTCCAAGTCCAGAGTGTTACCCTTCTAAACAATCTGCTTCGACGCCAGAATCGGTTGAGCAACCCAAGGAAAACCAGGATTCAGCTTTGGACAACGATGAAACACTTTCTGAGGATTCAGATGATGAAAGTGAGAACGAGGGCGACGAGACTCCATACCTGAATACCTTACTCGAACCAGACAGTGAAATTGACGCAAATCTATCCAATGAAAACGAAGAAATCCGAGTATCTGTAGACGGAACTGGTAACCTTATTCCTCTTGCAAATCAGTTAGCCGACTACCAGAAACGAGGCAAAGAACTGGATAATGTGTGTGTATGGGATTTTATTTCACGAGTTGATAAAGTCAGTAAGACCTCAGACCGGCGAAATCACAGAGGACAGGAAGACTCAGACGATGCAGGCGAATCTCCTGAAGATTCAGACCCTTTTGACCCAGCCGAAGCCCTATTAGATGACTGTGCTGAAGATTCTGAAGAAACCAACAAGGAAATTGATGCACCTATCATGGAAGTGAAAGTCGTAATCGTCCCCGTGTTTCTCTTCTGAAAGGCCACGGTCAAGAAAAAACACACATTCTCCGAGTTCGAGCTCCAAATGACATTCTCGTACCTGTTCCAATTGGACCGGGAATTCCGCGACGTGATAAAACAGAGCTAAGAGCAAAATATTGCCGATTGATGCTTATATTCTTCAAACCTTGGCGCCAAGCTTCAGACTTGAGAGAAAAATTCGGGTCATGGGAGGAAGCTTTCGATCTTTTCGTAAAAACCTGTTCACATTCAGTTACACCCAAGTTAAAGAACATGCAAATTCTTCAAGAATGTCGATGATCATTTCGCTGAAAGATCCAACCGTGCAAGACAAGCTGTTAATTCTAGAAACCGATGTAAACGTAAAACTGAAGTCTCTGATGACTTTGCCGGAGAGGATGTAACGGAAGACATGATTTTAGAGCACCTCGAAGATATTTCAACTCGGTTTTCATTGAAGAAGGCGGCCGCTAACGAAGCCATCTTGGAATGTGTACAATATGCACAAGAGTCGGGCATGTATGATATTTCATTTGAGGAGCCGGCTACAACATCGGAAAATCCCAATCAATTTGAACACACTCAATTAATTACGGATACGCACCAAGAGGATGTTTGGGAGACGGCGTATGAAGACAGACGAGAAGAGTTCAAAAAAAGAGCTTCAGGAACCGAAGAAACAGCCCCCAGTGTAAATTCGAGGCCGAGTAACTCGCAAACTAGTAACTCCATGATTGATGATGGTTCTGCTTTCCGGAACGCATTTTCAACACCAGACGAAGTCCCGCAAATTAGACAAGATCTTGAAGCTTCGGAACCAAAACTTGACGTAGATATTGAGGCTCACATTAAGAAATGGACGCTGAACCCGGAGCAGAGTGAGGCTTTCCGCATTGTAGCCCTTCATAGTCTCAAGAACTGTCCAGAACAACTTCGAATGTTGATTTCGGGTGCTGGTGGTACAGGAAAATCCCGTGTTATAGATGCGTTACGAGATTTCCTTCACTTGCGAGGACAAAGTCGAAGATTTCGTTTGGCTGCGTACACCGGTGTAGCTGCTCGAAATATTAGCGGAATGACTCTACACAGCGCACTCTGTATAAGTCAACGATCAAGCAAATCAACACAAACACGAACACGACGTGACCTTGTTGCTATGTGGGAAGGAGTAGATTATCTATTCATTGACGAAGTTTCTATGGTTGGATGTGCATTTCTACTCCAAATTAGTCAAGCTTTGACCGAAGCAAAAGGATATACTGCACCATTCGGAGGCGTAAACTTAATTTTCGCTGGCGATTTTGCACAATTACCACCAGTTGGCGAGAAAAGTCTGTTCACAAAGATAGACACAAGCACAGAAAGCGCATCTGGCAAGAAAGGTCAACAAAACATTTTGGGAAAACTTTTGTGGTTATCAGTCAATACGGTGGTGAGATTGAAAAGAATCGAAAGAGTCCGCCGAAGACACAATGACACGGGAGAAACAAATGAGAAAGATCTTGAAGCGGAGAAATTTGTAGACCTGTTGTCCCGACTGCGTGAAGGGAGATGCACGGACGAAGATTTTGACACCTTGAACTCTAGACTAGTTACTCAACTTCGTCCAGACTGGAACAGTGCACGGCTCCAAAATGCACCAATAATTGTGTCGAATAATGAATTGAAAGACGCACTGAATGTCAAAGCCTCTCAAGTTTATGCAACGAAAAGTGGAAAGAGTTTGCATTGGTATTATGCGCAGGATACCAGAAGCGACGGAACACTTGTAACAGATCCTGCTCTCCGAGATTATCTTCTTAACAAGTTACACTCCGGCCAAACCAATTATCGCCTTGGAAGACTACCATTAACAATCGGAATACCGGTCATGATAACCCAGAATTTTGACGTACAGAATGGAATTGTGAACGGCACGACTGGAATTGTAAAGCAGATACGCTACACAATTGATTCGTCAGGAGAAAGACAAGCCCACTCTTGCATAGTGTACGTACCAGATATGACTGGCCCCGCTCTTCCTGACCTGCCGCCAAACATGCAGCTGTGCTCGCCGAAACTGTTGATATGACCTTCACGCATCCAGACTCCCATAAGAAGTGTGTGTTGAAAAGAACACAATTGCCCTTAGTCCCAGCATTTGCGATGACAGCCCATAAAGCTCAAGGAAAGACCATGGAGGTTGTTGTTGTCGATCTTGAGAGTACGCGGGGAACCGAATCACCATATGTCATGCTCTCACGTGCAAAATCACTTGACGGTGTCTTCATCCTGCGTCCTTTTCGCCAAAAAGTCATCCAGTGCCGCCCGAGGGAAGATGTACGGAACGAATTCAAGCGCCTTGACATCCTGTGTCACCAAAAAAAAATGAAATATGGAACGCCGGCAGAATCTAAACTAGCCCAAGAGTATCTCGTCAACACATTCTCACTGGCGGCGTTGCCAGAGGGCGGTGAACTCGTCGATTTTACCTCAGGCAACGCGAGAACATTGGCTCGGCTCCAAAGCTCCTCAGCACGTCTGATAAGCGCTGGGACCACTCCAACATCAGCTACCCGATCTACCCGATCGACACGACGGTCAACTCGCTCTCCTCCACGTCGTGCACGCAATCGTCCCCCTCAAGCCAGCACTCCAATGGATGTAGACACTGCTGCTTTGCGTTACCAAAAACGGTCCTGTCCCTCTGAAGGACCGGATACGCAAGAACGTTTGACAAAACGCAAACGGAGATAGCTCAGGGATGGCCTTTTTTGCGAGTGAGCATAATTTCCACCTTTATTCCCTACCATAGCAACTAAATATTCGCTCATATGCGCGTCAGCGTTCCCTGGGGACTTGTACAAAAGCCCCACTTCTGAAGACGATCCTTATTCTTCTCCCACCATGAACGACATCCGTCCATTGACTCTGACGAACCGTCGCAATAACCCTGGAACTGATGGTGCTCCCAGCATCTATCAGGCCTGTCTCGACGCCCTTTCCCGTCTCGGAGACCACAGTCTTGCACGCCATGAAATCAACTGGAGGTCGACGAGAAACAAAATAAAACCTTTATCGACTATTTGAAAATCAACAACCAGAAGATTTTGACTGCTCATATTATCGGAGAAGTAGGCTCTGAACTCGAGGGGACGTGGTTGGGTGCGTACCCCAAAAACCTCCCCGCTCACAAGTTGGCGAGTGATAAATTCATCGCCGATGTTCTTTTAATCAACACTTTTGTCTTCAGCCCCTCAATGACGACTCAAACGCCCACCGTATGGTAATTGCAGCGCGTTGCCCTACCGGAGCGCCAGCCGACCTTCAAGCGGCCTGGAAAGGTTTCATAGGCGCACTTGAAGATGTCTACTTTGAAGATCTAGATGCAGCAGACGCGGCCTACGAGGTAAGTCGGCTTCTACTAGTACATTCTTCAATATCCGGAATTCCTCACGTATACACATTTAGAGCTATCGACTGACACCATGGGCCGGACGCAGTGATGGCGACAAGAAAAAGGCATTCAATAACCTATATCTGAAACTCGAGCCAACATACGAGGTGTGTAATCTGTCTATCCTTTATAGCAGGTAGCTGATCTATTCTATTCCCTTCTCCAGAAGGCTGGCAACAAGAAGGTTCGCGAGTCGGAGGGACCGCGCGAGAGAAACCGTAACCGCCCCAGAACTTCAACTTCGAGTGCGACTGTTCAAAGCAATATCCCTATGCAAGCTACAACACCGAGTAAGCAATTTCACCTTATAATTACTCTCGCTTTGTTCACTCACTAGATGTACAGCCCGTCAAGTCGGCGACACTTATGACCCCGACATGTTCTCCGAGCATCGCGGGGATTACTTTGATCACAGCCTCGATATCAAAATCATTCAACGCGACCATCGAGATGTCGACAACAGCCTAATTCCCCCGTGGGAGCTCAAGAAAATCCTGACCGAAGAAACTTTTTTCTCGGCCCAAGTTACTCTCCAGACATACATCTTCTCTGGTAATGGTGTACCGAACAAGGTATGTATTCATTTTATTGAACACCCATCCATTCTCATCTGACCGGTGTTTTTTTTTAAAAATTTTAAATCCAGATTTACCATATCTATGTCGACAAGCTCAGAGTTCTTGACAGAGGATACGGTACTGCATGGCAGATCCCTGTCCCATCCCTACCTGCAGCCGGCCCTTCCACACCCGGAAAGAAACGCAAAGAGAGAGATGAGGCCGCTGACGACGCTTTCCAGGCCTTCGATGCTGTCTCGCCGAAAAAGAAATTTAGTATACGTAGCCAACAATCAATGCGTAGCCTGTAGATAGATATTGAATAACCTTGAAGCAAATTCTCATACCGAAACAATCTTATAAGCCGCGAGTGACCTGTAAGTGATCAACTCGGTCATTTACAGATATTCATATTTTTTCGTCCTCCACCACTCTCCATCGCGTTCCCGACTTAGGGCCGGGTTATACACCGACCGAGTTAAGGTAGCGGGCCCTGCCGCTCGTCGGCCTTACCTCTTTATGAGTTTCAGGGAGATTATAAAGTGGTAGTGAAGGCAAAGGAGCGTCGGCAAGGCTGACTCCGCAATTTGAAAATACTGTGCCTGATTGCTGTGCATGATTTGATTCAGTCCATGTAAAGCTTGGAAGGGGGTGGAGAGTATTTCTCTGGAAGTCTTGCAATAGAGTGCTGCGATAAACCATAATGGATAGCAAAAATGAGCCAGGGCTAAGAAGGTAGAAGAAAATGTGACTGAAAGACAATAAATTGGGGACAGAATAGCCTAACTGGTCAGAGATAAAAAGAGGGGATTGGAAAGGGGATGAAAAGGGTACAGTTATGATTTACGGCACATTAATTAGGTTGCAGATACTAACAATACCTCTGCCATGCCTTTAACTAGCACCCACTGACGCCAAATTGTGCCCGAGGCACGGATCTGGCGGGTCCTTGAATGTAGCAAGCCAAACATTGAGTTTGAAGCCTAGCCAATATTTGTCCCAGATTCCCAGCGAGAAACTGAGCAAGATCCATACAGGGTCATGCTAATTGGTCCAGCGGCTGAGGAGCTACAGAAAAAGTTGACCGGATTGCAATCAGTTCATGGCAAGAAGTCATATAAGGAATGGCAGGATCTTTGATCCTTGTTGACGGGAATATCACATGTTTGTGATGGAAATAGATATAGGCTTTGACTGAATACTCAATTTACCTTGGCTGGAGGGTCATCTTTGACATACCCGAAGTGATGAAAAATATTGACATGAACTGTTGTTTTTCCAGATGCAATATATATAAAATCCAGACAAAATTGGCAAAGAAATTGGACCTATGCACCTATTATTGAAGGTAAGGATGTCTTCAAATTGCTGACTGGACTGAAAAAATTGTAATGTTGTTGGCATAGTTCTGTGTCGAAATCCTTAATGACTGTGGACCTATTTGCGTACCATGGATGACCAAAATACAAACTCAGTTATACTGATTTGCAGTTCATGTCCTACTGGACGGTGATTTTTGCAGGGCCATGATGTTTTTAATCTGGAGGAGAACAGCTATTATTCCTTACCAAATTCGCATCCATTCACGACGGGAATATCATGCCAGGGACCAGATCGTAATCAGTTTGACTAAAAATAGTCACGCGTTAGTCGGTCTGGTAGTGGTAAGCGTTTCTATACTGTCTCGTCAGTATCTATCCACATAGTTGTCCATATAGTGATGGCTGAAACGTACCCTCCTCGGATCCTTTACAACCCCAATCCGCCTTCTCAGCGCCAGCTCAATCAAAATATACCCCCCAGCGCATAGCTGATATTGTTGTTCCAAAAACTCAGAAATCCCGAGCCGCAAAACCTCCTCTGTGAGCATCAACCTGCGTAGCTTTCCCCCAATGCGCGCATCCTCGCCCGCTTCGAGGAGGAAGTCGCACGGGTCGTACGCAACGCGCGCGCCGCCCGCAAAGGCGCTCCCTACGTGTCCTGGACCCCCTCTTCTGAAGGAGATAGGAGCGCTGGCGAAGAGGGGAAGACAGCAGATGAGGGGCAGCTGTCGTCGTCGTCGGCAGGGGCAGGGGAGGTTGCTGTTCAGGACAAGAGCGGATTCCGGCGTGCTTCCTGCTCATTGAGTATTCCTTTAGCGGTTATTTTGGATCGGAGCAGATCCTTGCGAAATGTAGCCCAGTTGCCGCCCTGACAAGTAGAATGGTTTCCGAGCAGCGAGCTTGTGACGAAACTAGGCTTGATCTGTGGATGTGGTGGCACGAAAAGAGAGAACGTCGCATTGATCCGGACACCGCCTCCGCGACCCTTTCTTCCCGACCACGACAATCTCATCAAGTCCCTTCTCTCTCGGATTCAACGGAACTCGGCGACCCTTCAAGTATTTGTTTTCGAATCGCGGAACCTGTCTTGGCAGCCAGCAAGTAACACCAGGTAACGCGGCCTGCGATTGTGATTCATGCTGCACTCGTTATGAGCTCGGAGCTGCAGCCTGAGTGCGGGAAGTTGCCCCGCTCTTGCACCTCTCCCTCTGAATCTGCCGGGACTTAACAAACTGTGGACCTTCACCTACGTGTCTGAATTCAATAACTCTCAGGGCAGATGCATACATCGAGAATTCTTCTCAAACTCTCCCAGCTTATCCCTCACCGAATCTTCCGTGCGCTCCTGATTTTGGTCGCAGTTTTTGAGGTCCTCAGAGCCGAATATCTTACTACTCGCTTTCTTCATCCCAGCAGAGTCGAATGATCTGACGCTTGACGCTTTGTGGATCATCCGCACGACCTTTTTTCCAGCCGCGCGTGTTGAAACACGCTGAACGCGGCGCACGAATGTTTTATCTCACCACTCGGTGAGTGGTCTCACGTGTTCCTCGAGTTGAATCCGGTGATACAGCCGCTAGGTGGGCAGCGAGGAAGCCCTCTCCGAGTCCCAGACCAATCCAGCTTGCGGGAGGTCGTTTCGATGATCAAGCGATTTCACTGAGTTGCTGTGAGTGGCTCGACGCCTTGCTGCCCATTTAAGTTTATCGTTTGTCAGTTGTCAGCCAGCATACACATTCTTCCACCAAAATCGCGCACAGGCACTGCTCGTTTCGTTCGTAGCATTGCGCCTGTGATTCTTTGCTTTGTTCCCCTAGCCCACTTCTAATGCTAGTTATTCGCGCGCAGGATAATTTACCGAGAGGCGATTGTCCAGCCGGTTCCTCCCCCGTTCATATACCCTTCGCCTCCCCGCGTTTCGTTCGTCTTTCGCGTTTCATTGGCTGCTAATCATAATTATTCACGGCATCTCTAGGTCCGCGGTCCTCCCTCCGCCGTCGTGTGTACAGCATAGCCCCTTGCTCTCTCGGATGGCGGCATCCGGTGTTGGATATGGTGCGTATTCATCGTTCCCTTTCTTACCTGCCATATTTTGTGCTCTGTGCAGAGGATGAGACTTGGCTTGTGACTATTCTAGATCTACTAGTCGCATCTCTCATCTTTTGTCCTCTTTTGTCGGCACACGCACCGGCCATCTCATCGTTGATTTGCCCGTTGATGGGACGGTGATCTAGCAGCGAGTACTCACCACTTCTCTGGATGGATCGACCCAGGTGTGGCATAGGCTGAGGGCAATTGTACTCGAAACTAATCTGGAAGAGCCAGGCTTGTGCACTGAGCAAAGGTGCGCAAAAGTCCATATGTGTTCGTTGATGCGGATACGGAACCGTCATTGGGCCCGAGGTGGTGGGCAGCCGCATCGTGGATGGCACATGCGACACGGGGCCAAAACTCTGGACGTGACGAGTGGTGTTCGGATGCGGATCGGCGTGCGCGGCATTAATGAGGATCGGCGCCACAAACAGGGCGACTGAATCTTCTGCCAGTGCCCCTTTTGATTAACTTCGGTCACTTCAGCGTTTGAATCTCCCTGGCATTTCCTTGACACGATTGCATTTTGGGGAGGAGCAGCTTAGGATGCTCGGGCATTTACCTCTCCTTTATTCATTGCTCTTCCTTCGCACCTGTTTATTCTGTGTTTTCCTTGCAGGCCGACCTCACACTGCAAGTGATGTAAGTGGGTAGATCCGTGTTGTGGTGTTGCCAATGAGCCCAGCAGTAGAGATCACTCTTCTTTTTTTACTTTCTGTTTTCCTGTGCTCAGTCGAGCAGATTCGGACGGACAGCCCCGTTCTGAAATTCGTTGGGCCGCTATGTGCTCTGCCATATGCTTCCTCCGCTGCCGCTGGCCACCTTGTGCCGGCGCTTGCTTGAGAATTAACTTTTCTTAAATTTATTGTGGAAGTGCAAGATGTTCACAGATTGCTCCACAACTCCAATTCTGTCGCAACTTCCCTGGTGCTGCTTTCCATGGATAGCTCTCAAATGGCGCTGGGAAACACAGCCGTGGCGGAATGCGCTTTGATGAGATGGAAGCTGTGGTGCGGCCTTCGTAAACTAAAAATAGTTGCTTCTTGGGCTGTAGAGCAGTGCGGGTGACCGTGGCTGCGCCTCCCGGCGGCCAGCACATCCTTCTAATAGGTTTCAGAAGTTGATAATCTGGTAATTTGATGCTCCAATGCGATGGCAGTGTTACGAGTCCAAGACAAACAGTGATGACAAGGCACAAGTATTCCGATCTTGATTAAACCAAGGATAGACAGTATCTTAAATCAGTCGAGCCGTGTGTGAGAGGGTATTTTTGAAGGAAGATCAACTTAAGGGTGAGAATACACCTTGCAGCGGGAGAGGGGAAAAATGTTCCTGAAGCTGTACTCAAAGGGTGTCTGCGGAATACAGCCGCTCTCTCCCACCCGTGTATCCATGTATCTAGAAATTGTATTGTGAACACAAACTCCTTGATTCCATCTGCCAGGACAAAGATGAACACTTTAATCAGAAGATGAACAGCAACGAAAATATGCAAAAATTCACAGGGTACAAAGCATAAAATACTTGCCTCGTTTGACGTGCAATCCCATCAAGATGCCCACCCAACCCACTGACACTCAAATTCGACTGAACACGCTTATCACGTGTTTTGCTATTATGGTGGATACCCTGGAAGTTCTTGCCAATAGCCTTAATTCAGCTTTCTTGGAGGCCATTGCTAACACAACACAGTCTCTGTTGAAGAATATTGAGGTGAATCATTGATAAGCATCATTTTAGCATGAATCTCACACAAGGAACCTAGACTGTCAAGAAAAGCAAAAGAACCTGTATCGAGTTGATGGAGCAAACACATGAACTGCTCAATGCAGTGATCATTCTTCACGTCAAGTCAGATACCGGTGGGATATTGCCGCCGAGTACATTGAATCATATCAGAAAATTCACAGAGTACTTTTTTTTTTGTGAATAACAATTGAGTCGCCATACTGACCACTGCCATTCAGGACCCTCCACAAAATCCACACCTTTGTGGAGGCGCATCAGAGCAGCAGCAAGGTTAAGCAGTTCTTCCGTCAAGGAGAGATGAGCACATTGCTCAAGGATTGTAAAAATGGACTGACACAAGGACTTGATTTTTTTCGGGTAAGCTCTCTCAGATGCATTACAACAATTCATTGCAAACAATCCTGTCTGCATAGCTCAAGAACACAGGTATAATGAATGATATTTTCAAAATGGAGGTGGTAGCAAAACAGAGACATCAAGAAGTACTTGCCATGATTGATGGACTCTCTGATTCCGCAAGTTCTGCCAGAGCATCTACGGTATGACAATTTTGAGTTTGCCACAGAGTTTATCAACTTCATTCCAGATGAGCAGGGTTTATTCTCAAGCTCAAAACAGGTATGGAACATGTCTAATCCTGGAGCAAGATCATTGAGACTTTCTTCAAAGCTCTCAATCAATCTCAATGCTACCCTCGGAACCCAAGATATTCCATGGCCGTGAATCAGAAATGTCCGAGATTCTGAAGCTGCTCAGTGCAGAAACTCCCAGAATCGCTATCTTAGGCACAGGTGGGGGAAGACCAGTCTTGCAAGAGCAATTGTTCATCATGCAGAAATCTCTGTCAAGTATGCACAACATCGATATTTTGTTGCTTGTGACTCTGCAGCCAACAAGATTGAACTTGCAGCACTCATTGGAGCTCACCTGGGCCTCAAGCCTGGCAAAGACCTTACTCAGGCTGTTTTCCATTATTTCACTACTGGTCCATCCAGCCTCTTGGTTCTCGATAACCTAGAGACAGTGTGGGAGCCCATAGAGTGTCGTGGTGATATTGAGGAGTTTCTATCGCTGCTTACAGATGTGCGGCATCTAGCATTGGTGGTAGGTGTCAGTAGCTCCTATGTTGATATATTTCTCATGACACACAGATTACAATGCGTGGAGCAGAAAGGCCAGCCAAAGTACAATGGAGTCACCCATTCCTCATTCCATTGCGACCATTGGAACAAGCTGCGGCTCGTCAGACATTAATTGATATTGCAGAAGATCACCATAACCCAGAGGAGGTGGACAGGGTGCTTTCACTGACAGAAAACATGCCTCTTGCTATCAATCTCATTGCAAATTTAGTGGATGTTGAGGGATGCTCCAGTGTACTATCCCGCTGGGAGGAAGAGAAAACATCTTTGCTTTCGGATGGCTATGAAAAGAGATCAAACTTGGATTTATCCATTTCACTCTCTTTGTCTAGCCCCAGGATCAAAGCTGTTCTTCATTCAGAAGAGCTGTTAAGCCTATTGTCAATGCTTCCTGATGGTCTTTCAGATGTTGAGCTCAGCCATAGCAACCTTCCAATTGACAATATTCTTGACTGCAAAACAGCATTAATTCGAACTGCTTTGGCCTACCAGGATGAAAAGAAGCGGCTGAAGGCATTGGTACCTATTAGGGAGTACATGAAAAAATTCTATCAACCTGGACATGACCTAATTCGGCCGCTTCTGGAGTACTTCAAGGAGCTTCTTGAGTTGTATCAGGACTTGAATGGAAGCCAAATGAATTCTTCTGCAGTGCAGATATTATCAAATTTCGCAAATATACAAACTATTCTGCAGGATGGACTGCAGCCAAACCACCCAGACCTTAAAGACACTGTGTTCTGTGCATTGCATCTAAATCTATTCAGCCGTGTTATGGGTAAAGGGGTCATTTCCTTCCTAACACAACTTCACCATGTCCTTCCAGACCCCTGTGACCATCACCTTGAGGCTGCTTTGATTGCAGAGTTATTTGCAATCATCTCACCTTTTTACAATTTTGAATCCAGAGACACTTGTGGCCCAGGCATTAGAACACTTTGAGTACTTTAATGATCCAGATCTTAAATGTAGGCCCACCTTTTACCCTTGTACATGAAGACTGACATTGGTGGTTTCAAGGTAAATTCTATGTCAGTGTTGCATACTATTATTCAGCACACAGTCCCACTTTTTCTGATGCCATGGATTTTTGTCACCTGGCTATATCATTGGCAACTACATCTGGCAACACAAAAGACATTCCCAAACATTACATGTGCTTGCATCAATTGAATGGAGGCTTGGTGACTACTTTGCAAGCCAAGGTCATGCGCAGGAGGCACAGAGGTTGGCCAGGATTTCAGCAGATTTACACAATGAAGCACGTGCACTCTGGATTCAAGCAATGATCTGGAAACAACTTGGTAACTGCAAACAGAGCATATCTCTCTGCACTAGAGCAAGAGATCTTCTAGTCCTTTGGGGTATGTCTGGTAGCAACTTGGACCATGACATCATGAACCTCCAGGCAGACATCCACTTGGTGAAGTCAGAATACTGTGAGGCACACAATATTCAAACTCAGATTCTCCAAGAATGCCCGCTTCATGGGGATTCTTTCAACCATGGCTTCGCTTTGCTGAATCTTGCACAAATTGGCTTGTCTATGAATGCACCCAAACATGCAGTGCAACAGGATATTGAGAGAGCCATGAAAATATTTCTCCCCTTGGAACAGATTACAGAGATAACATACTGTGATATGTTTCTTGCAGATCTCCACTTGAGAGAAGGAGATATTTTCATAGCAAAGACACTTTTTAAGACATGTCTCAGAGCCTGCAACCACTCCGAAATCAAATCCTATTGCTTGGAGCAGCTTGGTAACACTGGACACTGGGGTACATCTGGTCAGATGTCCAGTTGGACAACAGTTTACCTTGCCCATTCTCTCAAATTTAAAGAGAAGTTAGGGATCTACAAAGCTCTCCAGTTTCTTGGAGACAGCTTCCTTGCTCAGGCTGATGATGACATGGCTGTCAGCCTGCTTACTGTTGCACTAGAGGGATTTACATACATGGATGTCCATCGCAGCAGAGCTGAATGCATGCTCCGACTTGGAGATATTTCCAAGGCATATGGAAACCTGTCGAAGGCAGTGGAATTATGGGATGTAGCAAGGCCCTTGTTTGAAAGATCATTGCAGACCAAACAGATTGAAGCCACTGATGAAAGGATAGCAAGTGTTGGCAAAGATGTGCTAGAGCAGCACAGAACAAATTTAGCTCACCTTGTGGAGATCAATGCACCCACTGCCATTGCAATGGAGGTAGAGGAGGATCTATGTGATAATGAGCACCTGGATGGAGTCCAATCACCAGTGATGGCCTGAAATATGCAGTATTGGTAAAATAGTCTCCCACCTTTTCAAATTTCATTTTAAGGAGGCCCCACCCACCCTGGCGGGAAAATAGGTATAGATGCCCTAATGTTTTAAGCGGGGGAAGTTAGATAAACAGGTGAACCGAGCCGTAGAAAGCAGCTGCCGCGGGAGAGCATTGGATCTGTTGGGATCAATTCTACCGCGTAGAATCTCGGGTAGAACTGATGCGAGAGGAAAAACCGTAGAATGATGGTAGAAAGATGGGAGAGTTCGGGTAGACGGCACTCTATAGCAGCCGCAAAGTATTTGGCACCAGCAAGGTAAAACCTAAAGCAATAACACTCAACTTAAAGTACATTTTGTGAAATGCCAAACTCCATGAGGAAAGCCTGGGTACTGAGTGCACGCATCAGCGAGTGCATGTACGATTTTTTGTTTTCGGAGTCGGGAGTTCTTGTGTGGAGTCCCACTGGCTGGTCGCACAAGGACTTGAGGCTTGTAGTGTGGTCACTGCTACATAACACTGAGACAGCTGACCGCCATGCTTCGATGGGTTAAAGAAATCTTGCCAAACCCGCTTCGAAAATCGACACACTGATTGGCGAGGATTCTACCCGAGATTCTGAAGAGAATCTACGCCCCAGCGGATTCAAACTTCTGCACCGCGGGTTTCAGCATCCGCTTGCATATCTTCTATACAGCGAGGTACGAGCTTGGTTCGTATAGAGCGTCTGTCTACGAGAGACTATGCATATCTCGGTATTGGGCAGACGATCGCAGGTAAGTAAGTACAAGAGGCAAGCAAGGAGGGTTTGAGACGTCAAGCGAGGGACTTAGGATGTATGTGCCATTAATGTACCTTGCGGGTAGGTCGCCAAAGGACGCTAATGTTCGCCTAATCTGCACGATGTCCGTTTCCAACCGTTTCATGACTCAGTGTGCGCGGTCATGGAGCGCCAAGCATGGCCACCTAATGGAGTCATACCCGCATTGGCGTAAATTTCAACCGCGAGTGATGTCGAAACACGACTCCACTCAATATATACGAAACCAGGTTCGGCTGTATGTGGGAAACATAATTGCCCAAGACTGCCTTGTCATGTCGCCGGACCCAGCGCCCGGGAACGTAACCGCAAGGGCAGGGCCGGACACTGCAAACGTGTCGTACGGAATACGGTGCCGTGCCGTGTGTCCGTTGCCAACTTTCGACATGACACGGACATTTGACGGCTGGCTTCAGTGTGCCAGTGCGGCCGTCTGTTTTAAAAACATTCAAAGTGTGTCTTTTCACTCAATAATCCCGGATGCTTCTCCGGTCTTTTCAGAACTTTTGGTAAAATGATATGGTGACTGAGTATAATAAATCCTCCCGTGCATGTTGGAATGCGCCAGCACGGATCGTGTGATACTGCCGTATCTGGTTAAGGCCGTGAACTTTATGGCCGTGTCCATATACGGCACGCTGATCAGCCCTTTGCCAGCCCTTGGCCAGCACTATGCAGGAGTCGATCGATGTTCAACTCCCATCACGCCGCCACTGATGCGATCGGATGTCACGAGCACTGTTATTGTCCTTTCAAGGTGTCCTTTCATGCGTCAATGCTCGTCAAAGTGTTCGATGTTTGGCACGGCCTTGCACCTATTCCGACCCCACAACATATCCCAAATTCTATCAGCTCTTCTGGGTGCTGTGGCCGGTCGAAAGTCTTACCGCCGCCGAGCTATTCGGCCCAAGTGCCGTCGGCCTGAGGCTCAGGCTGGTGGCGGGTCCGTATCTTTCCGATACTTTTTCCGATTATTTCTTTCAGTGAATTGTGACAGAAACCAAGCCAATTGCCATGGATAATACATCAGATGGTTTACATTCACAGCATCCTCGGACAAGATCTCTATCTGCGTTTGTGAAAATCTAGGAGCTTAAATATATCTCCCTCTGCGCTGCAGGGTCCTCCTGCCTCCTCTGCTATGCCATCCACGCCCCAGGACCCACTCGCCCGGATGCGAGCCCACAAGGGCAATGCGCCAACTCTTTCGCAGACAAAGTCCTGCTCCCTGTGCCCGGCCAAGTTCACGCGAACGACGCACGTGAGCCGGCACCTGCAATCTCGTATGTGAGATTTGCTTTGCTATTCAGATTCCTAGAAGACTAACCATTTGACGAGCTTTACGACACAGGGCGGATGGACTGCACGTTCACGAAGAGTTGCTTTGATTTGTTGTTTTTGTAGAAGCTGACTTAGTAACCAGTCGTCTACCACCCCTCAGACGAGATACCAGGAGGTAGGCCGCCACACACCAAATAGTGCCCCGTCGTCCCCTTAGCCACTTCTTGTTTACGTCCATCTAATCTGGCATATACCCATTTTTTCTTTCTGGGGTCGTAGGCGAGGGTGATCGCGCCCTTGTCAGGGTAAATGCGGCCCTCCGGGCCCACAAAGATTCTCTTTACTTTGTTTTGTTTGTAGATGTAGACCCAGTGACCGGTGGTTTTCTACTAACCATTAGACGAGATACCAGGAGGCAAGCTGCCACACACCGAATAGGACTTCGTCGTCCCCCGAAACACCTGGGCCTGAGTTGCATCGTATCTGGCCCATTGCATCTTGTTGCCGGACAAGACTGAGACGAGTTGACCTCTCTACATGGAATCATCAGCGTTGTGGCGCGCTTTTGAGGAACGGGTGGACTGACGGTGAAACTCATGGCGAAGCTGGGAGGGCGACGGGACGAGAGCCATAACTTGTATGGCCAGCGTGGGAAGGGTCAAGGCACTATACTTGCTATCGCACCCGGTAATATTAGCTGTGCTGCAGTGCTTGTTCCGTTTTTAGCCAACATTCATAAATAACAAAGTAGATAGCCGTTTGGGAACAAAGTGGATACAAGGTACAATAGGCTGTCTAACTACCTACGCACGAGCTCTCTACACACTGATTCTACTGTCCTTGTAAGTAATTACCTTGTTCTATAAATGTATTGTTACCTTGTATCTACTTTGTTCCCAAATGAGTAGAAATGTCGAGGAGGAGCAAGGAACTGAATTGAAGGGATGTCGTGCAATCCCAAGGTCGACAGGGAAGTAAGCAAAGTGAATTGATCCGTGGAGCAAGGGTCGTTGATATGAGGCATCTTATGTCGGTCACTTCGTGTTCCAAATGAGGCCCAAGGAAATATTATTCGGCCGAATAAGGCCGAATCGTTGCTCCGGCGGGGGAAGAGCGCGGCAGAGAACATCCAGAACAGGTCAAGTATTCACATTTAGCTTGGATATCATGATAGTCGTCTGCAAATTTGAGTAGAGACAAGACGTGCCTTCGCTTCGCTCCGGCGTAGGCAGGCACCATCTAATAGCTATGAGATAGCAATTATCTGCAAAAAGACTTCCTCGTTAACTGATTCAGTGTATTGCTGCATTGTGCATTTTAATTACAGTTCTTGAATCTGGACACACTCGTACATGCGACTATTGACTCCGACATGATCAAAGAAATTTACACCCAGGGGTGCATAGGATGAGGCGGTGGGAGGGTGTGATAAGAAGTCGACTACGGCTCGTACGAACGAAAAGGAAGCAGTTGCAAAGGGTTCGGGTGGAGAGTAACGTGCGAGGAGATTGATCCATTCTATTTCGGAGGACAGGTCAAATCGGAGACTCAAGCAATCCGTGGCCGGGGCATAGAGCTGTCGAAATAGAATGTGAGGAATGACCTAAGTTAGGTGGAGAGTGGCCGAGAAAAGCTCACCAGCAATGAATCGACACTCTCAGGGCCCATCAAAATCGAATCGACACAACTTCCCGCTCGCAAAGGCGAAAATGATTACGGCCGAGCGAAATGGATTGCGCAAGTTGACTTAGGGAACCCATTCATCAATCAGATATACAACAATGAGAGAATCAGGTCGCACCGTCGCGAGATATCCGGGCGTTGAATGAAGCTGGGGTTAACTGTGGTAAATTTGATAAGGGCATACAATGTACTCCCAAACATCAAAGAAAGAAAGCATCAAGGCCATCGAAGACATGGGATGGTACGCACCATGCACTGCCGTTAGGGCAATACTTGCGTACCATAAACACTCTTAGAGTCATGTCATAAGGTAATGAATGTCTCACTGTGAGTCGCGTCAATAAAATGAAAACGAAAATGACAGAAGTGCCCGTACCTATGCTTGCGATACGTGCGCCGAAAGAGGAGCTTTGCCTGCAAGTTAAAAAATAACTGAAGCGGACGGAACATTCTTCCAGGGCGTGGCGCTGACACCATTTATGTTGATTGAGCGGGTTTGAACCGGATTTGCCATCAAGCTCTGCGTCGTCGTTCGACTTGAGTCTTGATGCTCAGATGGTCTTGAGGAAGGGTTGATCTGAGGTTCGGGACCAGGACCAGGAATTACAGTTTTGAAGCGACGAACACATCTTGATGGCGAAAGGGCATTTGAATTGGGCGCAACAACCTTGAGCCATGATTGAGTGTCCTCGATCTTGATCCTCGTTTCGCATTGGAGAGCTTGACCGGCCGTCTACAATGGATGGAAGAGAAATCACTGGATTGCACCGCGTTGGAGAATGGGCGAGTAGTCTTGACGGGAGTTGCGATTGCGGGTTGCATTATGTACATCCTTGATGCTCCTTCTTGATTCTAGACAGATCTTGCGAACTCTAAGATACGGGTTGAGGGACGGATGGAGGATGCTCGAAGGTCGACGATGATGGGGGAAGAAGGGAAGGAATGTTAGGACAGCTGTCGTATTTGAGCGGACCTTGAGCGGATCAATCATGGGCAGGTGGTCTGGTCCAAATGGACGGTATATCATCGCACACAGCCCGTCGAAGGCTTCCAAAAGCAAAACTGTGACCAGATGAATAGAATCAGGCTGCGCCGTAGATAGCAGCAACTGCGCTCAATTGCGCTATGCCAAGAAGATACTGCAGCTCCAGGTCCAAACGACTGGCACACAGACCATGGAGGTCAGGGCCGATCCTGATGCGAGTCCGAGATGCTCACTGTCATGCCACCTGTCGCATCGCTGACTACATATCTTGCTGCAGATTTATCCGATGCCGTCGTGCTGTCTGCACCGGTCGCAACAACAACGGAGCTAGTGGCCACTGTTCTTCCTGCCAACGCTCGTGCTGCCACGCTGGCACCCGCCTCTGACCTCTTCACAACTCCTCCTGCCACTAGCTCTCCGACAGTCGAGCAGCCTGGGCTTGGTCCTGTTACGGCTCATGCGCCATCACCGGCAGCGCCAGTCCTCATCTCCAGAGCTTCTGGAGCTGAGCCGCCTGCCCTGCCATCTATCGTCAGTGGTCCATCGACTCCGGTTCGCGCCGCTGGACCTCTGGGAATGGAATCACCCATTTTTGGCCCTCCTGCAGCCCAGCACCAGCCTGTCCTCGATTCATCTGTCGCTGTGCCGCTCGACATGCCAGCCGCTGTCGTGGTACCCCTTTCGGATTCAACAAATACCTTGGGCCCGGATGCGCATCGCGACAGGACGCAAATACGGATGTTTCGGGGGCAAGCGAAGCGAGGGCGGAAGCGAGGTGCTGATCCGTCGACGGGTTCAAAGCGCCCAAAAAAGATCGCGCGGGGCGAGGATTGTTTGGGCCCGCGTCGTAGCTCTCGCAAAAAGGAAAACACGAGATTGAATCAGCAAGCTGCGCCTGAGGCAGTGCAGAGACGGATTATTCGGTCGGGCCCGGCATGGTTTGAGGAAGAAATTTGATGTGTTCATTCTCTACTCACCATCAGATAGAAATTAGAATCATGCTTGCCGTACTTAGTCTTACCAATTCAATTAATCGGTTCGGCAGACGCACCTTTCACACATATGGCTAACTCCGACTGAAGGCGATTGCTTGGCATTCAGATTGATTATCCGTAACATCAACAAGAGTACGGCGGCCCCCCACTTCGGTCGAGGCAACTGATCCCGGAGCTAATGGTGAAGATGGCGGAGTTTAAAATGGCTTCGGACGGACGGACACATGTAATTTTAATAAAGGGGTGATTCCCACACTGTCTTTTGACTTAAGATTCCGATCTGGTGGCCGCGACTTCAGATTAATCCCGCGTGAGTGCCTGGTTAACGTCGGAACAAGGAGCGGATTAATCCTTGATCAGATTATTCCATTCAACCCTGATGGTCGTCCGCTTGGTTGTCTGATTGGACGCCTAAGCGATGTACAATGCAAAATTAACCTTGAGTCTGCGAGCATAATTCATTCTGCATGACAGATTAATTTCCGATTTAATTTCGTTCTGGCTCAGATTAAATCTAGAGTGGCTCGACGGCTGGACCTTGGAGGAGATTAAAATTTCTTGCACTAAGCTTATACTGTACACTGTACTGCAACTTGTGCAAAGATTAATTTTTTTTTTCACGGCAACTTGTGTACAAACTTAAAATTTTCCAGCTCACCAACTTGTGTTAAAATTAAATCACAGCTGCTGCAACCGTTGCAAGGGCCGGGCGTATCACATACAAAGAGTAGGGATAGGTTTTACTGTTTGAAAGACTCGAGTGATAGGTACTGGTAGACGTGGTGGTTCGGAACAGCCCATTTCTGTGGGGATACTGTGCAATTTCGTTCAATTCGGCACGGGTTGTGACCCGTGACCCAAAATACCGATTCGGCACTTCGGCAACCAACGAAGTTTGGCGTGACACCTCCAAAAATTCGGCATACAAGACGGAAATTTTCGAAAATTCTGCCTTTTTTGCACCTCCGAGGGAGATTTGGCCCGGATGTCACGCATTTTACATTCGGCACTGGGTGCCGTGACCCGTGACCGAAACCAAAATTCATCGCGGCACAGGGGGTGCGTGACGCGTGACCGCCGAATTGAACGAAATTGCACAGTATGCCAAGAGATTTCCGTAACAACTGGACGGAGGGTGCGCCGAGGATGCAGACGGTGTTGATAGAAAAGACTTGTGAGAGGCCAGTCTTGAAGAGCGAATATAACAGATACACGCGCTCTGCATCAGATACGACACGTGATCGTGTTCTACCTTGGCGTGCTGCGGCGCTTGTTCCGTTTTTAGCCAACATTCATAAACAACAAAGTAGATACTCATTTGGGAACAAAGTAGATACAATGTACAATACATTTATAGAACAAGGTAATTACTCTTCTTGAATAGTTAGACAGTTTTCTTGAATCCAACACCTCACCCACTCAACTTTTGCGTGACTACTTGGCTTCTTGACGACTCTAGCGGGGTCTTAATCCTCTATTAGGACCGGGACCTCACAGAGTTGCATGTTCGAAGAGCAGAGCCTAGCCAAGTTCCATGATGCTGGGAACTTTCGAAGTATGTATACACGATGGGGGGTGATCATGGTGTCGTCGCCATCGTCACTCGTGCCTGACGATGTATATGAAAAAGTTTGGGTCAGTTATAGTTTGGGTCAGTTATTTCTGGCTGACAGATGGAAGCGCAAAAGGAAATCCCGAGGTCCACCTTGCAAAGAAAGCAGCGCGGCTTCGCGTTCCTTGGTTGCAAAATCATATCCAGAGTCGCATCCAAATGAAAGCGAAAATGATACCTTTTTCAGCTGCATGAACGGTTGAAACAAGTTGGATCGATCACATCATCTCAGCGTTTTCAGGCTTGCAGCGCTGTGCAATCGAACCCAACCCGATACACAGAACACCCGAGTGGCGCAGAAACTCTGGGGGGCATCAGCTACATAGGTGATAGATTGTTACCCAGCGCACCAGGTTTGGTGGCAGAACGAGTGAGAGCCAAACAGAGGCGGGACAGGCACGCCCTTTGGCAGAGCACATTTACCATCAGCAACAGGTGAATGCAGCAAAGCAAGCCAACAATCAAGGAGCCGCCAAGCGTCGCATCTGCAATAAGCAGAAGAAGCAGCAGAAAAACAGAGATCAGTCGGACGGCACAAAGGCTGTGCCCAGCACCGAAACAATCAACCTCACTGGAGATAATCAGATGGAAGAGGGACAGTTGTGGAAAATGATGGGGCAGTGCAGGAAGCCGAGGAAATCCAGCGTCTAGACAGGATGATTGACAACATGGAGATCGCTGAGGACACTGCGAATGTAGAGGCTTACAGTAGTCACAATAGTAAGCCTCGGAGGGCGAATTTAACGGATACGGTTGTTCGGCCATCAGCTTGCTGCAGGCGTAACTACGTTGCAGTGACTTCCATGTATATAGTATAAAGGTTCCCTTATTCTTCGTTAGTATAGTTGTTTGGGAGTCAGTAGTACAAGAATTCCTTTGTTCTCTCTTAGTCTAGTTGTCGGTTAGCCTTTAGTATAAGTAGTCTGAGTAGTTTAGAGTTGGTAGCTTAGCTTGAATCGAAAACTTACCTACGCATATCGCGAGACTCAACAACAACCAACCTCAAGACTTTCAAGACTTCAAGACTTTCGGTGTCTCGTCTTGCTTCCACCTTGCTCGGAAGTAGGTGGCATCACACTTGATCAGCGATTGAATACCGAACTTCAAGGTGAGCCATCTACAGCCCGCGATGTCCCATCTCGCGACTGTCTTCAACTGTGCTTCCTCTATCTGCCATGGCCGAGCTGATTGATCCCGCGACGGCTCTTCAACAGCCCGATATAGGCAGGATTCATTCCTTTCTCTCGTTTCCACCCACCATGTCCGATGTACGGGCACATACTGCGCGGCTCATTGCTCTCTTTGTGAGCTGTGTTCTGTACGGTGAGTTGCACAAGTCCTTTACAGCAATGTCAAATGAACATCATCCTCGCAGGCATTCTTCTTACAACTTTCGTTCCTTGCCTACACTCTTTGCTTTTCTCTCCAAGTCAAAAGTTTCAGTTCAGACCGCGTCATGAGATAAAATTCACCATTCTCGTTGCGACCGTGTTGATGTTCCTGATGTCGAGCTTCAGTGCTGTGCTGTATATGCAAAGTGTGATAGACGGCTTTATCGACTATGATGGTCCTGGAGGTGCTCTCGAATTCTACAAAACCGAAAACAATGATTGGAAACACTGGATGGTGGCAGTGGAGGATACTGTACAGGTCATCGTCGGGGACGCACTGGTGGTGAGTTCAATGCTTAAGCCCCCCGTCTTCGCTACTTGATTCTCATACATTTATAGATCTACCGATGCTACATTTTATATGATAGAAATTGGCATGCAATTATTGCACCTGCCGTGGCCTGGCTTGCACTAGTCGGTGTGTCTTCTTTCACTCTAAGCATGAAACACAACCCTGAGTGTACTGCAGTTACATCAATCACAAGTTCATACCGAACAGCCACTCTCGCCCCAGGCAAGAGCTTAAGCGATCCAAGTTTGCTACCATTCCTGTCTGCGACCCTTTTATTCACGTTCCTGACCAGCATCATCACGACATGTATGTTGCTTTCATCCTGTTACAATTCCAACCCTATTCTGAACACCTCATTTACGTAGACCTGATCATCCGGCGCTTGTTCGGGATTGAGCGCCAACTATATTTACGGGACGTGATACCTCCGCATCTCCTTACCCGTATCGCAACTATATTCCTCGAAACTGGGCTGATTTACACCCTCTCGGTCGTGGCGTCGTTGGGGGTTTATTTGATGGGCAGCAATCTTGAATTCGTAGCAGCTCTCGCAGTAGGTTCCTTTAGTTGTACCGCAGACTCCATACTCATGTATACTTTCTTAGATGATACACATAGGTGTAAGCTACATTCCGGCGTCTATGGTTGAAGTTTTTAATCGCAAATACAGCCTATAACATGCAACCTTCTGTTGATTCGGGTCGACGGCATCAATCATAGCGACCCGCAGGTCAAGATATATAAAGGTTCTGAGGTGAAGCCTTCGGAGGGGAAGTTTAATCCCATGGGAGCGAATGAAGTTTAGCTTGGTGTATGAAATATGTGCATTATCTCTGTGGCTGATTCCAACGCTGAACTGGAGATTTAACATATGTCACGTGACTATACATATATGGCACGCATGTTCAAGGACACCTCAAACAACAGGGATTACAGTTCGGATATCGGAACTTTACTCAGGCCTGCAAAGAATAGTTTCAGTGGCAGCCATCCGGTATTCTGGCCCAGACAGTTGCGACTTCATTTACAATTTTACGTCATGCATCTTGTACATATGGCACTTTGAATCTTCTTTTCTTTATCTAGTGCATTCCCCCAGCATAAACCTTCTTCCAGCTTGTCTTCGCAATCCAAGCTTCCCAGTATGCAGCCACCTTCCCTGGGACTGGTGAGCCAAATGCAGCCCCCATGGTCACCACCGCATCGTTGCTCAACTTGGCACCGTTGAGGGCTGCAATTCGCGTGAGCCACGCACTGACGTGGAAGTCGTCTTCGCCGGCAGTTTCCCCGTCCATAAATCCGCTCTCAGGGAGACAGCCGGGGAGGAAGTCAAAGCCGGCGCTCTTGACGGAGTTGAAGTGGCCTTGGGATTTCGCAAAGAATGCGGCCTTGTCAGGCAAAGTGAAAGTGCCGCCCCCTGCCGCCCTTTGTGCCGCCGGGCGGCAGTGGCTGTGTCGAGGGGCGGCAGTTAAATTTTGAACTTGGAAAATTGTGACATAGGCATTGCACACTTTGAAGTCCTCATCTATGTTGCACTGTCTGTGAGAATTGAGACATGTATGCACCCATTGGGGCCTACATATAGACCAAAAGAAGTCAAGACTATGTTCTTAGGGGCGGCAAAGGGCGGCACCTGCACTATTTTGGGGGCGGCAGAGGGGCAGCAGTTGGTTCAAGGAGGGCAGCAAGGAGGCGGCAGGGGGGCAGCAGTTGGGGCGGCACTTCATTCTGAGGGGGCGGCACTTTTATTTTGTAGGCGGCACTTTTATTTTGAGGGACGGCACTTTTACCACGTGACAGGGGGTGGCAGTGTGACCATTTGTGATGGAGGGCGGCAAAGAGCACAAAGGGCGGCACATTTCACAAAGTGTTCTGATCGTGTATTGGGCCATCATACCATTTTCATTTCCTCCTCAAATGTTCATCATCGCGAACACATAGATTCAGCTTCTTCCTGCGAGCTCAGAATGTCTTGCAGCCACAAGATATCCATTTGATTGTTCAATTTCTTGCGCGCCAGGTGCTACATTTCGTTGTTGTTTTCCTTCGCTGGCCTGTTCTTCTGAAGGTCAATGGGCCCGATTCTGTACCACACCAACCAGCTGGCCCGCATCGGTTAGACGCGTCCCTAATGCGTCTGATAGAGCCAATTATTTCGATTTAACCTGTGTGTTCACCAATTGAACCGATGTGTCTGCGCTTCTGGTAACACATTGAGTTCTAAAGCGACACTGATATACTTATATGTGGTTTTTACCATGTCCACCACCTACCAACGATCTACTCGACTTCTCACCCTCTTGCCACCCTGCCACACCATCAGTAAAAGGTCATCGGCATTCAAAATACTGTCTGGTATGCCGCATCGAGGAGGCGGTTGCGTCCTATGAATGCGGAGTTGTTGCGCTGGGAATATACTTCATTTACGGCACATATGTAGATGCTCGACATGAATCAAGTACTCTTTTCAACGCGCCGTCAGATTTGTTTCGGGAACGCGAAGTTGGTTCCCACTGGTCTGCACTTACGCCGGAGCGAAGCAAAGGCACGTCTTGTAAGACTTCAAAAGATATGAGGGCAGCACAAGGCGGTAGCGTGACAAAAGTGCCGCCACTGAGAGGCGGCACTTTCTCCATCAAAGGCGGCAGGTGACTGCCGCCCTTGGTGGCAAGGGGCGGCACTGGCGGCACTGGCGGCAATTTCACTGTGCCCAGCCTTGTCCTGTTCGGAAGCCTTTCCAGAAACGAGAGCCAGTATATCTTGCAAGAGAATTAGTATATGTTAGCTCCGACGGCGACTGGGGCAGCTTGCCTCCGTTCCATGCCGGCTTGACCTCATTAAAGGCTTTGTACGGCTCGGCCTCGGGTCCTCTTGCATACTTCTCCAGCACGGTCTGGCCTGTAGACTTCAATTGCCTCAGTGACTTTGGGCGGATGGACTGGAACTCACTGCGTTCAGACCCTCCCTGCACAGAGGCTTGGTTCAGGTACCTATGCAGACCTCTACAGATCGGTCTGTGTAGGTGGCTGGACAGGCTCTGTGTAGCTCTGTATAGCTCTGGGCAGGTCAGTGTATGTCAGTGCATGTCAGTGTAGGCCAGTGTAGATCGTGGTAGGTCTGTGTAGTCATCTCCACAGGATTAAGATACTGTAACAACATCCGCTGCAGATGTTGAGCTGGCAAGAGAAACTCTGGTCTGTGCAGCTCTGCGGATGTACCTACCCTCACTACACTGACATATACAGACTCTGCATAGTTGTCTACGCTTCGGCTACACCCAGCTACCCGGACACTGTGTGTAGTTGTCTAAACGGGATCTGTGTGGCCGACTAAACATGTCTACACATATCTAAACTCAACTACCCAAACTGTGTTTAGGCCACCCTTGAACGTAGTGACTGACGATGGGGGAGGAATGATCCCGGGAAGCCACTGTTGTTTGCGTTCCGCTCGGCCTCATTGCGCTGCTCACACGTTAATCGTGGACTATCGGTTCTTCGCAGATACACGTACCGCCCGGAGCATGGTGAAGTTAGGGTCATACTTGTCTTCGTGGATCGTTTCGATGATGGCGGAGCCTGTCTTGACCTTGAGAGGGGCATCCTTGATTAGGCAAGCGACGGCCTCTGCGGTGCTGGTGTATAATTTCCCATCGGATTCGAAGATCGGCAGCGTGCCATTCGGGTTCTAATAGGAATAAATTGACATGGCTATACTAGGGCGCATATAACATACCATCTTTAGGAATGAGGGCGCAAAGTTCTCGCCTTCTACAAGGTCGACAACCTTCATTGTAACATCACCCTCCTTGTAGCCGAACTCAGCCCTAAAGAGACATTCAGTGGCGCCCAGAGGCCTTTAAAGGAGGCTTACACGGCCAATTCACAAGCAGCAGCCCAGACTGATTCCTTGTAAACGTAGAGAGTTTTGGCCATTGTAGGGGTCGCAAGTAGAGGGAACACACGGAGTGCATGATGCAGGCGTGCTAAGTACTTACTTGAACCGGCCGCATCTTCGATTTTAGTAATATTAAGCTAGATCAGTAGATCTACTGTCCCGGCATGTATGGTAGCAACGGTAACACGTAACGGTACCCCAAAATGTTGCCTAAGTTCCTGGGAGTAAAGCATAATGAGCGGCCGGTTGCTAACTTTGAGAAGGAATAAAATAATAAATTTTTCGGTCTAAAAATGGGCTAAAAAATGCAAGAAAAACAGTGTGACTATCAAATTACGGAAGGTTCCTCCACCACCCACAATCACTTACTGTAACGGATCGTGTAGTTTTGTGGTTCACTGAACCCCGTGCACAAGTTACCCTGACTAACGTGTGAACCAATGAAGTAGCCAGCCCGAAGCTTTGGGGATACTTGATTGGTGGATGTCCTAGACAAGAGGTAAGTCTTAGATGTTTACCTATGACCAATAGACGAAGCAAAAGTAATTAAGCGATTGCAGAGGGCGCGTTAGAGCAGAGTAGTTGTGTGGGTGAAAAGTGTGTTATTCAACCAGTACCAGCAGTTTATATACACAACGGTAGCTAAGAAAAATTGAAATACGAACTGAAACAAGGGTGTTTGAAATATGATGAAATGATGAAATGAGGGCTGTAAATTAGTAGGTAGGAAGGAAATAAGCATCCACACAGTGGATAGGATGTGAAAATGAAAAGGAATTGGAAATAGAAGAGAGCATACAGTCCTTGAGTTGTGAAACATATATCCATCACATATCCCCCCCCACTCAACGAGCGTGAGTTCAATGACTCAGTTTGCTGTCCTCCTTGGTCATCGCCAGATCCATCAAAGTATCTTCATGGAAGACAATAGCAGCATGGAAATCCACAACGTTGACGTATTCCTGAGTATCCAAAACTGTGCACCAGGATCCAGGTGCACCGTTCATCATTGCTCGCGGAGCGCTGACATAAAATCCCCATCCAACAAATCCTCTGGTTTAAGCGGTTCATTCGGGGAATGGCCCGCACCTGCCACACGTACTGGAGGCGTTGTCATCGACTCCGAGCGGGCGTCGCCCGTTCGACTCGGGCTTGGACCATGACCTGGAATGATCCGGCATTTTTTTCTTATTTATTAATTGCATGCATCAATGGTGAAATATCTGTCGCAGTCACTACTTTCAAGGTCCAAGGCGGAGTTGCCCGCACCTACCATCTGCAAAAGCTATATGGAATTGTAAACAAGAGTCGCCGGTTCGATTCGGGTTGGATCATAAGGGTGGTGCAAGCTCCTTTCATTTTTTTCCTTCCTCTCATAATTGTTTCCTCTTCTCCATGCGACATTATTCAAAATTGGTTCCTCAATCCAATGCGCGTCGTGGTGGGGAGACCGTTGTGAGCAATCCGAGTCGGTGCCGCTGGCAGCATAGCCATCATTGAACACATCACTGAGCCTTTGAACCTGAACCTGGCGTTCAGCTAAGTTCGGTTGAGGTTCGAACCGATCTTCGAAGTGGAGCAAGCGTTGTTGAGGCATCACCGGCTTGTGATCTTTATCGAGCGAGGTACGAGCTAGAAACGATAAAGTGTCTGTCTAGAGAGAATACTTGTGATCCGCAGTGACGAAACAGCGCAAAACTTCTCTCTTTGCCTCTAACCACGATGTTGGCCATTGATCGCTCATCCTGGTCCCCATTCTGCGTCTTGGCTCTGGTTATCATGGCATCCATTTACATGTCTGATCATGGAAGGAAACAAATCTGATACAGTATCTTCCAGTCCCACCAGGGGCAACCAGCGAGGCATGCGAACATTGAGTGCATTACATGCATGTGGCTCACAGTCAGAATAAAGCCCACAAAGCTGCCTTTAACAAGCAAAGGGGGGCTTTGTTGCATGCTTTATTCCCCTGCACCAGAGAACAAAGCATGCAACAAAGCCGCCCTTAGTCTGGTAAAGGCGGCTTTGTAGCCTTTGTTCCATATGTGAACCACATGCGTGTAACGCATGTGGTGTTCACATGTGTCGTTGGCTGCCCCCAGTGTCCACGGCAAGTGCGGGCCATTCTCATCTGAGGTGGAACTATTCTCGTTCCCGGCCCAATGCTGAAGGAAGGAGGTTGACCATCCCTGTTCTCTTTATTCACCCTCTATAGCTCGGTGGTGTGCCTTCAGGCAATCCCATGGCCAACAAGGTCTCCAACTGCGCCTCCATCCGCCGCATTCGCTGTGGCAACGTCTCATCGGGAGCGGTTCCATCTTCCATCGCAACATTGCTTTCTGGCTCTGCAGCGATTGAATTAGACAAGGTAGCCGCATTGGCCGGGTTTTCGTGCTTTTCCTGCATTGGCCGAATCAGATTGTTCCGCGGTCCTTCGGCGTCGATGAACTGTTCTGGATTCCTCCTCTGCTTGATTCTCTCGCGCCGCCTCTTGAGCCACAGTACAAGGGATATCACTCCTGCCAGTAAGCCAAAACCCGCGACGGGACCCGTGATCGCGCCGATGGATGTTTGTTTCCTGAAGCACATCAGATGTGTATTAGTTGACGACATCGAGAATTTCAAGAATACCCATTTGACTGTATGCCGGTGACTGCCGAGCTCGGACTCGCCGCGTCGCTGGTGGTGGCTGAGGTACTCTTGGAAATCTCTGTTGGCATAGTCGCTGTGATTGCACTGGTGGATGATGTCGTGGTGATGTTCTGCGACGACGAACTGTCAGTCGATCGGGAGCTGGACGATGTGATATGAGATGTAGCGGCTCTTGACGCGGAACTGCTGGTAGGGTTAACTGTCGGCGCTGACGTCGATGAATGAACTGTGGATGGATTCCGGTGGGTACTGCACTATGATTTTAGTTTATTTCGATACATGATCGAAATTGTTACTGACGAATGCTGAGAGACCTCGTCGAGCTCTTCCGGGCACAAATCGTGCCTATCATCCGAGTCAGCTCTGTCCTGCGAGCCCTAAAGACCTCAACTAAGCGTCCCGGCCCATAGAAATTGAGGTAAGCAACTCACATCGTCGCCAAAATATGCGCACGAGGCACCACTGGAGTAGTCGCAGGTGAAGGAACCGTCAGAACCGTCGACAATGCTTCCGCGTAGGTTGTTCCCCCTTGGTCGAACGAGGGACAAGTGAAGCCGTTGAATACCCCTCCAGCCAACACAGGCCACAGACAGAGCAGTAGACACACGAGCATTACAAGAACCGGGGAGGGAAACATCTCTGGCAACTGGCGGACGATGTAAGTTAGGGAGGCTCTCTTATGAGGGCTTGGAGAGCCAGCAGACGACGGGGGTTGTGGTCACCGATCCTCAGGATGGTAGCCAGGCCTTCGGAGAAACGGTTATTACTCGTAATTGGCCTATTTCAGGCTGATCTCTTTCAGCCACTTTGACGATGCATGCGATTATCTGTCAATCAGTACCATAGACATGAATACGAAGGAAAACATCCAGAAAAGCCGACCTACGCGTCGCAAATTTGTGCAGGTTCCAAACTTGGGGGTTAAGAGGCGCGAGTGTTCTGTAGTCCGCTGTGCAGAGCGTGTTTGGTAAGTTTGCAGTGTCCATCCGCGCCCAACAAACGGCATGAGTAACAATCAGCTTCAGCTACGAATAAATGAAACGAGGATGTATTTGGAACCTCTGTTGGATCATAACCGCGTGCCTGGCCGGTGGAAACGATCAGGCTTCCGTTCATTAGAAGATTACTTCCGAAGTAGAAAAAATTGAGTCTTGAGATGGAATAATGATTTTTCTTCTGAAAGTTCACCCGAGTTATCTCTCACCCGTCCATTTTCACGTTTGGCAAGCGCCGGATCCGACATATCGTTCAAGAACATCTGCTGAGGTAACAGAGAGACCAGAGCAGCAGCAGAAGCATGGAGGCTGTTGTGGTTCTTATCGTCTGTAGGAAATCTTGTAGGCTTCGCCGGGAGGGATACCCGATTAACTTGGCAGATCAACTTGCCCTGCCAGCGAAGTTTAAATTTGGCTGGGCTAACTTGTGTTTACGAGTACTTTATGTACTCGTTCTTTTCATCAACGGAACCAGGTTTTTGAGTTCGTGAAACTTTTATCAGTGCATCCTGAGGATGTAATGAAATAGTGGCTGTTTTCATTAGATTTTTGTAGTCTTTTTAAGAGCCTAATCTAATAGATTTAGTGATTATATCATCCATCAAGAGGATGCTGGTTCGAATCCGGCTAGTCTATCTATAATTTGATCTCTTTGTTTCCTAACCTCCACCGTGTCACACCTTCTAGCAGTCATGAATATTGTACACATACCAATCCATTTAGTATTGCTTTCTATAACTCTGTGTTGAGCATCACGACTTATTTGTAGGTTGAGTGTTGTGTTGTTTTTTAAATTCAAGCTCGTGGTATCTACCATTCAACCACGGCTCTCATAAAATATTTGAGAGTTGCAGAGGTTTCACTTAATAGGTTTGGCACTATGTTTGAGTTATATTGCTGTTACGGAAATCCGCGATACATTTCGCAGAGTTCAACTTCAGGTTGTGGCGGTGCAGGCGAGACGTACGCAAGGCTTCGGAAGATCCTGAACACATCAGATGGTTGGCTTCAACGGCGGTACAATTTCCACCGGGTCAATTCTAGTAACACATTTGAGATATCCTGTGTCTATATAAATATCTGACCCGTATTGTACACTTTAGTTTTGAAGAATCTGTGAAGTTTGATTAATCAATTCACATCTCAACGCATAATCTGGTTTATTCACTGCCTGATTAATCACTCAGCAGCACCTTGTATGTGGTAACGAAAGGAAGCTGTTAAACAGCTGTTCTGTTAATCCATTCACCTCACCGTACCTATATACGTCATTTCTGTCCCTGCAGAACGGAGGATTCTGGTTGAAAGTGTGCTATGTTAAACAGGTGTTTCGTTAAAAAATTCACCCCACTGCTCCCATATTGCTCCAGGAAGCATGACAGGAAAGATGTCCAGTTCGATTAAACGAGACCTGCTTTGTCAATCGGTTCAGCCCTAAGTTTGAAGTCAATAAATTGCCTGTCTCTAGAGACCAACGAACTTGTGTTCTGTTGAACAGCATCCCTCACTGAGAATCTGGAATGCCCCGCGGTCAACGACACCATAAAATGTGGGTTGACTCGGAATTGCGGAGTGTCAGCCAAAACATGCGCACCTCAAAATTCAACTATGGTGCTTGTGCACTTGGCTCGGATGGAGCAGGAAACTGTGTGTTGAGAAAATGAATACTAGACAAACACAACGGGTAAGCAGAGGCGAAGGTGTTGAATAAAATATGTGCACACATCAAATTCCGTGTCCGTGCACTCGCTCATTTTAGGCCTTGTATTATTCTGGTTGTATGGCCACCTTTGGAGTCGCAAATAAAATCCTTACTGACATGTATGGCTTCTCACTGGAATGGCTTGAATTGATCTGGTTTTGCGTGGCCGAGTGCTAGTCTAAGCTGGATTTCTACAAGAGCTCGAGGCATTGGAATATTTGGGAATCACTCGGAAGAAACCACGCACCCCGTAGTATGTGTATGGAGACATTAGATCTCGCGAGTGTTTCCCGTTTTAGGTAGGGAAATGTCCACGCAGAGCCTGAATGAATCATTGTTTTCGCTGTTCACAAGTCGCCACGGTGTGAAATGAGATGGTTTTGGAAAAAAACAACTCACAATATGAAAACAGCACAGGATGACGACACGACAGTTTAGGATTATCAAACCTTGCCTGGTAAGCGAGAAAACAGCGAATTTGTGGCTTGTTGACGGTGTCTCTTCGACTAACTGAGGTACGGTGGATGAACAGAAATAAAACAAGGAAAGCTGATGTCACCGATACGGTTTCAGGAATATGATACAGTAGGAACGAGGGATTCAGAGAGATTGCGATGAATGAATACTAGTTGGGAGAAATTAAGGATTGGCTGACCCACAATTTCCAAATTCGGGCCAAATGTAATACCCAATACTTGCCGAGTTGTTGTGTTTGTGAGCATCAGACTATGGGGTTTACCCGAGATCGGAGGTTAGTACAGTACTCTCACGGAAACTCGCAGAAATGGTCACCAGAAAATCAGAAAGACTTCTTCCGAGATGTCAGAGCAGGGGTTCAAAGTCGGTAAATTGACAAGGATCTGGCAAAGAACAAGTATCACAGACCAAATTGAGTTTTTGGGAGAGTGACTTCAGTGAAATTGACCACCTAAATATACCACAAATCGCCTCTAAGTAGAGGGTAACTTCCCCCCCCCAATGTTACCCTCTACTTATAGGCAAACTGCGTGTGCCACAGAAATGCCATGGCTGGGGTGCCATGGCGGCCACCCAATGGGTGGCCAGGGAGAAAAATGGGATTTTGGCCACCTGTGCCACTGATTTTGAAGGGTTTTGGCAGGGGGTCAGTAAAGCGTGATTTTGTGACAAAATAGTGCCATAGCTGCCACCAAACCTTTATACCCGGATCAGTTCCAAAAATGTGACCCAATTAGTGCCATGTATGCCATGGGTCAATTTTAGCACGGTCAGTAAATTTTGTGACCGGGTTAAATAGCCACCCGTGCCACGGGTCAATTTTAGCAGGATCAGTAAATTTGTGACTGGGTTAAATAGCCACCTGTGCCACAGGTCGGTTTTAGCAGGATCAGTAAATTTTGTGACCGGGTTAACTAGCCACCCGTGCCACGGGTCAATTTTAGCAGGATCAGTAAATTTGTGACCAGGTTGATTAGCCACCCGTGCCACAGGTTGATTTTTGACTTGATCAGTAAATTTTGTGACCGGGTTAAATAGCCACCCGTGCCACGGGTCGATTTTAGCAGAATCAGTAAATTTGTGACGGGGTTGATTAGCCATGTGTGCCATGGGTCAATTTTAACAGGATCTGGAAATTTTGTTAGGTTGATTAGCCACAGGTGCCACGGGTCGATTTTTGACAGCATCAGTAGGTAGGTGAGTAGCCATTTGTGTCGCAAGTAGGTTATCAGACAACCTGTGGTCGGCTGATTCAGCTATTGGTGTCACCGATCACTTGAAAAGCCTTGAAAAGCAACCTCATCATTTTCGGAGACATTGCCACCAGTGCCACCAATCACTTCCAAAACACTTGTAATTTTGCAAGTGACATTGCCACCAGTGCCACAGATTACTTACCACCACCAAACAGAGGGAACGAAAACAGCATTTATTTCTTGCGTGTGTGTATGTAAAACAAAATAAAAACAACAGGCCCAAGCAGGCGTTGTAGTAGTCCGTGGGTTGGAAACAAAATGCGGGCAGCCGGAAGGAGAAGGCAGCAAGGAGGAGAAGAAGGTGGAGCGGAGATTGGCAACTACGAACTATCTTCATCATCGTAGTCATCCTCGTCAATCTCCTTGGCGGACTTCGGCTGGTGCTTCCTCTTCACCTTGGGCTTCAGCTTACCCGACGCAATGTCAGCCGCGATCTCCGCCTCCATCCTCTGCTTTGCCTCTGCAGCAGCCTTGAGGTCCTTCGCCCTCTTTTCCTGCATGCGTTCCCAGCTAGAGGTGCTGGGGCCAGTGCTGCCACCAGCGACCGCATTGCCACCAGTGCCACCACCAGCGACCCCACTGCTGCCACCAGCGACCCCGCGTTGCCACTGGCAGTGCTTCCCTCGGGCTCGTTGTCGTCAGTGGCCACAAACTCGGCACTCCTGTGGCTGGTTGAGTGGGCGAAGGGCTTGCTCTTCTTCTTCTTCTTCGGCGGCTCCTCTTGTTCGCCGTCGGCGCCCCGCTTCCGTTTCTTCCCACCGCTGTCCTCGCAGGCTTGGGATCGGTGTCGGCATCCGTCTCCGCTGCGTCTCGCTCCTCCGCGGCCGACTTCGGCTTTGCTGTCGACCCCTTCGCCTTCCTTGATCGCTTCCCTGAGGTTCTCGCTAGAATCTCGTCCTGCAGTGCAGGGTCCGTTGGATCGAAACGGCATGCACCAGACTTGAGGTGCTGCCAAAGCGTGACAATATGGCCGGCGCCTCCAGCCTTGAAGTTGGAGGGCGCCGCAACAGTAGCGCCCTCCAGCCAGCCGACCAACGTCCACCCAAGGCCGCCTTGGATGACCCGCTCGTAATCCTTGTAGTTCATTTTGACGTTGGGGTTGTTGGTTTTATTGCCTAAACAGGAAATTAGTAAAATCAAGAGGCGATCAGAAACGTACGAAGGTCGCCCTCGATCATCTTTGCAACCTCCGACCTGCGCGCAGTGAGATCGGCAGGCATGGTGTTGCTGGAAGTAGCGGCCGCAGCGGTGATGCCCTGGGCACCCAGGTTTGTCCAGCTGTCGTACTTCATCAAAAAACCACCGGGTCGATCTTGTAGACCTCCTGAAGGAACTTGAAATTGGCGGGGTCGCCGAGAAGCGTCGGGGAAATGGTGTCGTTCACATGCCCACCAGCTAGGATACCAATGCCCGGGCTCCGTGCAGTGCTGAAGAAGATTCATCTGAAAGAGGTCAGCTTAGCCATGGCTGCCATGGCTGCCACCGTGCCACTGGTGCCACAAGAAAACTCAAAACTTACCTCCTTCGTAATATTGGAGGCGACCGCACCCACATCCTTGGCAGCAGAGTTGTTGGAAGGGCGAGTGCCCTTATCCTTGCTCTCTTGGTATGCAAGGTAGTCCTTCTTGAGTTGCACGAGGTCGTCTGCAGACCACGCGTCGTCGCCCTCGGCCTGAACAATCTTCTGCATCTCTGGCAGTTGGATGCGCTCTCCTTTCTGCTTCCCTATAGTTTCACGGTCAGCATATTCAACGAATAACAAGAAAGGTAGGTCCTTACCAATGTTCATCTCCTTCATCCGCTTCCAGACCTTCGCCGAGAACTCGTTATACTTGCGCTCCTCTGTGTACCTGGTGACGTGCCCAAGCCGCTGCTTCACCTCACGAAGGGGAATGTTGAGCTGCTCCGACAGCTCGCCGCACGAGCCTCGAGCAGGTCTTCGAATTCCCCGACCTTCTCATCGAGGATCTTGCGTGCTGCCTTCATCTCTTTCCCCCTGAGCACCACCGTGTTCTGCTCCGCCGTGGACTTCCCCTTCCCAGCTCTCGGGTGCTTGGGAGGCTGCACGGGCGCCCCAGGATGTCTGTCACGGTAGCTCTGGCCTCTGGGGTTGTGTTCCCCGCTGTTGTCGTCGCTATTGCTGTTGTCCTCGTCGTCGTCCTTGTCGCTGTCCTTGTCGCTGTCCTCGTTGCTGCCGCTGTTGTCATCGTCATCTTGGTGGTCTGGCTCCGCATCCGCACCCGCATCCCCACCATCGCCAGACGCCAAGCCCTTGTCGGTGGTGCTGGGGGATGGGGACTTGCGGTGTTCTTCGGTGGCAGAGGTGGATGCTGATTTGGTGGCAGCGGTGGATGGGGACTTGGGGTGTGGGGGCGGGGAGCACTTGTTCTCGGGACGCGGGGACGCGGTGCACTCATTCTTGGAACGTGGGGACGTGCTGCACTCATTCTCAGGATGAGGGGACACCGTGCGCTCGTTCTCAGAATGCGGAGATGTGGCGCGCTCGTTCTCGGGATGCGGGGATGCAGTATGCTCATTCTCATGGGGCGGGGATGGGAAATGCTCTCCTTCGGACGCTGCACCTGTATTAGTGACAATGGAGGGAGGGTGGAGACAGGGTGTTCTCACCGTGTGCGTCGCGCTCCTCGTCAGCTGCGGCGTCCTCGTTGGCGGTAGTGGGAGACACGGATCGGGCGCGGTCGTCGGGCGTGTCATTTCCACCCTTGTTGGTGGTGCCAGAAGGAAGGGTGCCGCCGAGATCAACCTCCTCCCCTGCGGGTATGGACATGAGCTCGTCGAGGGGAGCTCCTCAGACTCAGACTCGGACTCGGACCCAGGGGTGGTTGGCTTTTTGGCGGTCGCTCTGCACTTTGACGCCCTGGTCTTAGATGAACCTGGCAGCGTTGCCACTGGCGGGGGTGGAGATGGGGCAGCAGGTGGGGCAGCTTTGGCCTTGGCCCCCCTCTTCGGTTTGGCAGGGGCAGGTGTGGTGAACCACGTACTTCTGCGCAAGAGGCTGTTCATTGGCAATGCTGGCCTTCCAGTTATTGGATATTTGGGGGGCATCTGAAAATAAATACTGGTCAGAATAACTGCTCCCAGCTCCAAACAAGACTTACCGTTCCAAATCCAACAGTATTTTGAGCTTTGGCGGCAGTAGCACTCGGAGTCGTGGATGGAGAAGACTTTGATCGCTGCATCGCGGTCACGTGCTTGTTCTGATCGGTGGCACTGATGGCAGGGTGACTGCACAAAGCAGCAGATGGCACCCATGGCACAAAGAGTAATTTAGACGTAAAAATTCGGTGTGGTGCTATTTAGCTGCCACGTCAGCCTTTGACTCTCCCTTCACCTTCCCCAACCCCGCCACTGTGCTTCAAAATCCCGGTGTCGCCAAAAATGAAAGGTTTTTGTGGTTTTTTGGCTTCATGCCACCAATGCCACCAAACGGCTCTGACGTCCTTCAGCTTCACAAGGCTCTGCCATCCATGCCACCGGCTTCTCGACATCCACGGCTGCCACCATGGCTGCAGCAGCCATTGGCTGTGAAGATTTATCTGAGCCGGACAGTGGCACTGCCCCGATCACTCCTCTCTCCCGCATTCCACCATCTTCAGCGAACAATGGAGCTCAACACTCCCTCTCCAGGGGCGACCCCTTCCGGGACCCTCGCCCCTCTGCACACCAACGTCGGACGAAAGTCGCCACAGCAGCCGGGTCTATTGCTGCAAGATTCAAGGTCCGGAAAGTACACATTGCATCGACAGGCTGGATCGGGCTGCAGGACCATGGCATTCCGCCTGACACCGCCACTGGGGAGCGCGACCCAGTTGGAATCGTTCACTCGTTGGAGACGTTCTTTGGACCGGACACAACGAAGCTGGGGTTCACGTTGGTCAAAGCACCCAAGGATGCTGGGTGCGCCCTTCGTTCTTTTTTCATCTCCTTTTCTTCTAGGACTCACCGCTCTTCGGGAATCTGCGCCCCATTGTCGACTCTGAAAAGCGTGTTTGCGCTGTGTACAGAGGCATTCCAGACACCCCCAACTTCATGCAAGACGTCCATGACCCAGCGGTGGAGGCCATGGAAATTGCATGGGCTCATGCTTCACTGTCTGAGTCTCATCTTTACCATCGGCGCGGCAACTGGGCCTCGCTCACCACGGGAGCCACCCACAGGACTGGTCGCGATGAGCCTGGTGACTTCGTCAACGGGATTATCAACACCGCCGTCATTCTCGCCCTGGTTAGCAACGCTGCCTTCATTGACCTTGCCGAATTTGGCTCAGGTGCGTTCCTTCTCCTCCTCTTTAAGCCCATGCTCATCCCTTCAGGCCTTTTCTCCATCTGGGCACCGCACCTCTTCCAGTTCTATATTGACTACATGGGTTCCTTCTATCTCAAGAACCCCAAGCTCCAGCGGCCCTTCGTCAACAGCATCTGGTCAGCGTGTACCTTCAACCTCGGCCCTCGTACCTGCGCCTTCGGGCACCGCGACTTCGCCAACCTCGCATACGGGTGGCAGGGGTAGTCGTTACCAGCGTGAGGATGGCTTATACAGCTTCTGAGGGTAGTAATTTTTGTTTGTTGTGTTCGTGGCAATAGTGGCAGTCAGTGCAAAATGTGTTCAAGAGTTAAGTGGCACTGGTGGCACCCCACAAAAACGCCCCAAAGAACTTAGCCGAGCACCGCCTTTCCAATCCCGTGACCAAAAGTTGGCCGCTATTGCTTCTTCTTCTTCCCATCTCCCCGACGGCCCTTCCTGCGCTTCTTGCCACCTGTGTTAATGTCATCCCCCAAGCCTTGCCGTTGCTCTCTGCCCTTTCATGCAGACCCCAACACCACCAAGACCACCGCAAAAGTCTTCTATCTCGTCACCAGCCCTGCTGCCGGATCGAAGCGCGGTGTGTATCCGTCTTGGTGTGTCATTTTTTTCTCCCTTTTTTTTTTTTTGGACATCCATCCGCTTCTCAGGACTAGTGCCCAGCGTGCGTCGGAAGGCAGGGCTCATGGCGGCGCCGTCAAATTCACGGCCTGGGATGACTGCCTCCCCGCCTGGCATGCTTGCTGTGATGCCGGCGAGCATGAGCATGACGCCCTGCCCCCTCGCACCCCCACCCCTCCTACCACCCCAACAAGACCGCCCAGAGCTGCACCGTCCAGCGTCCCGCCTTTGCCAACCTACGCAGTCCGTGGTAGTGGGGCTATCCACAGCTCATTGGATGCTGCACTGGCCGATTTCCAGGCCGCAGCAACTAGGGGGCCAGCGACGCTCTATACTGCGGAGGACCCTCGGGTCGCTGCGCATGTCGCAACTGGCCGCTCCCCTGAGGATGCAATTGCCCTTGTGAGCCGGTCTTTTGTAGAGGGGGAGGCTGCATCTGGTAGCTCTAGCACCAGCCCCGTAGCCGTCCGCAGACGCGTCGTGGAGCAGCTGAGTGAGGTGCTCGCTGCTTTGGCGGTGGATCCTTCAGAGATGGCCGGTGGAAATGTAAGCTATGATCACACTGTGCCATTGACTGGGTCGCCATATGAAAATGGCGACTCAGACGATGAATACTGGTGGGATATATAATTTAGCTACCTCTTTACTGTGTATTTTGCAATATTTTATTGTACAAGTGACCAAGTGGCAGAGATGGCATCCATGGGCTGATGGCATCCGTGGCAAAAAGGTGCACAGACAATTTTGTGGCAGCCATGGCACCTTGGTTTGGCTGCCACCAGTGCCATGGATCTGTCGTCATGAGGCAGTTCCGTTCAATGGCGTCATTGGAGGCTCATGACCTGCCTGTCTGAAACCTCGTGGCTTTGGGGCTCATGACCTGCCGGTCTGAAACCCCGTGGCCTCCCTGTCTCGAACACCATGGCCAAGTCGACAAATTCAAAGCAAAAGCACCGTGCTGCACCAATGAATAAACGGGTGAAAGTACCGGTAAAAGTCAGAGATGTGAATGGGCGGACCAGTCTCAAGTTACAGGTCCTGAAAACCCAAGCGCAGACAGAAATTCAGCAAAGGACGCAAATGGAGATAGAAGAGCAGGAACGAGGTGAGCTCTTTATTTGAAAAGCCACACCAGTGTCACTAAACTGAGCTGCTAGCCTGGTCAGCCAGCACCCGGAAGACCATGAACACCATTCATGATATCCCTGATGAGGAGGGAGATGAATGGCAGGATGACAATGGAGATTTCACATACGGGGACGTGATTGACGGCGCCGTCCCCATTGATATCAGCCATGGGGGTGGGGAGATGCAGGATATGGCACAGGCATTATCTGACGACCTGCATGGCAAAGCCAGACGGTGGGCTCACTTAGTCTATGCTTTAAAATGCATTACACAGGGCATTTTTAGGAAACGTCAGGACACGCGTTACTGGTCGGATGTGGTTCAGCGCCGAGTCCTTGGCTTCCGTGCTCAGATGAAGGAAATGGTGGATACGTATATGGCATTTTCTGCTGCTCAAGGAGAGCATGGCATGGCGCAGGACCAGTGGCCCCTTCAGACGATATGGTGGAGAACGAGTTCAGGGTGATGGTTGTCGATGTTTTTGGTGCGGTCTTTTGTTTCAAGTGGAATAGTTCTAATGCTATAGCCAGATACCTATACTGTGGATGCACCTATCCTCAGTACAGACACATATATCGCCTCCTGCCTGGTTTGGCAGGGCTTGATCCCCCGCTCACCATGGAAGCCCAAGCAGGCTGTGTCAATCCGTGTCCTAGAGATGTTCCGTCTCACATGCCTACGGTGCCCAGCTCTTGGGGCTCAAGCCTGGATCAAAACACTGGCGGATCTTCATGGCACAGCCTTTAAGCCCTACAGCGCTCAACAATTCACCATCTGCTTTGACTTGTACTTGGAGATCTTGGATAATGCTGAGAAGCGTGTGAAGGCGGCACTTGGCCGCGATGCAGCTGACTGGCGCCTCAAAAATGGATGCCCAGCTTGCACCTACAAGCTGAAGGGGGAGGACAAGCTTATCTTCGCCATGCTGCTTCTCATGGATGGTAATGACTCGCTCAAGCGCATCCTCAGGAAAGATAAAGGGTTCAATGAGGATGGTGTAGCTCATCGAGGAGACTCTGAGCATGCAGATCCCAGAGCTGCAGATGCGGGTGGTGACTACCTGATGTTCCGTGAGAGGGTGGATCGGTGGACGAAGGAACGACTTGCTGAGGAGGTCGGAATCCCAGTACGTGGCATTTATGGCAATAGGATTTGTGGTACACATGGCATAGGGCTGATTTCGATATTGTAGATCAGTGATGAGCCGAAGAATTCTTCAGGCTGTGAGGAGAGATGGAAGAATCTCACCGAGGAGCTCACTGCCAAAATGTGGGGCATCTTTGACGAGACTGGGATATTTGTTGCACTTTGTCAGCATGGGTTTGTTCTTTTGGTGGCAGACATGGTACGAAGCGGGGAGTTGTAAGTCCCTGTGGTATAGATGGCATCGGTGGCAACTAACTGACTTTCTTTAGGGCCAAATACCCTCTCGCCATTGTCAATGCCCTCTTGGATGCTTTTGGGGCGGACCTTGGCATTGGATATGACATTGGCTGTGGTCACAGTACCACTATCCGGCACTCACCACTCGGTCCAAAAGCTGCCCGGCTGAACCTCAAGATGTTGGTAGGGGCCTTCCATGGTCATGCCCACAACAGAAAGTGTCAGCTAGACTACCTGGCCACCTACGTTCTGGGGTTGGGACTTGAGGACCTAGAGGGTGCAGAACGGCTGTTTTCCCGCTCGAATGGCCTGTCCCGATCGGTCTGATATGCAAGTGTTTTCCATTGAAGGCAGGCTATACGGACCTACTTTGCCCATCTTGACACTTTCGAGACATATGCCAATCTTAGTGAGTGATGGATGTCCTTCATATTCAGCCCTCATCATTTTATAGGCACGTTCTTGGTCAACAACCACAAACAAGCTATCGAAATCTTGGACACTGAGGAGTCACTGAAATATGCCATGGAACAGGCTGGAGTGACAGGGGACATGCTCAAGAGTAGGATCCAGGAAGAGAAGGCCTATCTCAACACACTGCTGAAGGAGCCGCAGAAGGAAACGGACCAGATGGAGTACTACCAGCTGCTGGTGAATCTGGCTGATCGAAAGTGGGTCTTAATGGATTCAATAAGACTCAGTAGCTCTAACCGCCATTGTGTTCATCAGGGAGAAGTTTGATGAAGCCTTTGGAGAGGGTTCAACAGCAAATGGTAACACAAGGAGGCATGCACGTGAGAATTACAACAAGGCGGTCAAGGCAGTTCAGGCCACTGAACGTCGCCTGTCTATCGAGGTACGATGGACATCAGAGGATAAGGAGTGGACCGATGCGGCTGAGCTGGTAGTCAACCGCCGGTATAGGAGGGCAGTAGACTCTCTAGAGGCATTGGTGGTGAAAAGACTTCTAGAACTGACAAAGGTAAACCAATCAGGGCTAGTTATGTGGTCCAATCTGTTGAGAGGCAGTGCTGATAGACCTTCCAGGATACAAAGTGCGAAAACACATTGCCAAGGCCCTCCAGGTTCGATCCAAAGCAATCCGGAGTGCCCTCCAGCGCTACAATTCGGCTGCATCGGCCTTGGACCCTCCAAGGCAACACTTGTCGTGGGAGGAAGTCATTGACTACGCATTTCTTGCAGACTTTGACATTCGTCGGGACCCCCACTGGCAACGCCACAATCAGGGCATGGGCAGACCCAGCTGCTCGCCAGCTTCTGGACAGCTACCACAAACTCAAGCGAGCGAATGAGGAGATTCAGCGACTTGACATCGAAATCCGATGTGTTGTGACCTATATGAAGGATGAGAGGAAGTTTTTGCTGGGAAAGGAGGCCGAGATTCTGCCAGAAGACCCTACCCTCGCATTTTTCATTGGAAAATACCGCCGGCAACGTGGACAATATGACGAGATTCATATGAAGTGCTTCTATGCTATCCGCCAGAAACTTGGAAGCCGTTTTACTGCAGACCTGACACCTGGGGAGCGGGCTGACCCCACCTCTGCCTCACCTTCCCCGAGACTGATGTGATACCAACCGTCTCCCGGGAGTCGCATCCTGCCTCGACAGCATCCGTGTCAGGTGCCATGGATGTTGACATGGACCTTGCAAGTGAGGATGAGGGTTCTGAAAATGGTTGGCTTGATGGAAATGGTTCCAGTGACGACGATGAGGGTGAGGATGCCCGGGGAGAGGAACTCGGGGAGGTGATAGAGGGAGTTGCATTGCTAGCCTTGGACAAACAGGGAGGATAGGTAGATAGCTGGCAGAGATGGCAGACAGGCAGAGTCTTTACTATGTCCCTTTCAAAATTACCAAATCCCTTTTTATGTCACCGGTGGCACCGATGGCTATTCAGCCTGGTCCCCAATTTCCTGATTCTGTCAAAAATTGACCCATGGCAGGCATGGCTAATCAACCCGGTCACAAATTTACTAACCCTGCTAAAATCAACCTGTGGCACGCGTGGCTAATCAACCTGGTCACAAATTTACTGATCCTGCTAAAATTGACCCGTGGCATACGTGGCTATTTAACCCGGTCACAAAATTTACTGATCCTGCTAAAACCAACCTGTGGCACGGGTGGCTATTTAACCCAGTCACAAATTTACTGATCCTGCTAAAATTGACCTGTGGCATGGGTGGTTATTTAACCCGGTCACAAAATTTACTGACCCTGCTAAAATTGACCCGTGGCATGGGTGGCTATTTAACCCGGTCACAAAATTTACTGACCCTGCTAAAATTGACCCGTGGCATACATGGCACTAATTGGGTCACGTTTTTGGAACTGATCCGGGTCTAAAGGTTTGGTGGCAGCTATGGCACTATTTTGTCACAAAATCACGCTTTACCGACCCCCTGCCAAAACCCTTCAAAATCAGTGGCACAGGTGGCCAAAATCCCATTTTTCTCCCTGGCCACCCATTGGGTGGCCGCCATGGCACCCCAGCCATGGCATTTCTGTGGCACACGCAGTTTGCCTATAAGTAGAGGGTAACATTGGGGGGGGGGAGTTACCCTCTACTTAGAGGCAATTTGTGGTATTATCAGGTGAAATTGACAGGAATCCACATACCTGAGTCGAATACGGAATACTGTGCCACCAAAGTATAAGTAACTCTTGCCGTATATGCCTGTCTTGAGCTGGCTACTTGAGAAGGTTGACGTGACTGACGCTCGGAACATCAATCCATGCACCGATGTCAGTGACAAACTGAGAGGATAGGAGACGGGTCAATAAGATCATAGAACACACCTGAATACAAAAGTCTTGCTCGCTGGACCTCCCAAACAATCGAGGCAGAATGTTGTGGCCATTGGATGCGTCCCGAAACGACCGGGATGCATTGGATACTCCTTAGGATTTGAATCTAAGGAAGTTGCAAACGATATTGAATATAATGTGCGAGCTTGAAAGAGATCGGAATAAGTTACCAACAGCAACATGTCTTGCTTCCAGGAACGCAAAAGATTGGAACGGCACGCATGGTCAGTAGATTGGCTCGTTGCAGCTGAATGTGATTGTTAGAACATGTCATGCACAACGGTCGTGAGTGACCTACCCTCAATAAAACCCAGCAGCTGCATCCATATTCCCAATGTCATACTTCTGCGAGGTATTATAAAGTTTTTCAGGTCTCCTCTGCAGTTTATTGGATTTCGACCAGAGTTGATGTGTGTTTGCTTTCGATCAAAAGGAGATCAAAAGTTCATGTAAGTGCCCAAGTGCAACTGAATCTATAGCTTTTGCTCGCCCATGTGAGTTACGACCACTGAACACTCGGTTTCCAATCCATAGACTGTGATAGACATCCCAATATATTCTAAAATCATGCATTAGGCGTCATGGTATCAGACTCAGGTTTCTGATCAGATTTAGTACTACTTGCAGGGTCAGTTCGATGAAATGGACTGATGAACTATAATTGAAACCGCAACGAGGCAGAAATTCAGGGTCAACAGATTATCAATCAACCACCTTGGTAACTGTCCTTTGTGGAACCCGACAATCTTACTTCTTGCTCTCTCTCCTTCTTGCTCCCTCTTTCTCCCCCATCTCGGAACGAACACATTACAATGCTCCAGCGGAATCGACATCCATCTCATGAAGATGAACTTCAATCCGACCAAAGCAACGGTTCACATATGCCTCCTTCTCCCTTTGCCTTCACCACAAACATTGTACCGATGAAAAATGGTACGCAAGCTACTCGGATATAAGCTACGGCTGAGCTGACAAATCGTTCGGGACCTGTCTAAATTTCTCATCTATTGAATATGATCTGTACTCCAGCGTGGTACGCACCAGCGAAAGGGATGATCCAGGGTCAAACAAGCATGCTAACCAACCACACCGAGCCAACAGGCTGAGAGATTGGCGCTGAACTCAACGACGCAGAGCAAGGTGCGGTGCGGCCTAGGAATAGTTCGGTGATAATACTCCAACCAGGGCCTGCAGAGCATAATAGTACGATCAAGTGGGGCCGAGATTGCATAACGTAGGCTCAACTAAAGGGCATATTTCTATTGTTCACAGTACCTGAACCCACGGATAGCAGCGAGAGCCTCGAGTGGCAGTCGCGAGTTCCCTATCTGGTCAAATCATAAACTGTGTGTTTCCAACCCTCATCCCCGAAATCTCACATTCGTCCCAAGAAGTCCGATGGGATTCTGACAAGGTGAGCGCGCCGATTCATTCTTCCTGGCGGCTGAATCAGCAACCATAGGAGTTTTGCTTAAACAACCGAGGTTGAGACAGTAATCCTAGATTAAAGCCTTGCTCTAGAACTGTGTCAAGCTCCTTCCACCGGCCTTCTCTATTTCCGGGCTATCAGTAATTCGGTTTGATTTTAACCTGTTTTGGTAATCAGCGGTTTAGTTTCTCTGCCTGATTTACAGGCCATTAAACACGGTTCGGTTCAACTCGGTTTGATCTCAACCTGTTCTGTCAATCTGCAGTTTAATCATTGCTTCAGAACACTTGAATCTGATGAACACATCCGGTCTCTCTTGGTGTCAATCCGAACTTGAACGGTGTTTTACTAGTTGACTGTTTAAACACTCAATGTCAAGATACTTGTAGCATAACAATCCCGAAATTCTTGGTATTTTTGTGCTTGAACAAGTAGTGGATTAACAGGATTATGCATTGAGACACGAATTGATTAATCAAACTTCATATGGTTACTGAGTTTCGCTTCTATGTAGCTCTGTGCTCGGGGCAGCATTGGGAAATTGTGCCTTATTTGATCAGGGGTATTGCTTTTTTTTTTGGTATTCAAGGTTGTAGTATCTACCATTAAACAACACCTTTGGACATCATTTGAGGGTGTAGGTGGTTCCACTCCATACATTTAGCTATGTTTGAGTAGTTTGGGGCTACAGAAATCCACGATAAATTTTAAAGAGTTCAACTTCAGGCTGTGGCGGTGCAGACGACACGTACGCAAGACTTCGGATAATCCCGAACATTTGATGGTTGGCTGCAACGGTACAATTTCCACCCGGATGCTGTGATCGGACGTCATCAAAATCATGTCGGCAATCATGGCGGTCAATGAAAGTGAAGATAATATGTATCTATTTAATGCTGGATATAGTGAAAGAATTATCTCAAAGTACGAATTCTGCCATGCGAAGCATCGGCCTCCCCCCAAGTAATGTGGTTTGGATTAACTTGTGCTTGCGTCGATTTACAGTGACCTTTCCCACTGTAAACAAACATACCAAGCCTCCCAAATGCCATGGGATTGCTTGGGGGCCTCTGGAGACCTTCGTAGTTTTTTTTTGGGTCGTCATCTACTTATTAGGAGTCTGCGTTGACTATTTCTGACTCGTATCGCCCTGGACACACCGCTATTTTGTCGAGATTTGAGGTCTGTCAAAAACCGCTGCTAATCCTCAGGCCATTGCTGCTACCAGGATCACCCCCCTATATTTTTCTCGTCGTCCTCGACTTCATTAGTCCAGGCTCACCAGCCGGAATCATTTAAATATAGTGCACAAACATCGACTTGCCTTCTGTAAGTGATTTGGGTCGTATCGCAGGTGGCTGGATTTAACCTCAATCCTCTATATTGAGATTATAGTGCAGCACTATGGCTTCGCTCTTCAAGGTGAGCTCCTCACAATCCTCCTCCACTCAATTATTCCGAGTTTCTAATCTAATCGATGGCTTTATTCACAGTGCACGAGCATCCAAGCTGCTGCAACGGCTTTCAACTTGCCTTTCGTCAGTCTTCCCCCACGCATAATTAATTCACAGGGTCTTTGGATGATGTATATCCTATTCCAGTGCAGTACCGCTTGAGTATTGGGTCCTGGATGTCCCCCAGCCGACCCTTGTGTTTCATTCGCGTGTCCATTTATATTGTAAACTTTTTGAACAAAGAAACACATCAAGAGTACGAAGGAGGTCGAGTCGGCTTTGGGGATTCAACACCCCTTGTTTGTAGACTTTATTCATGCTCGAAAGAATTTAAAACTTGTCACCTCACGGAAACTCTACAATATACATCCTGCATCCAGCGGTTGGTAAACCTGACTCCCAAAAGCGAAATTTAAAGCGGCATTGCGATGATCGACTTCTGTCCTTTTGCAGATGGAAGAGGATCCAAGAAGCACCAGATCAGTAGGATGACAAGAACCGTTTGCAAGTAGTTGAAAAAAAGTCAACCGAGATGCCAATGGAAAGTTAAGGCGTTACCCAAAATAAGTAATGCCCCGCTGAAATATTGAGTGAGCCCCAAGGCATGCACGCCGACCACCGAGGCAAACTCCAGATTCGCGTAAAAATGCAAGACGAACTTGACTCGGAAACAGCGATGACCCGAGCTGTAGGAGCGCTAGTGCAAGTGGCGCTGCAAAAATTCTGACAAGCTGACATCGACAGGTCTTCTACGAACTGGTTGTGAACTTCGCGTCTAGATCTGCCGAGCAGTAGGACGTCGAATCTCCTCGGCCGCCATGCTTAATCTCATGCCGATCACTTCCCCTCATTCTCTGTATCGCGCGAATTTTAAGGAACTGTCGGATTAGTTCGTTCATTTGGTTGATAATGCAAGAAACAACTGGCTTCGTCTTCGGCTTTGTCATTCAATTAACTCCTTGTGCAAGACGAGGACGTTCGTCCAAGGACCAATAGCTATGCGCGTAGGACGGATTTAATCCATTGCCCACTTTTTGTTTTGTGATAGGCTCTGAAACTGCCCATAGCATATTCGATACAGCCACTCGCAAAAATCTTAGCATAGATAGGCACGCCGTAGAATACGGACATAGTATGGTACATAGACGCATGCGGGGGTTGCGGGAGTGTCGAGATTGGATGCTCGAGGAGCCAAAGATGTGACGTGGAGCACAACAAGCAGCCGCGCACCCCCCACCCCTAAGATGCTTACACACATCGTAGCCACTAATCAAGAACGACCCCCACACCGGGGCGTGTCGTCCCCCCATCCCCATCCAATACCAGTCCAGCATCACCGCCTCCGATCGCGAAAACGCATCCACCGCATTCCCTCGCACGCTGTCCCTAGCTCAGGTTGGATTAATCCAATGATGTCTGTATGTGAAGTTGGATTAATCCGGTTAAGCCGATTATTCAAGCAAAGAAGAGAAAACTTGTGGCGCCACCAGGCACGCACACAGGAGTTCGGGACACTGGATGCGAATAGGAAGGATTACGACCGGCACCGATCGTAGTCGACGTCCGTGCTACCGCTCTGGACTTGGTCGCTTGTGACAGATGGCACAGCTAGGTCTTCGATCCTCAAGCGTCTTCGATATCTCAAGTCGCTTCGCTTAAGATTGACTCTAGCTTTGACTCTAGTGCTGGCTTCCAAAGTAGTTCTGGCCATGGCAGATCGCGTCTTTGTCTTCGCTTCACTCCAATTTTAACATTGGCCTCACTGTAGATGTTGGCAGATCACGTCGCATGGGCCGTCTGCCTCTCTTAGGCTATTTATCTACTGTACTTTTTCGTTCAAATTGGGAGTCACGCGTCATGCACCCCCCTGTCGATCACGAACTTTAGTCGATGTCACGCGTCACTCGGGCCTCTGTCGAGTCTCCAGGCGGTCACGCAGGTCTCCAAACTGCCCAAAAAGTGCAAAAAAGACGAAAACTTCGACATTTGAACCGAAAATTTCGAGGTGTCACGCAAAAATTCGGCGGCTGCCGAAATGTCGAATAGGTAAAATGGGTCACGTGTCACACCCCCTGTCGATTTGAACCAAGTCAACACACAATCCACCTAGCAAGTGATCCAACACACTACGACAGAGCTTCCGTCTTATCGGGGTGAAGGCAAAGTCACTAGCGCAAACTGCAGTTGGGTCTCAAAGAGAACACCCTTGTTTTATATGTGGAGGTCTAGGACCAACAACACGAAATCCTCAACTTAGTCACTCGATGCTTCCAGAGTCCACAGTTACTGATTCCAATATAAAGACTACTACAAGTGAAGTTCGGTATCAACCTCCACTAGCAGCCTGAGTCCACTAGCACCAGCTTCGTCCAAAGTCTGGGGCGTAATGTTCTTAGACCCTAGTCTGTCCTGCACTCCCTTTTATACTACTAGGTGTGAGTTACATGTGAAAGCGAGCTGAATAATATAATAAGCAATATTAGATGATAAGAAATATGGTCAGCCAATGAGACGACTGCCGTTTGGTTTTGGGACTAGTTTGGTATATGCCAGGTCAGCCTCGCTGACCGGCTAGTGTTCAACCGTGGGTATATCAATGGATCCTCAGCCCTCCGTCTATGCCGAGCACCCCTTCCGGACCAACCGGCGATGTAGCCAGTGGTCTAGGTCATCTCTACTCTGTCAGAGCATCGATCGTACTGCCTCATCTCTTATGTCATGGTATGTCTTTGTCAAAGCCCTAGCCGGTCACTAGTCGGGTTGTTCCACCTAGCGCTGTCTAGTCGCTTATCTAGAGATTAGATAGTACCACCGGTTACCGCGCCGAGCTTCCTAGCTCAAGGTGTAGTCCCCTAGCTGTACTTCCATCGTAGATATCCGTCTGCTAGATCCTCACTAGTGCCGTCCCAAGTCATCTCTGGACTACTAGAGTCTCCTAGGTCATGTCTCATGAATGTATAGGCAGTGGTTTAATCCCTGGTTGTTTGTACACTCAGCTAGCAGCTAGCGCGGAACACTAGTGCAGCCTCGGGCTACAGTCAGCAGTTAGGGCTCGCTCTGACTCTCCTTTATATCACCTAACAAGTGGTCCGCGTACTAGCTGGTATGCTAGTAACAGCAGAAGTGCTAGTTGCTTCCCGTTGTATAAATACTGGTCATAGGAAATCGCAAAATTAGCCCTAGATGCCGCGCATTTATGTTACGCTGTTTCACCATACCCATCTCTTTTTTTTTTTTTTTTTTTTTTTTTTTGGTGGTACGAAATCGAGCCGAGCAACTAACAATAGGGTAGCCCTCGGCGCGCGTAAGGTTCGGACCTTTGAGGTCCAGGAATGAAAAATGAGACCAAACCAGAGAAATGCACATCTGCACACCCTTGCGGGGCAGTGTGGGGATGCGGGGCTAACCGACTCCTCTTATACGGAGTTGGTTATGTGTTAGTGCCCTGCAACCCACTAATACTCTGGATTCCTTCAGCCAGTTTTCTGGCAGCTTATCCTCGTCGTCCATGAAATTGAAGGAGCTCAACTTAAGTTAATGCCGGTCTGAACCACAGCAGGACTCAAGTCCCGCCGAACTTAAGTTCTGCCTTGCATGCAATTAGCTTGTACATGGGACCACACCCCTTGGAACTTAAGTCCCATTCTACTTAAGTCCCGCAACACTTAAGTCCCCAAGCACTTAAGTTCTGTCCCAATACTTAAGTCCTGTCCAAACACCAAAAACAAATCCACCAATAGGATTCGAACACTAGACCTCCCAACATCACACCAGCAGAAGGTGAAGGTGTTAACCACTACACCAGGAAGGATATACTCTGTTGCTACACACAATAGAATATTAGCCTCATAATGGCCTAAACCTTCTCCACTTGTTTTATTTTACCTCTTCAGGTCCTGTTGGCAAATCATTATCCATAGATGATTCAGAGATTGATCTGTTTCAATACATTAATCTATATAAGAAACATGATGAAAGATGACTAGAAATGACAAGTAAGTCAATACATTTGCAGTACTTAACATGGTAGAGAGAGGGCATGGAAGAAATCTAATAACAGTCCAATTGAGAACTGCAGGTATAGTCTTCCTGGTGTAGTGGTTAATTCCTCCTATTTTCTTCTCCCGGAAGTCAGAAGGTCAGCAGTTCAAATCTCCTTGGTGGATTTTGTTTTTGTGTTTGATATGATCCTTGTTGCAATCACTTAAGTTCTCTATCACTTAAGTCCCCTGGTGGTCTGGACCACCTGGAACTTAAGATGAGCTAATAAAGTATCTGGTCGTCCAGAATTCCGGACCAGGTCTCTCTGACCAGGGTTGGCGCCAGACGGGGGCGGTTTCTTGTGGTAGACCTGTTTGCGAGCATAATGTCCTGTTGTAGGCGTTGGTTTATGTTGAAAATCCACTTGTTTATGATCTCCGCTTCACTAAGCGGCTCTCCGGACCGCGATATGACCCGGTCATTACGTATTATCCATATTGTGTATGCCGACTCTGACATCAGGATTTTGTAAAGGCGTCTTGTACTTTGACTGGGTCTTCCCATCTCATTCTTGAAGCCGACAAGGCCACATACGAGGATGCTCCCAAGGGAGACCTCAGGCCAATCCAGTTCTCTTTCTTTCCAGAGTTTCTCCGCCGCATTCCAGATGATCTCGGCACCTGGGCTCTTGCAGCGTAACAGGATGTGTTCGAGGCTCTCTTCCTCGCCGCAGTATTGGCATGTTGCTCTGTCTTGGCATTCCGGTATGTGTGTCCAGTAGTGTCCTACCCTATGTGCATTGTGCATCGCCCTCCACAGGAATTGGGATGTGCGTGGTAGGAAGGTCTTGTCGCGGAGGGAGCGCTAGATCTCCTTGTCCGTAACCAATCTACCTCGCAAAGTCTTGAGGCTGGCCTTCACTTCATTTAGTTTGTGTTTCGTCGACGATCTAGGTTCCAGTGCCTGTGTTTTTATTTCCCGGATACCCTTATAGAAGGTCTTTTGCCTGTTTCCTTGCAGGCGTATACCAGTGAGTTTTGTCCCTGCTGGAATATCCAGCTCAATCTCACGTGTTCTGGTACCTGTTGTCCCTAGTTTTGCAAGCCTCATAGCTTCATGGCATAGTTTCTGTGCAGCGGATCCCTGCTTTGCGACAACAAATTTGGTTTTGGCTTTGCGCATCTTCAACTCAGCGGCAAGACACTTCAGTATCTTATTGTGGCGGATGTCTACCCACCCCTCGCGTTCCATTTCTGCGAGTTTCTCAGTCATAGCTTTGCTCACATAGTCGTGCAGGCTGACCAAGGTGAGCTCTGTTTCGCTGTCTGTATTGCGTACAGCCTCCAGTGTGGCGGCGATTTCCGCGACCTGCGATGATTGCGTCCACGCAGCTGGAATACGGAAATTTGTATTCCGTGGGTCATTGCATTCGTATACAAGGCCTCCTGCAGCTTGTGCAGCCCGCCTGAGTGGTGTCAGGGCGGCCCCGCCTATGTATATGGTTACGGTGTTTGGTACACTGGTTGGTCTTGTGGTTCTCCTGTTACGTGGGGGCCTCCTTCGTTCGCGAGGTTCGCCTTGTCGTTTCGTTAATACGCGCAGCCCCTCCCCCAGGGATTCAATCTCGTCCGGTAGGTGGAAGGTGGTTGACTCGTCTGCCACCTGGGGCTCTTCAGTTAGCTGAGGAATATTAATATTCTTAGGGTTCCATTCTGGGTGTAGGAGGTTTAGTTTCCGGTCTGCCGTTTGCGCACAGTCATGTGGGTTATTACATCCTCTTGCCCGGTCATCTTCACATGCATCACAGGGGCAATTCGCTGACTTCCAGTGTAGGGGGTCGTACAGGCGTTCGGCGGCATCAGCGCCGCTGCCCACTGTCACTACAGAGTGGTTGGCTCGTAGGCACTTGGCCTTGGCACCGCTATTGCCTTGCGGCTTGGTGTTGTCTTCGCCCGGGTGGTGCCATAGAGGCATTTCGCGTTGGAGGTCGCTTGAGGGCAGTACGACCTCAAACTCAAGCCCATATTTTTCCAGGCATTTCATCATGTCTTTGTGCTGGTTCGGGTGTGTTCTGCTATTAATTTTGTAGTTTTGGATCAATGCATCTGATTTGGCATTCTCAGTCACCACCGGGTGTTTGACTACCCGGTTCTTGAGATGGTGGTGTGCTAGGCTTGCCCAGTGGGAGCGCTTTTCAGGGTTGGTCTCGGCGAGGGATCCTGCTTTGACCAGCTGAAGCGCCTCATTCCTGGCCTCCAGATCCAGCATGCCTATCCCACCCTTTTCCGGCGGCGCCATTAATTGTTCTCTGGACACCATTGTGGATTTCCCATCATTCATGAACTCTTTTTGTGAGCGTAGGACGTGTTTCATCACCGCTGGGGGCATTCCGTTTACTTGTGCCAGATATTGTGTCCTTGACCCAGCAACAATTTGATCAATGTTTTTTCTCATACCTATGGTAGGATTTATATTCGACCAGCGCTCGTAGTCGGCATCTATCTTGTCCAGGACTGGTGTCCATACTGCAAAGGTGTTAACATTATTTCCTATAAAGCCTCCTAAGATTCGGACCGCCTCGCCGTCCTTGGCGATATGGATGTTTGCCGGGACTTCTTCGTCAAGTGGGTTGAGGCGTCGGGTGGCAAGTAATTGTTCGCGGAAATCTTGAGACCCGTAAGGTATGACTTCGGTTTTAGAGGAGTTGAATCTTGCCCCGGACGCTAGACACCATCTGTCTAGGATCTTTGTAAGGTCTTCAAAGTGGTCTTGTTCATGCAGGTACACAGTTGTGTCGTCTTCAAAAGCTGTACTACCGCTCGGTCGGCGACTCCGGGAATGGAGTAACCATGCAGCCCGGAGCTCCTAAGCATGGATGCAAGCGGCTCTATTGCTAGGTTGAATAAGAGGCATGAGAGGGGATCACCTTGTCGCACTCCTCTCGTAACTCGGAAAGTGGAGCTAACTTCACCATTTATGATGACGTGAGTGTCCGCATATCTGTACAGGGACTTGACAGTGTTAATAAGGCCCATAGATAGTTGTGGAGAGTTTTATTGTACGCCTTTTCTTGGTCGAGGGCTACAATGATCCCATTTTGTAGGTCTTCATCACTATAATCAACGACCTCCATCGCAAGATATATTGCATCAGTTATTTTTCTTCCTTTCATAAAGCCCGATTGGTCTTTATGTATGAGGTATGGCGCTACCTCAGTTAGTTTATTATTCAGGGCCTTTGTGAAGATTTTATAGTCCGAATTAAGGACCGTAATTGGGCGGTAGTTGGCTATGTCAGTCTTGTCCTTCTTCTTGAAGATAGGGCACATCCATCCCAGGGCAAAATCTGTGCCCTCGAGCACACCATGTTCTTCAATATTGTTGTACACCCAGGTAAGGACCTTGATTATGTTTCCCCGCTTCTTGCCATCATCATCGTTGTCTTGGCTTTTCTGGGCCTCGTCGTACAACGTGCTTAGGCGCTTCCAGAGTTCAGATATAATCCCATTCATGCCGGAGGACTTTCCCGCTGCTGCCTCGCTAACAGCCTGGGATACGTCGCTCTCATTTAGCTTGCGTTCAAGCTTACTCATGTTGGCGCCTGGTCGTGGCGGCGGCAGCGACCGTAGTGCATCTTCCGTGGCTGTTACCCGGTCCTGCAGGCAAACATCCTTTCCATCTTCTTGTAGGTCTTTGTGGTAGTCCCTTGCAATCTCCGCCATCTCAGATGACTTCCTGCTTCCCCTCTCGGGTATAATATCTGTTCTGCGGAGGAATTCTATAGTGTCCCTTGGCTTTTTCTCCTTGCTCATATTGACGGCGTATTTAGTGATATGGTTTAGTTCCGTTATACCACGGAGGCGAGTCTCCATTCGTTTCCGCTCATTTTGACGGTCAATTATCTCATCAATTCTTTTCTGGATCAGCGCTGCTTCTTCTGCTCGCCGTTTCGCATCACATCTCTGACAGAGGGCATCTCCTCGTTCTGATCCAGTGTTTCCTATTTCTCGGGTGTGAGGTTCGGCCGCAGAACACATAGTGTTGAGTGAGGATTGTCTCCCCGGCTCTACATCTGGGTCTGGGGTGGGCACTTCTGGTGCGCTGTTTAGAAGTTTCTCCCTCTCGTCCTGAAGGGCTTTTTTCTTTTTCTCAGATGCCCCAATGGCGGTCTTTGCCTTCTTCTTGGCTTTGTCAACCACATCGTCTTTGAGAGACTTGAAAAGAGTTTGGGCATTACAGGACTCGGTGCGTCTCTCCATCATGGCTCTTTCCATTTTATGCACTTCCTCTGATGCATACTATCTGGGAGGGGGATCCTGGCCACCTTGGACATTTTGGCCTGTTAGTACCCATCTAGCGCACCCCATCTGTAAAATATGAGCTCTGTACGACAGGCGCGGATCCTGGGAACAGTTTGAGCCCTTAATCCTAATTTTTGAGGACATATTCGTCGCCCTGTGAATTTATTTCTGGCGGAGTTCCCAAAAGGAGAAATGACAGGGTACCTGGCCACCCGTGCAAACTGGTGTTTCAGACTGCGGCAGTGATCTTGCAATGCGTAATTATGGTCAAGGGTAATTAATGATGCCTTTCATACACAAGAACTATGGAAATGACCCTTAGAAATGGCGGGGCACAGTGCTCCTGATGAGCCATATGGGGCCACCGACGCACCTCCATGGACAAACACAGGCAGCGCACCAGTCGGAGCGCTTGGTTGGCCAAAATAAGTTGTAAGTATGTTCATCAGAGGTGAGTGAATGTATCTGGGCCCCCAAATTCACACCCGTGTCATGTTGCTGAGAACCCGACGTTTGGACTTTGATGGGACAAATATTAGGCACTCTCGGTGTCTGCCACGGCCTGAGGGATGTATTGAGAAGCTAAAATTATGGAAAACATTTGAAGTTGAAGGCTTACATGTAAGTATGAAGCTCGCCAATTGCTGGATAAAGATGGTAGAAGGGTCACTTGGTATTTGGGTCGTTTGGTTGCTGTCCTCACGCTTGAAGGGTAGACAATTTCGCGATTTTGCCAGTAAGGAATGGTATGTGTGGAACCAGGCTTATACCGAGATGGAGCCCTGCAGTCAGGGGAGTAGATCGAGCCCCAGACAAAGCAAATCGGTTTAGAATTGGTGGAGAATGGGGTGAAATGGTGGCTCGGGGATAAGAAATTGATCTTCCCACCCTCCGATCTGACATCATTCCCGTCACTGCTTCGCATCAACTCATCACTTTTGGCTGAAATTTGGTAGGGACAGGTGGCATGGGGCATATTCCACCCCCTGAGCACCAAAATGACATATGGTCAAGTCACTAGCCTTATAATTGGCAAGTGGCCAGGTTCCTAGTCCGGCCAGGTTGGCAGTCACAGATAGTAGTCCATGAATTCACGGTCATGGAGCAGGAAGTGTGGTATTTCCCATCGTCCTTTCCCAATGTATGGTGCCCTGGGCGCAGAGATCGTAACAGATACCATTCTGTGGTCGGCTATGGTGCCCACATCTTCGATTGACCACCCTCGGCAGTTTTTATTCAAGGTCGGGGACACCAAGATTTTGTCTATTCGTGATAGAGTGTTACGGGTGCTTACATGGGTGTATTCCTTTTTGTCGGGGTTACATAGTCGCCATCCATCGACCATACCAAGCATGCGTGTGAATCGTAGGTACGCAGTAATTACTGCGTCACTATCTGCGTGATGGGGCTGTCGGTCGATAGTGTCTGGTACAAGGTTGAAGTCGCCTCCTACCGCATCTGGGACCGGGAGGTCAGTGGTCAGCCATAATTCTGTCAGGCTGTCCCAGAATTTAATTTTTTCGTCATCAGACTCTGTAGGTGCATATATTCCTAGGACCGTTAGGGTCCGCTTACCATGCCAAGGCAGTACTGCGAGCATGGCTTTCCCGGGGATCAGGTAGTGGATCTTGACGTTGTCGATGTTGGTCTGCTCTCTATTGAGTACAATCGCAATACCTTTCATGGACGACTGCTCATATTCGGAGTTGAACAGTTTCAGACGTTTATTCATGAAACTATCCTCTATTTCTACTGCCTGTGCAGCCGACATGTGAGTCTCGGAGACGATTAGTACACCTATCTTTTCCTCTCCCATCATGCGATGGATTCCGTGCCATTTATGGCTCCCCTGCGCGAGGGAGGTCGCTTTAAGGCCATTAATATTGATGGTGTTCAGTTTGATACTGGCACGCGTGTTACGACTTATACGTGGATTGCCTACTTGTTGCTGTTCCCTTTTCCGGGCAAAGAATGTTGGCGCGTGTTCCTCATTTTGAGGGCATCTGTTCGGTCGACGGCGGTTTCTAGGGCAGCGCGTCTCCCTGTCCAGGTTATTGAGGTTAACCCCATCCTGCGGGGCTGTTGGGCCGGTCGCGGTCCCCCTCACATTTCTCCTACCTACCCTTCGGTTTCCCGTTTGGTGGGCGGGGTCCAGCGAGGGAGAAGGCATTTCCGTACCCTCCGCCAACGGACCCGAGGCACTCGAGGTCACGTCGACGTGTGCACGTCGCGTATTGCGTGTGCGTGTGTTGTGGGTGTGTCGTTGCTCTTCGCCAGTCTCTGCGGCAGCCAAAGCAACTTGATTTGAGCTGCCGTAGGGGGGGTCTCGTTGAGAATAGCCGGGGCTAGGCCCCCGGTCGCCCCGGCTCCTGCTGATTTCACTGTTTAGACTCGTAGCCTGCAGGCACTGACGAGGAGGTTTGCGCCTGGTCCCCGAAACCCTCCCATGTACCAGGAGGGTCTGTGGCGCGAAGATCGTTTTCATTTAGTTGTGTTGTCATTTTGTTGGGATGGTGGCGTGACGGTGTACTGAACACCGTTGCGTACGGTACCGTGCCATGGACCGGACGTGAGCACATTTGTTTAGAGTGGAGGCAACTTATCGTTTATTGTTGCAGCGTAACGCAGAAGTACATGTATCAAGGTAGGGAATCTAGTGTATGGCTGTGTATGGATCGTGCGGGTAATTTAAAAGAAATCGTCGTGCTCGCGACGTTTCCCCTTGCCCTTGGCATCCCCGCCTTTCCTGCCCTTCCCGCCGTCCTTGCGGGCCTTCTTGTTGTTGGCGTTGGCGTTGCCACGGCCACTGGAGCCGCCGGCGCGGTGGGCGCTGCTGTTCGGGCCAGGTGCGGTGTTGCCCCGTATGAGCTCCTGGGCTTTAGCGGCCGCCTGGCGGCTAGCCTCCGCCAGCGCTGTGATGGTGTCCGGCGTGGGGCCAAGCCATCCTGGGAGGCGGGGGAAGGGGCAAAGGCCGGTGGGGTGGTTGATGGAGGGGCAGATGTGGCACCGGTATGACCGTTGGAGACGCGCCGTCCCATGGAGAGCAGTCATGACGGAGAGTCGTCCGAACAGGCGGCGGAGTTGGAGCCACGCTCCATGATCGTTGGTGGGGGGGGGGGTGACGCTGAGCTGCCATGCGACGGTGATGGTGTTGTTGATCAAGAGCTCCATGCCCTCGACCGCTACCGAGTGGCTAAAAATGTGCCACTCCGCTGACCAGACCGAGTGGCTAAAAATGTGCCACGCCTGGTCAGCGGAGACCTGTCGACCGAAAGCGTCGCGATGGGTTCGGACAAATTCATTGATGTCGCCGTTCGCCTGAATGGCTGTTTGAAGAAGGTCGCGTGCCGCGTCCACTCCGCCCTGGGTGTTGGGAAGGGTGAAACCGCCGAAGGTACCCACAAAGCCTATGACCGGCATGTTAAATGGGATGGTGAAGAGCGTGATGGGGTGGGAGGACAGAGCAGGCTGGTCCAGGACGGCCTGTGCCAGGGGAGGGGGCAGACCGGCAACCAGCCAGAGCATGGGGCTGGGGCCGTTTTCCGAGGTGGGGGGCGTACCGAGATGGAAACTAGTCGGGTCCACGTTGATGAAGTCGCCGATGGCGACGCGGATCAGGCCGTGGGTCTGGATCGTGGCCCCGTTGCCCCCGCTGACGACCACGAAGAATTTGGGGTCGGGAACTTTGTTGTACAGCTGCATGAGGCCGGGGGGCATGCCCTGAGTGAGGAGCGCAGATGAGTAAATCACAGCGGGGAAGCCGCCTGGGGGGGTGGGGGCGTAGGAGCCGCGAGGCGGGTTCTGGTCTGCGGTCCGCCAAACGGGGCCCTCCGGGGCCGCCTCGGCTGCGTGGGCGAGGCGTCGGGCGATATTCTGGGCTGCCGCATCGGGGGCGGGCGTGGCCGCGACAGCTCGGGGGGTAGCGGGGGCTGCCGCGGTGAGGGCGGGGGCTGCCGCGACGGCGGCGAAGGTGGCGGGGGCGATCACACCAGCAGCAAGGGTCTGGGCGGCGTCGTGGGCAAGGGCGCCGACTGGGGCGGCTGTGGCCGTGGCGGTTACGGCGGCGTCGCTGGGCTGTTCGGCGGTGCGGGTGGCTGCAGCGAGGCACAACGGTGTTATTAGCTGAGTAGTTGTGGTCGAGGGGTACTTACCTGTGGCCACAATGGGGATGAGGAAGGGTGAGTCCGCCGCCGGGATGGCCTGGTGGGCAGCCGGGGCCGCGTCGCCTCCATGGTTGGTGCGGAGGCGCTTGCTGGGGGACTCGGGGAGCTGGTGCGAGGAGGAGGCGCCTCCCGTGGCGTGGTCGAGGACGGTGGTTTGGCCCAGGGACGCAGCGACTGCGAGCGCTACGTCCGCCGCAAGGAAGGGGTCGTCGTCGTCGGTGTCTGGTGCGTATGCATAGGGTTAGAGCGGGCAAGTGTTCGTGAGGTGCGGCGTACCTTGCGCGGCTCTCTTCTTGCCTTTGTTTTTCTTGCCGGCCTTGCTGCGCTTTGCGGGCACGGCGTCGGGGACTGGGGTGGTGGGGCGCTCGTCCATTGTGATCTCGACGATTGAGGCGGTGGACATAGCGCGAGTGGGCTGGGGGGTGGGGGGTGGCGTTGTGGGCGTCCGTGGGCATGGCCTCCGACGCCTCCGAATTGTATGCGTTGTGTTCATTCGCCGCACGAGGGGGGGGAGGTGAAGGTGCTGTCGAAGACGGGGTCGTCGTAATAGAAGTCGCTGCTTTCCGACCCGACGGGCGAGGGGGTACGGGCGAGACTCGAGCTGCGCGTGGTCATACGGTTGGCCATGGAGGTGTAGCTTGGGGAGGATGTGGTGTTGGGTTGTGGGTCTGGGGTGGGTGGCTAACGTCGAAAGCTGTGGATTATATTCACTTGTGAGACAAAGAGGCCAGACTGTCGGGACTCACAAGCGTAGGCTTGCGTGGTCTCCGGTCTAGCAGTGGGGTTCCTGGGGCGTATCACGCCTCGAGGCTTCTTTCCTGCGGGGAGTGGAGGACAAAGAGCGGGGCGTTGAAGGGTGTAGTAGCGCTTTAGGTGCTCGTGTATGGAGCGTCGTTTCAAAGAGGGTGGGCTGACGATAAGGTGGCCGGAGCTCATCGCGAGGTTTGACTCTGCCCGAGTAGCTTGCTCGTCGCCGCGAGCGTCAGAGAGGCATCGGGGAGTGGTGCGAGCGAGATGCGAGTGTGTGAAGCTCGATCTTCTGTCAGCTGTCAGCCGTTGCTGTGTCCAAAATAGCTCTGGCACGATGCGGTAGCGTGCCTCGGAGGCCCGGATCGAATTCGTATCTTTGTGTCTGTGAGGACAAAGCGGGGAGCGGTGGTGCCCGTTGGGTTCAGAGGGCACAGTGGACGTCGCATCTTAGGGTGTGTGTGGTGGGGGCAGCGTCTCGGGAACGTTGAGTGTTCGCTCGCTGGTTCCACTCGGTGGTATGGTATTTGATTGGCATGGCTTCTTTCATGTCGGGTTAGCAGCGCGGTGACCGGTGTCGGTGGCACGTCTTGGCCTTCGAGAGCTAGCCAGGGGTGGCTTCGAGGGGCTGAGGGGGCTTCAGCTCAAGATGTCTTAAGCGTCATTAGCGGCCCTCGCCGTGGCCCGACCCGCTCACGGTGGCATGAGAAATCCGACCACTGTCGTGGTTCGGATCAAGGGAGCTCCCACCATACCCATCTCATCGCACCATCTTAAGCTTTGGCTTGTCCCCCATGCCCCATCCCCCATGTATATTACCACATATACTCTGGCAGACCGCGGTACTGCTCCTCAATGGCACACTGTGACAGCCGTTTCCACACATGGCAATTGAATTCAAGCTCGTCCCGGTAACTCGCGATTGAATTCAACTCAACTTGAAACCTTGAATTCGGTTTTACAGCTCTTTGCGGTACAACAGGTGCGGTCTGTTTTTTTCTGTTTTGGCAAGTTTTCACGAGAACAGCTGCCCTGAGCTCAATTCTCAACTGTTTTCCCCTCAAAATAGGCTCATTCGATTCATATTGAAAATCCACAGCGAATGAAATACCGGTATTTTTGATCCTTTTACATAATGAAATTTCTTCTGGAAAAACTTGGTTTTGAGTCGGACATGGGTAACACTCGGAATACTGCCCCGATTAGCCTAGTTTTTGGATATGCTATTGTACCGCAAAGAGCTGTAATTCCGAGCCTGAGATCGCATCTTGGTTCAACTTTTGTCGCTCTCTGGATATCGCGATTGATTTGCACTCAGTTCAGTTCAGTTTGATTTATAGTTATAGCTATGGTTGTTGATTATAATTATTGAGTACTGCAGCGCTGTCAGACTTCGGCCTTCCGACTGGGTGGCTTTCGTTCAAGTATGGGAGAGAAGTGCAAGTGAAAAGTGGGGGAAGACACAGACACATGTAGGCTTAACTTTTCGATCCATCTTGTTAATGCAGTCTTCGATATCCCAATGTCATCCTGGTGCACATAGACAAGAATGTCTGATGGTTCATCCTGGTAGATCAAGCTTCGTTCCACCACGAGGTTACAATGAGCTTCAGGTTGAAAGATAGTGTTTATCCCTCAGCGTCGGTGCCAGTCCATCAGATTTCCAACCGCCGTGCATCAGTATACTGATTTATTTTCTCTCTTCTTTCTTTCTTTCCCTTGGAGCTCACAGAATATTTTCAATTATTATTCAGGGATCCCCTTGATCAGGTTTTTCACCGTAATTACAGATTCAGAAGAGAGGTTGACTGGGCTATTTAAATTACATATTGGGAGACAAATAGGACGGTAGGATTGCGTCACCGATCGTGCTCGACGTCGACACCGCTCGGGAGTCTGGCCTTTGACTTCGACGCAGTTAAGCCTTCAAAGTACTAGTGGATGGCACGGTGAAGCTTCTTCTCGAGCGCTATACATAAATCTTTCGTCTGCATTCTGATTCTATTCACTTGGATTCAATTGGACCTTGAGTATAGATGCAAACTTACCTAAGTTACTGTTTAAGCTTATTCTTGATCGGGTGTGGCGTAACAGATCATGTCTGTCCATCTGGCTTCGTCTATCTATCCACTTATCTATCTGAAATCTGAAATCTACTTACCTCCAGATTCAATATTCAAATATTCAACACCAATTGGCATCTGAGTTGGGGATTGGGTTAAATCCCGCATTCAAGCTGTAGTACTCACGTCCTCTGCCACAGAGAGACAGACAGATTGTGTCTGCCTGTCTATCCCCCCACGCACCGTACCCATCCAACTCACTTCTCGCTCAATATCAAATTCGCAAGTTGGCTTAGTCCATCAGTCCATCTACCTTTCTGCACTACTTCCGACAATCAACAGTGCCCTCCATCCGCCCATCCATCCCTCCTTCCCCACGATCAACTTGTTGATCACGAGCTTCAAGTCTCAGTCACCCAAAGCTCCAGTTAAACAAACACTCCCATCCTACTTGGTTATATTTTTTTTTGTAAATGTGTGGGAGATCCCGTCCAGTCAGTATCAGTCTAGCTCCACTCCACTTCAACTTGGACTTTGGTTCTCTCGGTCTCGATCTCGCCTGAAACGCCGTAACAAGAGCGCGCGGCATCTAGTGCTATTTTGCGATTTCCTAGGACCAGTATTTATACAACGGGAAAGCGCTAGCACTTCTGAAGTGTTATTACTAGCACTCAGGACTCTGGCTAGGTGATATAAAGGAGAACTGGAGTGAGCCCAAGCTGCCGGTTGTAGCCTCCGATACGACTAGTGTGACGCGCTAGCACGGTCTGAAGGCACAAACCACGGGGGAAATAACCATAAGCCTACACAGTCAAGGTGCTAGCACCTAGAGAGCGAGACACAGAAGAGTGGTATTGCGAGCACGCTAGCTGGGGTGCGAGCGGCGAGTCTGGGATCTGAAGGGTAGTAAACTATGCGCTAGCAGCCTTCTAGCAAGGGCGCTAGTGTGCGGAACCCCTCTAGCGATCGACCCGAGGCCCGAAACACAGATGCGAGCACGTGACAGTCGCGACGCGGTCGCGAGTCACAAACAGAGACAAAGTAGATAGTAGAGGAATAGCTAGCAGGCTATTGGTGCGGATGCGCGGGTCACCACATATGCAGTAACGGATAAACGGACTGCTAGCCGGTGCTCTGACTCGTGCTAGATGACTCCAGGCGGCGGATTCAACTCCGCTTCATCAGGATAGCGATTCCAGCAGCTGATGGCAAGCTGAGGGATCACTCACGATACCCATAAATGGACGCTAGCGGATCAGTGTGGCTGTTCTGCTTGGCATAGACCCATCATAAAACCAAACGGCAGTCGTTTCATTGGCTGTCGTATCTATCACATCATTTTCACTCATTTATATTATTCATTCTGTTTATCACATGTACCATGGACCTCAGTAGTATAAAGGGAGCACAGAGCAGGCTAGAACCTCAGATTATTACACCCCGACTTTGTACGAAGTTGGTGCAGGTGGTCTCAGGTTGCTAGTGGAGATTGTACACACACTTCACAAGTAGTAGCTTTATTGGAATCAATACTGTTGACTCTGGACACATCGAGATCTTAAGTTGAGGTTCTAAGTTGTTGGCTCGCGGAGTCTTCACGTATAAAACCAAGGGTGTTCTCTTCGAGAACCAGCTAGCAGTTGCGCTAGCAGCTTTGCCTTCACCCCGATATATTCGTAGTGTGTTGGATCGCCTGCTAGGTGATTGTGTGTTGACTCGAGCCCACTAAGAAGAAGACGGACTAGGTGCCCCCACCTCTAGACCGACTGTAACTTGTCAGTTACTTCGCCTTCACCCCGATATTGACGGAAGCGCTGTCGTAGTGTGTTGGGTCGCTAGCTGGACGCTTATAGTGTCTATTGCCAATACAAAGTGGAAACGTTCCTGTTCTTGGTTAAGGAATAGGTCAGCGGCTTAAGGACTGCCTTGTCGCTTGAGGATTGAAGTCCCCTTGTTGTTAGCCTCAATAGTCTTTGGGTATCCCATTGCGAGGATTTTCACAAACCTACATACTCTGCCCTGGTGCCCTCGATCTAGCGATCCAGCCACCTTGTATCCAACCCATATAACCCTGCCCATCCCAGGTGCTAGCGGTATTGTTGTTGGCAGCTGCGTAGTGCTAGCGTGTTGTTGAACAGCTTTGTTGAAGTCTAGCAGTCGAATTGTGTTTGTTCCAAACCCGTTGGTCGCATACTACGGCCCGGACCCGAACTCACAAAGAGAAGCACTTACATCTTTGGAGGAATAGATTGTTGTAGTGGTGGTTTTGTGGTTGTTTTGTGCAAGCACGAATCTAAGCTATTTCTAGTCGTATATCAAGTGCACCGTTTCATCGCATTGGCAGATCACATCCGTCCCGCTTAAAATTGTGGAATCCTTGTCTTGACAAGAATGTGTTCTCTCATACGTACCTCACCTTGCGAGATCAAACAATTGCAGATACAGAATGAGCATGTGATCAATGCCAATTTCCTGTTGTGTCATTTCAAGAAAATGAGGGAGTTAAAACTCAAGTATCACTGGAGGCAAGCACCGTGGGACTAAGTTCATGGCACAGGTTCGACCCTTGCCATGGCACCTGCCATGGCACTTGCCACGGCATTGCACACGCATCGCGTGTTTTCGGACATTCATATTTATCTCACATCATGGCAAATGTGTGATGCAATTGATCTCCCACTCTTTGTCTGTGCTGTGGACAGCTTGCAACATTCATAAGGACCGGGAATTCAGACAATGGATGGGAGCTGTGGTTCCTTCTGTGTACTTGTTTTATGTGTATTATTCACCCGGATTTAGTGCCCGCAGTATGCTTGATTGTGTGATGTTTTCTTGAACATGTGGGTATTAGAAATTCCAACCAAAGTGGTTTGTCAAAGGCTAGAGCCAGCTCAGGCCAAGGGCTTTTCTAGTTCAAAATTGGGGGTTCTGACTGATTTCCAGCGCAGATATGACTTGTGTTGGAGATATCAAAGAGTGTGTGTTTTGCAGCTTGAATTGAGGAACTACAAACTCTCACAAAGATAATCAGCAACCTTACTACTGAGCCAAGTTCATATTGAAAAGGTCTTTGACTGTGAGTGGAATTAGCGACAGAAATTTGGCGGCAGCAATGCATTCGGTATTTGTCGGCATAGCCAGGATCATTTTATGCCCGGATATAACCGGCCGGTTTCATCAAAATGATCCCTTTCACTTCTGACAGACAAAGAAATTGACCGGTGCTTGACTGGTGCCATGGCCAGTGTCGCTGCAGGGCCGGTCCAGTGCCATGAACCTTTTCCCACGGGCTGTGCCTCCAGTGTATGGTTCCATAATTCCGATACCACTCGCGTAATACAGAGAGGAAGGGATCTTCCTCGAGTCGAAGCAACGGGCATAAGGTTAGTCATGAATCGCGCCCGAATACATTCATTCTCCGGCTCAGAAAACAAGAATTTCGCAACAAGTTAGCAGAAGATAACTTGGATCTCCAATATACTGTTGATGGAAATAACTTGTCAGAAGTTTTTTGCCTAGGAATGGAGAACATCCACGCAAAACGCCACCTGCACAACTGCTCCATCAATCCGGAATTCACAGAAAGTCAAGGCCTTACCTGAGGCATGCACGCGGACTACTGAGGAAAGTCAAACTACAGGTCCGGGTGGTAAAACATGAGAACAACTTGAAGCAACAGCAATGAACTGAGTGGCCCACAGATTCGTGTAGGGACCAAGGACTTCTCCCTGATAAGTTGCACCCTCAAGCCAGCGGGAAGGATTAAACTCAAGCGCATTTGCACCCCAATGCGAGTCCAGTCTGTCGTACAGGCAGTGAGACCTAGTTCTAGATCTAGAAAAAATACCAAAATGAGGAGCCAACCAACCTTTGGTATGACCCGATGGCCAACGTGACAAGCTGTCCCCCACTGGAGCGGTATTTGGCTGACACATTCCCCCTTTAAAGTTGTTATAGGTTCCGCCAGAGGGATAACGGTGTCTTCCGCGGCGATACAGTCCGGATGCGGGATGATGGGGTAAAGCCTGAGAATTTCCTGGGATCAACCATTCATGTGCAGGAGGCTACGGCCCACTTTAATAAACACATTGAGCAGGATCATAGTCTCGTAAGGTAACACGTCCGGTGCCGGCTCCAATAGCAGAGTGGATCTCAGCCCAAAGTTTGCTCTCAAAATCTGGGTCCCTCGCGAGTTCCAGCAGTCCAAACGCGATAGTTTTGGCCTGTGGATATGGAGGCTTGTTAGAGCATGCACTGCATTCAGACCCCCCCTGCATGGAGGCTCAGCTCAGGTACCTACACAGAGCTTCACAGATGGGTCTGTGTAGGTCGCTGGACAGGCTCTGTTTAGCTCTGTATAGGTCAGGGCAGGTCAGTGTATGTGAGTGTATGTCAGCGTAGGTCAGTGTAGGTCATGGTAGGTCTGTGTAACCACCTCCACAGAATCAAAATACAGTATTTACTCTTGGAGGAACCGTCACTGATGTCTGTTTGGGTTATTGTAGATGGCAGCGTCGAAAGAAATGCAGTGTGAACTTGCTATCGGCTTGTCCCGTGGAGTTCAGCCGAGAGGGCCGAACAATTTCGGCTGTCAAGTACAATGCCAAATTGAACGAGCGATCAAGGCGCGCACCTACAATGGCAAATTAGACAGTCCCGAAACAGGCGGGGGCCACAACGAAAGCTGTTCCCTGAGCCTACCTACCCCTGCTTCCATCGGTTGATGGTACAATGCTTAGTTGAACGGATCCTGATCATCTGCCACCACAGATTTCATTACCATCAGCTCACTCGGACAGGGCAGGGGACCCAGCCAGAGTTTTTCCGAAGCATGAGGCTCCCAAAAATCCATACATGTGTGCGATGGTTTCCACAGTGTAGCTGGAGATCATCCATTTTGCTGATAACCTGACTGGTGGTTTATTTGATATTATCCCGGAATTCCTACGGTATTTAGGCGTCACTTGCTGCCGCAAAAATATGCCTTACCTTACCAAGCCTGACTTGTTGTTCATTCGGTATTACCCCAGGACTCCTATGTGATCGAGGCATCACTGGCTGTAGAAGAAATATGTCTTACCTCCCCCAAGCCTGACTAGTGGTTCAGTATTACCCGGAGGACCTACTTTGCATTATATAAAAAGCCTGAGGGTTGAGCCGTAAGTGGGATGGCACTGGAACAGGTCATAGGCGGAATGGGTTCAAATTTGGAAGGTGGGTCGGGGGGTTTGCTGCGTACCTACTTGCCTGAGATCGGGCCGGTGCGGATGTTCCGCTACGTTCTGAGGTTCAGAACATGGCAATTTCTAACTAGGGTGTGTCGGCGAAGAAAGAAAAAAAAATTGGACGCGTTTTTTCGCGATTTTATGACTTTTGTTTTGACAAGTTCGCGCTCAGCCTCGGTGACCTGTGACAGGCGCGAAATTATTCGTCGATTTGGGGGCCTGTAACACGTGACCGACGGATTGAATTAAATAGTACAGTATGATGGGCGTAGGCCGGCGAGCGGCGGGTCACAAACAGGAAAACTGGGAGACGTCTGGATTTCAGACATGCTGAGAGCTCAATGTTCGCTCGGTCGGCGCGCAAGCGCCGACCAGCTCACATTGAGGTTTGTGTGGCTGAAAGATGTGCTCCGGAAAGAAGACGGGCCGGGATCGCCCCGGGGCCGTCCGATTTACATTAGCTCCAAATGGTAATAAATGCAAGTCATGTGCCGAAAAGGCGGACATTTTCGGTCCTCCCCCCTCAGACTCCCTCAAATAGGCACATACAGGATAAATCCTGTTTGTGAATTAGAATGCGGCTTTATGAGACTGGTGAAGTTGCGCCAAATTCAGGCTGGGCTTTCCAGGGGGTTTCTCAATAGAATAATCCAAATGTGTAATCCACTCAAATATGCGTTGAACACAATATTGTACAAGGTAGCTAGGGCAATTCACGATGAAACAAGGGTGAAAGTCTGTTCACGGCGTCCTGTATTGACTTCCCAGGCCAAACTGCGACAACAGTCAGTGCTGATACTTCAAAACCTACCGGGTTCGTGGTACTTCCATTCACTGCATTCAGGCCCCTGATCGGCAGAGGCTGCCGAGCATTGCCGCCATCTGTCTACCCTACGCGACCGGACCTCGGTAGACCCGGTCGCATAAGGTCGCGTAGGGTAGACAGATGGCGGCAATGCTCGGCAGCCTCTGCCGACCAGGGGCCTGAATGCAAGTGATTCTCTCCCGGCCACGAAGTAAGGACAAACGCCCACAGTTCGGCTCCGTCTCCGGGGAGGCTTGCGATTCTGGAAAGACATGTAAATATGTGAACCATAGAATCTGTTGGATCCTCACTGAACAGTGTTGAGAGCAGGGTTCACGCTCAGAATATTCAACGGCAGGGAGAATTATTTAACACAGCCCCAGCAAAGCCCAAGCCATCGTTGGGAGCGTTCGGATAAGACAAGGACAGCGTGGGCGCGTCAGTAGTCTGGAGGGTATATACATCCACTGTTGAACTGGTAACGAAGCTCCACTAAATCCAAAAAATTGGTTATGACAGGGTCCGAAAAAGTAGTCAGAGAGGTATGCACCTGCGACGTTCCGTTCGCGTTTGCGATGTCGAGATTGTTGTTCAAAGTAGCGAGCTTGTTGGAATCATAAACTGCGCGGTTCTGGAAATCTATGATCGAGAAAGTACTGGCTGCAGCAGCCAAGACAGTGACATTCAAGGTGTCGACCATGGTTCAGATGAAGAGTGGAATGAGGATGTCACTGCGATTCTCGGCTTCTTTTATAGTGAACTACAGCGTTACATACGTCAAGGATGCCAAAAACCGAGTCAATTGAACAAGAGAGTTCAATGCTGGGGGCGGCAATACAGTTTCACCAGGTCGACGGCCAAAATAGAAGATGCGAAAAGGTGAACTAGGCCAACCAAGGTCTCCCAGAATGCCTAAATCGGTGTGGGATACTTGCATCTCAATGCGGTAGGTTCGGCTTCTCGATTCAGATATCACATTTGTTGATTTCACTTCATCAGGAAGAAAAGAACGTTGGTGAGAATCAGGTGAACAAGGCAATTGAATGGTGGGGGCCGGTGATACTATCTCGCTGGGTCATTCTCCCTTCTGATAATCAAAATCAAACACGTCAACAAGGGCAGCTACGCAGGTTGAGTTTCAATTGCCATTACCTCTCTCTCTACTGAATTATAGGGTCCGACGTCAACGGAGCGTTCCGAATGCTCTTGGTATGTCCCACGTCTTCGATTTCCAGGGGCCGTATGGTTGCGCTGCAGTTTCTCCCCATTGATGCGACCTCTGTAATCTATTTAGAATTCTCTGCTTGGCTTTGAGGATGTGGTGACTCGAGTCGCGGTATATAGCTCGAGTCTATTTAACATCACCATTTGCTGTCGGTCTTGTGACATTCAAGTGCTAGCTTTCAAACTTCGCATGTTCGCGTTTCCGGTCGGAACCACATTCCACCGTTCATCGATCGATGGTCCGACCGTTATAATCTTAGACACCGGAGTCTTCGAACACCGGTTTTTTTTTCTTTCATACAGTACAGCAGACCAGAGGGAAGATATGCTGCGCGCCAAGCTGACGAGGGACAAATGAGAACGGCTGTCTAGGTCCAAAGTTGCGGTCGAAATTTTTTTCTTATCCTTGCGTGCCATGAGGAAGAGCCTCAGCTCGTAACACTGGACAAAAAATGTATAATACAGAGGCCCATACTTCAATCTGCAACTTGTTTATTTCAACAAACAAACAACTCTCTCAGGGCCTACTCCAAGGCACCTCCAGCGCCCCATCCTCCACACCCGTAACCACCTGTACCCTCTCCGAGTCATGGCCAGCAAACCGGAAATACACGACCCACGTCTTCTTGGTATTGTACCACGGATCACACTTGAAGAAATTGTTCGTCATCCGTATCTGGCCGCGCTCCCCATTGAACAAGCGCGCCAACTCCGCCAGCACAGACGGCGTTTCAATCCTGTGCCCACCCCACAGCACCGCCAGGATCTCCACGCCGGTGTCACCTTCACCGCGCCGTGCCGCCCCCGGGCCCAGCGCGGAGACGCTCGACACAGACTGGCTCTGCCATTCCGCCGGCCTCGGGGGCGTGTACAGCTGGTGCACGCCCGGCCAGACGGACACGGATGTGCTCAGCTCCGAGGTGGAGAGCAGGCACATGCCCTCGGGGGCGTCGGCGCACTGGTACAGCACGGAGAGCGTCTTGTGCCAGTTGGGGAGCGGGTCGGGGCTGAGGACGTGGACGAGCGAGCGCATGTCGAGCGTGAGGGTCTGCGTGGCAGAGACGAGGGATTGGATATCGGGCGTGACGATGATGCCGCCCCAGGTGACGCCGAGGATATGGCAGCTAAATGCAATATTCTAGGCTGTTTCGCTCTCGTCAATTGTGGAGCTGTGGCAGCGTGTGAAGGCTGGCTATTGCGGGCGGCAGCAAACGGCAGCTTGCGAGCTGATGCGCCGTCAGGCTTTATGACGTTATACTGACGTTCTCCACGCAACCGGGATTCCCCGGCTCCAACTGTGCCACGGATCGAAATGGCCTAGAATATTGCATTTAGCTGGAACACCCCTTCGCCTCACCCCCAATGACAACATCACGTAATCTTGATGGCGCGTGGGTTCAAGTCAGGGAGGTGGGATTCTTTTTCACCCTCAATTTCCATGTTCACGAGTTATTCTCCTTGTAAATGCAATGATAAATACTTCATAAATAATACTTCTTTCACAATAGATACCTTACCCTCGCCCTAACCTCTAATCCTAACCTCCAACCCCCTAACCCAAACCCCTAACCAACACACAACACCGATACCTGGAGTTCAGTGCGCAGGCGCGTTGCGCTCGCAGGCATGGCGGGACAAAAAAAAAATCAAAGACAAAAAAAGATTGCTACTTAAAAGGATCGAACTCTGAAGACCGCCAAGGTTACCGAATCAGTAACCTCGCACAATAGTTACCACTACACCAAACCATCAATGAGGAAAGGTGAAACCTCTGTTAACACATGTGAGTACTGGAAGAGATTTCCTTTTTAGGGATGTCATTGGGGGGGAGGCGTGCGTCCGTCGAGGATATGGAGGCGCGGAGGATCGGTGGGCGCGCAGGTCATCGGCTTATTGCCGCGGATGGGAGAAGGGAAGGTACCAGTGCCTGCGGGTGGGGTTGGTTCATACTGAGGAGGGGGACTAGAGCGCATGTCGTGAGTTAAGTATACTTGACTTTGGGCTGTTGACGGGCCGGACGGCACCGCCCACTTTGCGATGGTTGCTAGGTAACCGTCTCAAGCGCGGAGATGTCAAACGGCACCTCGGCATTGTTCGGCACTCGCTGATGTTGGTCCATACTGTCGGTTCAATGCACGAAGTTGGATAGATACCCTATCGATTCCGGAGGCTCTGCTGATATTTATGGCGGAACCATGGGCAAATCCAAGGTCAGATCATCATTAGACTTTTTGGGGGGTCCAACTTTAATGTCAGGTTGCGATCAAAATTTGTCGCTGCATGCATTCCGAACGCACGGAATTGGAACAAAAACTGAAGTTTGTTTGCTTTTCCTTCTTCCTGAACGTGAGATTGTCCCGGATCATCGAGCAATGCAGGCTTTGTGCGAGGCAGTCCGATCTTGGTGTCGGGCAGACCATCCCAACGTTTTACGATTCCTGGGAGTTTCTCTGGACCTTGGCCTTTCTCCTGCTCTGATATCACAGCTCTGTGTATCAGGACCTGTCATGAAATATCTCAAAGTGAACCCAAAACATCCGATGGAACGGTTGCGAATGGTCAAATGGTTTGGTCATTGCCTTCACATACTGAAACTCTAGCAGCTAATCGGCGTTGCTGAGGGTCTGGAGTACCTCCACTCTCAAGGAATTATCCATGGAAATCTATGCACTGTGCGTCTCCATTCGTCTGAATAAATACTAGAGTCATTTGTGTTCGTAGAAGAAAGTTTTGATTGAAGCTGAGCTACCAGTGATCGGTGGCTACGGGATGTTCAACATTCTCGGTCCATCTGCCACCTCAACGTCGTTGTTGTCTTCCCGACTCGATTTGCTGCTCCTGAATACTTCTCCGATGAGACGGGAACATCGTCCGTTCGGACGAAAGCAGGGGACGTTTATGCCTTTGCCATGGTCACGCTCGAGGTTAGTGATAATTTGAAAGCCTTTATACTGTTGACCCAATATCCATCATGATCAGATTTTATCTCAACTTGAATCATATCATCATCTACCCACAGAACACGCCGTTTTCAAGCATCTTCTACAGGGCGGTCGCCCCATTCGGACAGATCTAGATCACTGTGTAGTCACGGACCGCATCTGGAGCGTCCTCACTTCTCTGTGGAACGAGAGGACCGCTGTCACGGCCGGCGATGCACGATGTCGTCACTCTGGCGACAATGTACGCGAGCTGCTGAATCCATCATGACCATTGCCCCACACATCTGCAGACGAATTTGAGACAAAAGCGAAAATGAGTATAATATTTCCAGTCCGGTCGGTCCTCAGCTACTATGGTGCAGTAACCATAACAATACCTGGTTTCAGTGTACAATCCCCTCAAAAATTCTACTTCAGTATTCCGCTCGCTTTATGCCCAAAATAATTTCGAGCGGAGAAGAAACTACTTTCGTGAGCGTCATACGTATCTGAATGTCCCCAACTCGAACGATTTTCAGGAAACGTCAGCCCCCCCAGCTCCGAGACCTCCACGGCCTCATAAAACAAGATGACGCATACCCTTTCGCCAGCGGAGGCAACTCCAATATTTACCGTGGCAAAATGAACATTGATGGACAGAGGATTCGCGTGCGTTTTCAGCCCTCGATGGATGTTGTATCCGAATAGCCAACAGGTTGCTATGAAAATGATTCGCGTTTTCGATGACGGCTCCGGCCAACAGGAAGAGATGTTGTGGGTGAGTCCCATGCTGGAACCATGGAACATCATGCTGATTCTAGGTAGCGGTTGAAACGCGAGGTAGAAATTTGGAGAGACCTTAAACACCAGAATATCCTCCCGTTTATTGGCGTGTGCGAAGATCTTGCTCCACTGCCAGTTTTGATATCACCATTTTGTAAATTCCGGCATATTTCAAACACCGGAGTTTGGCCCGAATAGATGGCACCTAATATTTGGCCAATACACCCTGTATCGGTAGAATATTGCAGAATAGTGATCGCAAATATTAGCTGCCCAATTTTCGGCTGGTTTAAGCCGCCCGGACGCCTCTCAAGCCCATCGCGCTGTCTGCCGACATACAGTATGTATGTAATAACCTCGAATTCGATTGTCGCACCACGTGTCGCCGTCGGTGCTTTTCCTTCCACTCCCATGAGTCGTTCAGATGCTCAATACGACTGGTGCACCTGTTCGCAGTGCCGCCGTGTCCATCCCGATGGGACCCAACAACGGAAAGGCACCATCCGGACGCACAAAGCTAATGATGCCCGTATTTGCCTCAACTCCGGATCGACCCCCAATCCCATTCCTCTCGCGCAGCATGGCGCAGTTACTACTGATATTGCTGCATCTTGGCCCTCTTCTCCTGCCCCCACTGCCCGACAACGACTCGGACGATGACCCGCCTCCTTTTGAGCCTCTTTCTCGGCTATCGGCAGACTTGGATTCGGACTTCGCCTGGCCGGCTGAGGATTCTGGACCACCTTATACTGCATTTCAGTTCTCATCTGACGAAGAGGACTCCGATCTTGCTCAGTATGATGGCCGAAGTGATGCTTCGGACGACGACCCTCCGCCAGACGAGAACTTGGAAGTTGATGTTGAGGACATCGCTTCCGATCCCCTCTTCCGCTCGCGAGCGTCTCTACTTGATGAAGCACAGCGTACACAGATCACAGATGATGAAGAGGAATCCATACCCTCTGCTTTTGACGACCACCCCGCTATTCGGAATGCATACATTCGAGTATTCCTTGGCGCCGCATTTGGCGGCATGACCCGCGAAACTGTTAAGCTCATGCTCAACGGCTACAAAATCGCATTTGAAGCCTCTGATGTAGCCATGGAGGGGCTCTCAAATTTCGCTCTAACTTTACCCACTGTCGAAAAGCGGCTTGGCGTCGGTACCGCCGATCTCATCACCTACTACTGTCTATGCAATGGCTGCTGGAAGCCGCACAGCCTGCAAGAGCTCTCACAGTTGGACTCACCGGCTTGTACTGAGCCCGAGTGCTCTGGGAAGCTTTACACCATCAAGCGGCTTGTAGACGGTGATAACCGAACACCGACTCTCATGCTTCCATTCGTGGCACCAGAGAAAGCCCTGCAGCGAATGTGTCTTCAGCCTGGGAAGGTCGATCAATGGCAGGAATGGCGCAACCCGGACGATGCTCCTGGACCTCGGGAGCCCAGCGCGTTGAAGGGGTATGACGCGTTCCCCTGACCTCGACAAACCCATGACAAATATTACGGATGGATGGGGATGGAGAGCCGTCCAAGCCGGATTACAGCGGCAGCGGAATGGAAAATGGGAAATCCAAGATGTGGACGTCCACGAGATCAACCAGCAATTTGTCGCGATGCCTAAAGGCCTGATTCTGCAAATGAACATTGACTGGTAAGTTCATTTTTGTGTATCATACTCGTACGCAGTTAATACTCCGTAGGTTTCAATCTGTCAAGGGCGGGACCCATTCGACTGGTGCGATGTACGCAACAATCTGTAATAACCCCCGCGGCATTCAATATCTTCGCGAAGAGACCATGCTGCTCGTCATGTTTCCTGGTCCTCGTGAGCCGACACAGGAGCAGTGGAATAATGTGATGGATATTTGTGTGAAGCACCTCAATAAACTATACAATGGTGAGTATTTTTCTAAACATTGTGGCCGTCCTCATTGTACTCTAGGTGTTTACTTCAAAGTCTATGGCAAAGCGGAACGCGAACTATTCCACGCTCAACTTGGATCCGACGTATCCGATCTCATTGCAAGCCGAAAGATGTGCGGGCTTCTGGCCATCACTTCCAAATGGTTTATGTGCGACCACTGTGATGAACTGTTCTATGCGCTAGTAGATCGTGATGCTTATGATTCCTCCAGTAAGATTTTTTCTTCAGCTCAATTTATCTTACTGAAAGCGTTATAGAACTGAACGAGAGAGATCCATGGTGATACCTCAAGTACGCCTTCCGGAGCCGCGACGCAACACCTGAAATTTCAGAAGAAATCAGTCGACGACGGGGAGTTCGATGGTCTGCTATGGACAACCTCGTCAACTGGCTACCAGGAGTAACGAATCTCTTTGATTTAATGCATGCGCTGTTCCTCGGTAAGTTTTCTTCCGCATTCAATGATAACAATTAATCCTGCTCTTCAGGAATTATCAAACACCTCGTCCACGAGATTCTCCAAAAGACCGGTATGATCAATACTGAAGCTGTAAAGAAGTTGGAGGAATTTCTCGAGAACCTCGTCTGGCCTGTATCTGTCGGTCGAATGCCTCCCTCGGTTTGTTTACACCGTTTGCCCACTTTGAACTCTAACACATGTCACCGATTCAGATTGCGCGTGGGACTGGTTCAATCAAAGCCGACCAATGGCGGTCGCTGATAACAGTATTATTTGTGGGGCTGTTTGTTGCATGGGAGGTTGATGGCGAAATTCCAGACATCGATGCAGAGCCATCTCCTTCTAACACTAAAAATGCTACAGCTCAAGCGCGACAGGAGAAACTCGTCCGCGCTCGCATGCGGGAAAACTATCTAGCCAAGACTGAAAACCCCTCGGAGGAAGAGCTGGAACGCATCAAGACCATACAGATGAACCGCTCACTTCGCTTACACTACGAGAATCTTGTTCAATTCACCGCCGGTGTTTCGTATTATCACATCCGATACCATCAGTCCTAACGAGGTCAAACGCGGATGCGGTGCCATCCAGCGCTCGATTCAATCCTGGGCAGAAATGCACTGCCATCTGGTTCCATATTTTCACTATGCCGCTGTCCACCTTGAGCCGCAGTTCTTGAAGCACGGGCCTGGACCGGGGTGGTGGACGTATGCATATGAACGGAACAACGGCTTCCTTGGTCGTTTCAACACTAACGGGCATTCGGGCGGCGAGCTCGAGGGAACCATGATGCGCAGCTGGTGGAAAGCCACTTTAATTCAGGATCTGGTCATAATTTCCTCTCTGTTCATGGAACCGGCTGACACAATACTTACAGATAGCTCGCCTGGAGGAAATGTCAGATCCAGCCTCGCAGGACATCGATTCATTGAATATCCTCAAGTCGTATCTGAAAGCCGACAAAAGCGAACGGCATGGTACACTGCAAAACTATATTGCTCGCGCCCAGGGAGACAAAAATCCAAGTAATACTTGCTAGCTTTACCTATGTGTGCTTACTTTCCCAGGTAAAATTGAATATGCACGCTTTCCAAAGACCCGAAGTCTTTGTGGGCTCGAGCCGGGGCTATACCAACTGGTATTCGATTTTCTACAAGAACTATGGGCATTGAAGGTTTTGCTTATCGCCGACATTGAAATGTCTCAAGATGAAAAGGCGTGACATTTGTGGGTGATGTACAGTCATTCTCCCTTGTCTGGATTCACAGACGCCGGTATGGTGCTGCAACCCAGCAAAGAGGTGAAAAAGCGCAATATGCTTATATCGACACCCGCATTCCCGTCCGCATCCATTATATCTTCCGCATTGAGCAGAAGCTGGCCAGCAAGCAGATCTTGACTGCTGAATGTGCAGTGGTGTCCCACTTCCGCCCCAGCTTTACGGTGACAAACTTCCCTTGGGATCTTTGGTAATTCAGATTTTTGATTTCCTTCCAGCGCCTGACTAGTTTTATCATCTAGGGCGACAGATCTTGGAGTCAGAGTATGGCAGGCAAATAAAACGGGTGCATGGGCGGTTGTCTCGCTTGAGAGGCTATCCGGACAGTTTGTTCTAGCTCCAATTACCATTCGCAAGCACGTGCTGTGGGTCACAATTGCTTATGACCATGTGAGTAATTCACTTTGAATCCCATCGCATTTTTCTGAAAGCAGATTACAGCAGGCAACGGAGGATGATGTACAAAATGATTTAGAGTAGGAGTGGAATGAGAATTTACTCGTTATCAGCCTCGTATCCCTCTTCCTGAATGCACGAGGGCACATCAAACTCCGGGTTCGCCTCAAGCCATTCGGGCTGGATTGCCGTACGTGTGATTTTTGGATTTTCTGCCCCAGGCATAGGCAGTCCTTTGTCCTTCCATTCGCCACGGTTCCGAGCATGTGGTTCGGTCTTATTTCGTTTGAGCTTCTTGGCTTGCTGCCGCGCTGCCATCACCAAATCGTCGACAGACAAGACCCATTCCTGAATCTAGAGGAGAGTAAGTTTGATAGCGCAAGGGGCATAGTTCTTACCTCCTCAACACGATACATCGGCGCCCGGGACAGCCAAGGTTTGTTCGTTGCCGAGACATGGATTTCGTTGTCCGATTCCACTTCAGTGTCGGGGTCGAGAACCGCAGAATTGTTTGACTCGTCGGTGGACCGGCTGAAAGAACCATTTGCACTCATCAGGGACAGACTTGTGTGTCGTGAGAAATGCTTCCAGGCGTTCATCGCATTTCTGAATTTGTATCAGCCAATCAACAGACATTTCTCATGCATACGTACGCGGACTTTGCGTGTCCCACGACGGTTAATCTGGCGCGGATTCTTCGTCTCTCCTCCTGCATCATCATCTCCCTCTCCGCTGGTCTCAATTTTCTTTGCTCGCTGTGCGCTGCGAAACTTGTCAGCGATGTTTTTGAACAGTCCTTCCACCCGCTCCATGATATCGTCGTCCGCCTTCGCCTTCAGCATCTCTGGGTTCATAGCGGGGTGGAAAATGGATGCCTTTTCACGGGTGAATGCGAGTATTTGTGGATGCCAGCGCGAGTTTTCCGAGAAGCCGACCTTCCAATCTGGGCGCAGAATGTTCCCTCGGCTGTTAGGATCAGCAATATACGAGCCGCCTGCCTTCACAGGCACTTCGAGTGCCAAAGCATCCAAAGCCACGGTTGCAGGGTGGCCCATCGCGATCTTGAAAATTTTGCGCATCGTCGCCTGGCACTAAGTTAATACTAATGGCCACGAGAAGGATGATTGACGTACATTGAAAATGTTATCACGCGTTGCTTTGCTCTTTTGCGGTTTTGGTTTAGATTCAATCGGCTTGTTTGTACGTTCAATATCGCTGTTGTCAATGAAGTCGACCACCTGCTGGACCGTGTCCCGGCTGCGCTCCTGCTGTTCTTCAAGCTCATTGACACGGTCCCAGAGCTGCCGGTTCTCGTATCGAGCTCGTCCATCTGGGTCTCGACGTCGGCTTTATAGTCACGAAATTGGTCCCTGAGGTCATAGACTATTCCTTCAAGGGCGGAGATACGGCCCTGCTGCTGGAGTAATTTTTCTGTAAATGCCTTGGGCACCGCGACGTGATTGGAAGGAGTTGGTGTGGCATGGGAATGACGAGCAGCAGAGGGAGCCATCCAGGAAGAAGATGGTGGATTGGGTGCTGACGCAAATTGTAGAGATTGATTCGAGTTGTTCGGAGAAATGTGGGTAGAAGCAGAAATGAGAAACGGGTCAATTTTTGAGGAAGAAGCCTGGATTTGCATCGACGCAGACGTTGAAAGGACGGGGGAGAACTCCGCCGGCTGAAGCGGGGTCGGAGAAAGCAATGATAGCTGTGTAGTAGATTTTTCTATGGTGGATGGTAGATGGGAAATTGCATGGTAATCGGCAGTGGGTGAGACATCAACTTGGCTGGATTCATTCGGTTCTAAACGATGCAGGGGTGTGCGATGATTTGGAGTGATGGAAGACGGGCCAGAAGCAGAAGAAGGCTTGTGCTTGGCGTTGGATTTCGAGGCATATGGGTTGATAAAGGTACTAGGGCCGTTCAGCCTGGCTTTCTTCAATGTGTGAGATTCTATCTGGTATCAGGTAAGTTTCTAAGAATCCAGACTCCATTCGTCGAAGAGCATCTCCGCATACCATTATTCTGTCTGTTCTGAGTAGCATCTAGCAAAGTGGGGCGTTTCAAAGCTTTCTGGGACCTTTGGGCATCCATTGGGAAGAGTCGAGATGGCGTATGGGCGGAATTGGTCGAGAGGCGAGGCGACAAGAGAGAGACGCGTAGGACACGTGACGGTTGTCTTGCCTTCTCCTCTCCCATGACACGGCCTCAAGCTCTCCATGGATCTGCCCACTGGCGCCTCAAAACTTCTGCGTATACCCACTGACGTCGACTCTTCGCACCTCGAGCTCAGGCTTCACCCGGAATGAATCAGAAATGTGTTGGTATGAGGTATTTTACAAGAACGGTGCACTAACTTTTCGTATGGCCATGTATGTTCCCCTCGCCCCTCATGACTCCTCATCATCTCCTGCAGGTCCCCAGTCCCGCTCTAGTCATCCCACTCGCTCTCCACCTTGCACCGGTACACTGTCGCCTACGCCGCACTTGCACAGTCTATGTCCACCACCTGTGCTCGCAGGGGTGCGTTCGCGGCGCCTGGGGCTCCGCGCTCCCACCCGCGGTCCGAGAAATTTGCTGAATGGGATGCGTACTGCAGGTGGATTTGAGCATGAAGCAGCTGCTCGATGCCATTCCGTACGTTGTTAGCATACTCGATGCGACTCTGAGCTGAGGTATATTCCAGGGCACACTGTTTCAAGTATTCCACGCTCAAGTCGTCAGTGTACACGTATGTCGCCCAAAATCAGTTCTTCAAAGGTGATATCTGTTATTTTGCAGGTTGTGGCATCTGTCTATCGGCAGAATATCCAAGACTGCAGCATATGCCGACACATTCATCAACCGGAGACTTTCACGACGCCGTATCCTCTTGTGTACCCCCTCATGCGGCTCGCTCTGTGGTCCCTGTATGGATTCCGAGCGACGACGATGACGATAGGGATGAGTGTGGGGGGCGATGTTGCCGGATGCCTAACACGTCGTCTCAGAGGTGGCGCCTGACGTCTCCTTGTCCCTCACCCTCCCTTCCTTCTCTTTCGTTTTCACTCCTGCTTATCCCTTTTTTCACCGTACTTACTCCCCCCTTAGACCTCATCCGCCGCCCCCAATGCCTCCTCGTCATCAAGGACCCCGCGCGCGAACCCGATGACACTGCGCAGCGCCACCCCGTCGTCTGTGTCGCACCCCTCCCCCTCCCTCACCCCTCCTCGCGCGGCTCGAGCCGCGCCGGGGCGGCTGGACGAGATCGACATGGGGCTGTCGTCGAGTCGAGTGCGCCGCCGAGCCCAACGCTGGCGCTGGGGAGCCCGCTGCCGTCGCTGGCGCACGAGCGCGGGAGGTGTTGGCGCCGTGAGAGCGGGAGCAGGAGGTGAAGACGGAGGCGGCGGCAGAGATGGAGGGGGTGCTGCCGCGCGCTGAGGAGAAGGCGGGTGCGAAGAGGGGCGAGGACGTCGAGATGGGTAGGCTCGCTTTTTTTCTGCTGGAGCCAGCGCTGACCGTTTTGGTGTAGGAGAAGAAGAGCAGCAGCACGGGGGAGACACCGCGTCGCCGAGTGCGATGCAGTTGTCTACGCTCGCCGTCCAGTTTGCGAATACGGATGCGAGGAGCCCCACGGCGAACCCCACTCACGCGCACACTGCACCCGCCTCCTTCTCCTCCTCACCCGCCCCGCCCCCTCTCGCACACATAACCACGACGAGCACAGGCCACGCTGCTCCTGACGTGCACTGTACCCTGAGGACCTCGCCCCTGTTGCCGTTCGCGCCGCCCGCGCTACCGCTCCCGTTTACGCGCTCGTAGAAGGGCCTTCCGCCTCTCGACCCAAAGCGAGAGGACCGCCTCGGTGCGCGTGGGAGGCACTCGGTGATTCGCCCATTGGTGCGAGCTGGGGCATCACAGTGTTTCTTGTCACTCCCCGTGCCCCGAACTGCAAGCTCACTAAACACGCTCACCTCACCCGCAGCGCGTCGGCTGGCGTGGAAATATTGCGGGCGCCGGCGCACAGGACACACAGACACGTGGCGCGTGCAGTGGCCTCTGCACCCACCACAGCTGCTGTGGGGATACAGCACACCGTTCTCCCACCGCCCGACCCGCGCACAGCCGCGGCGGACACTGCGCAGACGCAGGCAGAAGCGGACCGCTCCGCGCGGGACGAGCAAGGGTGGTCGCGGATCGTCGCTCACTTGTCGATATTAGAGTAGTCTTGAATGGATATATTGCATTCTATTCAATTTGAGTGTGCGCGCGCGATACCGAAGGCAACGCAATATCAATTTAATCGAAGCACTAGCATGCCGTGCATCCTTACGAAAAAAAGTGACTTACCAATATTCACCCAATATTTCACCCAATATCCCGCCAATATCCTACCAATAGAACGTATACTGGCCGAATATTGATCAACGACTACTTCGCTCATATTCGGCCAATATCCGGCCAATACAACATGTATTGGCCACATATTGGCTGCCATCAATTCGGCCCAAACTCCGGTGAAACTACCTCAAGAAGAATCCTGGGGTGCATAAGAAAGAACTTGTACGTATCGGATATGCTCCCCAATGTGTATGTGCTTCCATCTCCCTAGGTGCTCGGTGTGGCCTCGGGGCTGCAGTTTCTGCACGACAATCAGGTAGTTCACGGGGACTTGAAAGTGGCAAGTAGGATTCCACTCTGCCCTACAGCCTATATTGACATCGCATGCACTTAGCAAAACGTGCTGGTCAACAAGCGTGGTGTACCGTGTATATGCGACTTTGGCATCTCCAAAATCCTCAGTCACCGGGGCTATATGTTGAACCTCAAATGTCGGAACGGCACCGTATATGGTGCCCGAGCTGTTTTTCGTCGTCGATGGGCTTGGAACTAGCTCGTAAGCCTCGTCACCCCGGGCAGATGGGTTTCGTGGATACAAAATGCTATTGTGCTTTCGCGGCTACGATTGCGCTTTAGTCTACTATCTGTTACTTAATATATGCTATGGATGTCCCTCATTTCCTAAGGGCTGCGGAAAAAGAAGCGCAAGTCAGTTTAAAAACCATCTAAAAATATGAATCCTATATCGACTTGTAGTCAACGCTTTTATAAAGCTCTCAGAACGGTGAGAAGTGCATCAAGCTGAGCAGGGAATAAGTGCGATTTCTCATGCCTTCAGCAACATCTGCAGTTCTGGGTTCAGAACTCGATTAATAATCGTGCCCTTGGACCCATACTTGTGGTAGTAGAAAAAAACACTTGGGGACAGTAAGTTTCGCTAAAATCCAACGGGACGAAGATGTTTCAGATGGAACCCACAGGGTGAATTCCATGTGCACCGGTGGCTACCTTGCCCCAAGGCTCAATTGTTTTCAGTGGAAGTTATAGATGGTAGGATGCGCACTGGACACTCGATACTATCTACAAGACATGCCTTCGCTTCGCTTCGGCATAGGTATGCTCTGCAACATGTCTAAAAATAATCAATCACTCGTTGTTTAGAAATTACTCAGGACTGCACATCCCGTACTCGACATCTCCCGAACAGGGGTGGACAATGATTCATTCGTTTAAGGTGGATAGAGAATTAACCTGTGGAACCTGTGTAGATTGGGGCAAAACCGAAGTACAGCGATGACACATTCAGGAGAGCAATTCATTGACGCAACATGTCTACATACACATACTTCAGCATCAAGAAGGTGAAGTCGGAAACGTCGTGCGAGATATTGGTGATCGGTGGACGCGTCGGAAACCTACTCACAGTATGGTGTGACACAGCGGCGACAGAGTAGGGAGTTGAGGATACCGAGTGAAGTCCAATCCATGGTTCGTTAGAAGCGTTTCTGAGACGCGTCTGGAGGAGATGCAGTGCTTGTAGGACACTGGAGCTAAATTGGGCAGTGCGAACGAAGAGAATACAGTTTTGATAAAAGACTCACCAGGGCGTAGTATCTCTCTCTTGCCGAGCGGGCAAAAAAGGTGATGCCGCGGATGTGGGCAGTTTGCACGAGCCAGAAATTTGAATTTTGAAGGTTCGTAAGGTGCTGGGCGAAAGGAAAAGTGAATGCTGAATCAGGAAAGCTCAGGATGAGCAAAACATACCGGAAACGCGTAGGGTTCTTCGCAGGAGCGCGAAAAATCGAATCCGAATTTCCGTGAAGCCCTGTACGACACAAAGGCGCGGGTATTTGCAAAGCAGGAGGCGGTGCAAATCTCACCTGGTGGGTATGCGAAGCGTTCCAGAGTATGAAGGTGAGACCGATGGTTGAGAAGGCTGGCTTAAATTGATTCAACAGACATAGCTGGAGCGTGACGACCTTCTTCATCTCTGTCCACCGTCAAGCAGTACGCCGGCGTACGTCGAACTGCTCTACCATGATTGTTCAGCTTCTCAATCGAAAGGCGTGTCTAGATGCATACCGTTGTATGTCGAATCTGTTTCCAAAATAATGATCATGGTTCAGTTGTAGCGCGGCATGTGCGATACTAGTGCCTCAAGTAGGGAGTTAAAATGTGCAAGATGGCGAACACGATGAACGGCACATGGACAGCTCTCAGCATTAGACATAACTCGAGAAGTTGCCGTAAGTGATCTTCCGAGGCTTGAAGAGCGCTCCCGGATCCCTTGCATCTGAAACTTGAGCAGTGTGGTGAGATAATTGAGTGTTTTGAGGAATCCCGAGGTCGTGGATTGTCATAACGGTCCCTTAGGCGTTCCATTCTTGGGAAATATTGTGCTATCCTGGCCTTGAGCTAGGCCTTAACTGTTTGATAGGTTGCGAAGTCTTGAGGGGCTTTGTTGAGTGTTGAAGCACTAATTGAAGCGGGAAGAATGTTGGGCCCGGGTGATGGTAGGGTAAGAGCGAAAGGTGGTGATTTGACAGACACTTCCCTTTTGAGTGGGCCTTGAGAGCACGAAAAAATGGCCCTGTGATTAGTCTGCGGAGCTTTCCAGAGCTAGTCTAGCCATTCGGAGTCAAGGTGGGGAACGTGGTTGGGAAAGCAGACCCAAATCGAGGTGAACGCAAACATGTGCATACTAATTCGAGGCATCTGCTTAATATATGAGGTATGGGAAGCCGGTAGGAAAAAAATACAATGAAAGCAACACACCATGTAGTTCGGCATGCAATTCAGACAGAACTCGTTGCTGGTTCTGCTCGGATGACGGAAGGGCGGAATAGAAAATAAAAGATGAATCTGATACTAATCTGAGAAGTTCGGGAATTCGCGTGCGCCCCAGTGGCGTGCGAAGAACAACATGTACATCGTGATACGAGGCATCTGCTTAATATACGAGATATCGGAGGGGTAACGATCCATGGTGAAGAAATGAGAAATAATGAAATAATCCCCAGGAAGCAGACAATTTTGACAAACATGGTCTGCACCAAAGGTGCAGATGTTACTACCGAATTCAAAGAGACCTAAGGGGCTGAACAAGAATTTCAGGAGCTATGGACTAAGTTACGACGGAGGGGGGTGTCGTAAATGGAATATTGCTAGGCGGGCGATGCGGACGCAGTACGGCAGGGCAACGGAGCAGACAAGGCCACGGCCGTGCTGGTGGGCGTAGCGGACAAGAAGGCTGATGGTGCACAGCCTCTTGATCTGCGCACGGGAGTTGAACCGTAACGGAAGAGGGCTAGCGGTCAGTGCAAGTAGGAAAAGCGCGCGAATGACCGAAAGAGAGGGGAATTTGGCGTGCGGGGAAGCCCGGAGGAAGGAGAAGGGGAGAGGACCGGGGACAGAGGAATGGGGGCGAGATTGATCCGACGGGGATGTGCGGAGATGTGTGGGGAGGCATGTGAACAAAGCCACACCACCACGACCTGGCCGTTATTCCGCCGCCCTTCACTGGATCGTTCTTTCTGTGCGTGGTTCCACCGGCCGGCTTGGCCGACCGCCGCCGCTTTCCCTCAGCCCTCCACTGACTCAATGTGTACGGGGCGCCAGACCTCGACGCCTCAGTACCGCTGCGCTTACCATCTTGAGGCAGGCCTTTGCGATTACATGTGTGCTATATCCCATTTCCTCTCCCCTCCCGCACTCCACTTACACCGCAAGGGCTATGCATTGCTCGGTTCCTTCGTGAATCTGATTATCCCTCGTCCCAGGTCCGTGGATTGAGTGTCATCTGGCGTTGCTCCCGCATTAACGGTACTGCATGGGCATTCTTCACTTTCTCAAGTATTTTTCCCCGTCTTTCACCTCGTAATCGGCCAATTCCTGCTCTACCGGATTGCGCCCCTACCCCTGATTCTCCGCGGACACACAAAACAAAGAGGCCACGAGCATTGAGAAATCAAGGTATGCCCAGATTGCTTATCCTTCATACTTCTGCTCACTCCCCCGTCCCCATCGTGCCCTGGCATGTCTCTTCAGTTTTTCATGTGGATGATTACCTCCGCCGCGACCCATCCATGCCCGTCACTGCCGCCATTGGCCGCCCAGATTCACTTGCCCCTCCAGCTTCCCACTTGGGCGCGTGTTGTTTTGTTTTTCTGGAATTAGATACATCTCGTCCATGCTCACATGCGCCGTTTACAGAGAACGGACAAGCTATCCTCGCTTTCGTGCTCTGCACGAATGTTCCAGGCACCTTGAGTGTGGGTGGCACATGCGTACGTCCGCCCGTGGTGTCACGAGAAGTTGCCACGGATGGGCACAACTGCAACATATCTTTTTTCGGTGCGCCCGTATCTTTGTTGATGTGAGGATGGGCTCATTCTCGATCTTTCGTCTCGTCAAAGGAGATGTGCGCCCACGATCGTTTTCGCTATGCCACAATCTGTCACGCATCCTAGACAGACCCCCAATTCATCTTGCGACTCTCCTTTCTCCTCCACCCCTCGCGCGCGCAGTGGCGCTTGACCATCTGTCTTCACACATTCTTGCACCCATCACTGTAACAGCAAACGAGCACCGCCGCTCTTCAGTTGAAGTGCGTTCGTGTCATTTGCTCTTTCTGTGAGCACCTTCTCGTCACGCCCCGTTTTTCATCAGAAGCCCACACTCATTGTCTCGGGGGCATATTACAGTTGCCCATCTGTTCTATACATCACAACGGTGGCTGTTGCATGACATAGCTGCCGGGGGCTGTGGCACAGTACAGCCACATTATTTGGTACAAGACATATTGGCAACAGTATAGGCCGAAAGTTTGATTGGAAACATCAACTCCACAAAGGCAGCATTTTCAGGACCTCAGAGGCCGGCCCAAAATTCTGATTGTGATCTTGACTTCTCTCCAAGAATATCTGGTCAGCAGCTGTCACAAATCAACACATCAGTGAGCTTGGTAAGTGAGACCTGGTGCTCAGAGTTTGTTGCATCTGTATCACTTTGATAGGTTCACAACGAATATGTGAGCTGGAATTCACTTTGTACAATGCGAGTTACAAATCTGAGCAGGGAGCTCCTCTATTGTGTTGGTTTCAGTGGAAATCCTTCATCCCCCGGATGAGCTCTCTCATTCCTTTGCATTGGCTTGACTGTCGCAGGTGTCATATTTGGGGAGCAATACAAAGAGCTGGTTGGCGATTCCGAAAAGAAGATCAAGAAGGTAATCCACAGCCCATGAAATTTTTATCAAACTCCTCTGCAGGGGTGGTGCTGTATCTGGGAGCCATGGTGACCCCGAGCTGGTATATGGCTTTCAGCACCCACGGATGAGAGTCATGTCACCTTGTATTCAATTTTCTCATCTCCCAGCCGGATCCAGACAATTGCTTGTCTCAAATGCCTGAACTGACTACGCCTGCTGAGGAATTGTTTGTTGAAGTTAAGCTGGATTGGAAATCCCCAAAGTACGGAATAAGAATAAACTAGGCTGCCATTCATTCATTGAGCAAGTTCAGCCTCTTAATTCTCCTGTAACCAACAGATCCTGCAGAAAGTCTTGCCTGAGCTCGATTTAACATGTACTCTCTAAGTATTACAAACTGTGAGAAAGGACTTCATCACCTTAGCCAGTTAACAGCATGAAATAAGATCAGGTTGACTTAAGTTCCGGGTGTGAAAATACCGGCAGGCCTACTTGAATGCCTTACGTGCTGAACTTACGTTACTCGCGAACTTAAGTCCTGTTCAAACACCCAAAACAATTCCACCAAAGAGATTTGAACACAAGACCTTCGAATTTTTCACCAGGAGGAGTTTTTAATCAAGGAGATAACCACTACACCATGAAGGATTTGATATCTTGCCCACACAGAACAATTATATTAGCCTTGTATTGGCCTTAAATCTTCTCCACTTTCTTTATTTTGCCCTTCTAGGTCCTGCGGCCCAACCACTATTTATAGATGACCAGAGATTGATCTGTTCCAATAAATTATTATTGTATGGAAACATGATGAAACATGACTGGAAATGACAACACTGGTTGGGAGATTCAAGTTTTTCAGCACAATTTCCGGTTGAAAAATGTCATTTGTTTTTCAGACATTTTCCACGGAAAAAAAGAGGTGAAAATTTCAACTATTTTTCACCACTATTCCAAGCAGAATTCAAGGTGAAAAACTTGAATAAAATTCATGAGGATTCATGCTAAGTTGTCACCAGCAATTCAGTGGTTTTTCAGAGATTTTTGCTGAAAAAGCAGGTGAAAATTTTAAATCTTCTTCACTACTATTTCAAGGAGAATTTGAGGTGAAAAACTTGAAACAAAATTTCATAATGTTTCATGCTGGCTTTCACCCGAAATTCACCTGCATTCTCACCAGGAAAATTGTGGTGAAAAAATCAAAACCTTCTTTACAACAATTTTCGGTGGAAAAATGGGTATAAAATGTCTGAAATGTTCAAGGAAAGATGGTAAAAATTTTGAAACCCAGTTTGGATTTTTTCAAGGATTTTTCAAGCCCCTTTCCACTGTTATTTGTGGTGAAAAATGTGATGGAAAATGCATGTTGTTTTTCACCACCTTTTGCAGTTGTATATACAGGTGAAAAAGTCAAAACATTCCTTACACATTTTTCACTGGAAATCACAGTGAAAAAACTTGAAATACTCGGATTCAAGTTTTTCAGTGGGCCATTTGAAAGCCTCCCCTTTAAGTTTTCCACCCCAAAATTCATCAGTTTTTTCAGGTGAAAATATTGGTGAAAAACTTGAAATTCTAGTTCAGATCCAGAGTGCCAAAGTGAACTGTGCACTATTCTCTCCAAGTACCATGACTTTGTTGAAGTCTTGTCGGGAGTCTGAGACTTACAGTACAGTCGTCCACCCAACTGGGAATAGAGCTGAGAGGCTGTGAAACCTCCTCCTACAACCTTTAAAAGGCCCAGTACTATAGCTATGGGCAGTAACTCATCACTATCCTTGGAAATGTGAATATAGAATTATGTGAACAGTTTATCGGTTGTTTCTGGCAGGCAGGTGGTTGAAAGGAGTCCACCAATTTCGAATCAGTGTGATCTCCCGACCTCATTTCAACGTCAACCATCACTCTCCATTTGGGAATTCTCATCACTGTGATTCTCCTCTTAAATTTCGCAGTTTTGTCCATAGCTCTATACATCCTGTACCTGCTGAATTGCTGACTTTGACATCATACTGGAGAATGATGTTTGATAACAGAGCAATCCTGTGTATCAGAGGATGGGGTAGGACGGCCTTGTGGTGCATTATTTTGTCCAGAAAATAGCAGTTAAAGGCCACAGGAAGACATGTGGCCAGAAGATGTAGACCTGGCCTCAGTCCAACATCGGGCCAAATTTGTTGATCCCACATCAGATACGGCATCGACTGATGTCGGGTTAGGACGTCGAAATCGCAATATCTGTTCCCACCTGATTTCAAGGTCAGTCACTGCGTTCCGACCCCCTGTAGACGCACCTGTTGTCTACGTTGATTGACATATGCCGACATGTGGCGATGTTCGGCTATGTCCGGCGATCTGCGTCTACGCTCTAATGTAGACACACCTTTGCCGCGGTTGATTGATGTCCGGCTATGTTCGTTTACGTGAGGTAGATGCAGTGCATCTACCCGTCGGCTACGTGCGTCTGCCTGCATCTACAGCGTAGATACACCTCGCTCAACCCCGTAATGCAAACTCAGCCAATCTTGGTATGAAACAGCATCAAAGTCACACCTCGGACAAGTCTTAAGTCTCTTGGTAAGATCTCAGTTTGCTTGATATATGCCATATGCTTTGTAACCTTTGCATCACCTACAAGCGGCTACATGCGGCTACCTCGGCTAACATGCGGCTACGTCGGCCAACATGCGGCTACGTCGACCGACGAATGTAGACCAATGTGGACGGACTGCATCTACATCATGTAGACGTAGGGGTCCATCTACCTTTGGCTACGGGGGTAGACGGACCCTCTGTCTACATGGGGTGGGAACGCAGTGAGTTTCACAGCACACCGATGCCCAGGTCATTAACCTTAATCTGACATCAGTATTTTATTGAGTTGAGCTCAGTGTGATATCAAGACGACGTGGGCCGCCTTACATCAAATCAACCCACAACTACCAAACATTGGTGTATCTCAGGCAAAACAAATGTTAGAAAGTGACAGTCACAAGGGATTCACAGCAAGCAAAGGGATTTCAAGCAATGGAGTACAACAGACATGAAGAGTATTTAAGGGACACAAAAGCTGTGAAAGGGTGTATGGAAGGAAGTGAAACACTGTACACACTGCGTTGAGACCCCCCCATAGACCAAGGGTCAGTCTACCTGGGTAGACAGAGGGTAGACTGACCTGTCTGTCTACCCGAGTCTATGGTGGGTACACACACCTGGTTAAGCTGAGTCTACCGTCTGTCTACCCTGTAGATGGTGGTAGACAAACCCAGGCCAAGGTAGACCAAGGTGGACCGAGGCCAGGTTTTTCCAAAGAGCTTTCAACCCAGGTCGACAAGAAGTTTACAGTGAACTGTGAACTGTCAGCTAGTTGCCATGACTATTGAAGAGGGAAATGGAGTGACTTTTTGATCCAATTGCCACCGCTGTCAATGTCTGTGCACATGTTTGGCAATGCCGTGATATCAAATCTGCTGGCGTTCAGAACTAGGGCAAAGCAAGAGAGAGGCACCCAGACACAGCAAAGCCCAAATTAGTGATGTAGTTTGGATGTGGTGAGGTGTACCAACGGAGACCGAGGTAGACCGAGGTAGCCGAAGGCTGTCCACCTTGGTAGGGGGATGGGTAGACAGGGGTACACCGGTGGACCAACATATGTCGACATGTCAGGGTAGACCGAGGTGGACCAACATATGTCGACATGTCAGGGTAGACATATGTCTACCCGGTGTTGATCAATGTGCTGATGAACCTATCAAGAAACACCAAGGAATAGAAATTTGCAACATTCCCGAACACTGGTTGGCAGGAGTACCTCTCATAATGCCTTGCTTACGATAGTGCTCCTCCACCTTCTGCATTTTCGTTAATGATTCAGGATGCCGAGGTATCCAATTCCCATTCCCGAGTTTTATGAGACCGTTCTCAACTATGATCCAGCCAAGCGTGATGAACTCAGCCTTGGTTGGGCAGTCCCGAATGATGTGTGGACTGTTACAGAAGAAA
>JARKIC010001573.1:0-110327 GCA_029378375.1 Mycena olivaceomarginata
GATGGGGTGGTGCTGAAGTGATGGATGTTTTGCCACGTCGTCGAAACCTTCATTGTAGATGAGCAGGGTTTCGATGACAGTAATGATGAGTTGGTCATGGAAAATGCGGAGATGCTCGGATGATGGTCTGATGTCGCGGTTGAAGTGAAGACCGGTGGACGCTGAGAGGCGTCGCATGATGGGGGCAATGAGCATGTCATCGAAGTTGGCATTCCGCAGACCATATAGAACACCAAAAGTACCGGAGGTCACTTTGGCCGGGCCGGTGGCGCCTCTCTGCTCGACGAAAATGGAAGTGCTGATGTTGAGATTGTCGTAGCCCAGGCCGTGCGGCTCAGTAGCGACAAATAGGATATTGTCCATCGTGCATCCGAGGCCAAGGGATTGGCCAAGATTCAGAACGGAGTCATAGCTCACAGAGAGCCCACAACGAAATGCAGCGTCAATGGTCTGTCGAGCGCTGCCAGTGGACCACAAAAAGAGGCCAAACTGCGCCTGGAATGACATGCATCAATTCGAAGACTGGTATAATAGCTGATGCGTGACGACCTGAACTAGCTGCAGCCAAAACCGTTAGTATTTCGACAAGATACAATTGCATGAATCATTCAACCTTGTCGGGATTCTTAAGTTTGTTATATTTTTTTGCGCGCTCCGTCTGAGATGCGGTTGTGAGTATACTGGTGAGGAATGGGGAGTGATCTTCATCTTCGTCAAGAGTCCACTTCTCGATGAAATCGGGGGTGAAAACAGCGATGCCAGGGAACATTGAATTGCGCCGACGGGTTTCCATCTCCTCGGCGACAATTTCGCAAGCAAACTCTTCCACGTGCGGTCGCATGGAGCTCATAAGCTTGCGACGGCCGTTGGGATCTGACATGATGGTGTCAAGCAGTTGCGTGAGTTTTGTGCTGTCGTCGCGGTAAAGATTGCCACGGTAACGGTCGTATGACAAGTCCTCTGGATTGAGGGCCTGCATCAGGACATCGACAGGGGAAATGTGGTTCTTCTTCAATTCCAAAAGAATGCCGTGAATTCTGCTGTAAGCACCAATCATTTCGCGGCGCGGTAGAGATTCTGAATTTGATTCGTCCGGTCTAGAGTCGGGAAATGTTTCGGGAAGCTCTGAGGCGATAAATGGATCGTCATTGGTGATAGTAAACAGTGCAAGAGGTGAAGGTGGTCGAATCATATGTGGAGGAGCTTGCGCTCGTGAATTGGAATGAGGTAGAGATTGCGGGGTCAAGTAGGGGAGAGACTGAATGCCAGGGGCATACAAAGGAGTCTGGGGATATTTCCCAACAGATTGGTCGCCTTGAGCACTCGCAGCCACCTGCTCTGCTGCTGAAAAACTGGAGGTGCCGGGTATCTTATCACGCGGCTTTCTCTGGCGAAGCATGGGCTGGAATTGTGATTTGAGGTCATCAGCTTGTTCTCGAAGACTTTTTGGAGGTATTGAGGACACCATGAGAGATTAAAGTGAAAGGACGCGTCGTAAACGACCGCAGAAAGGAAGAGATGCGTTGTTTACCTGTGATGTATTGGACCGGTGATGCTGCTTACAAATAGCCTTTTTGGGACAATTTACGCGTATTGGGATTTTAAACTCCGATCAACCAGCCTGTCTATCGACACAAAGATTTCGATACGACAGGCTGGATTCAAGCCTAGACTCTGTTGAAAGAAACATTATTGTTGTTGTTTGCGGAGCGGGTTTCAGAAAGTACCGTCAAGGGAAAACTTTGGAAACGTGACTGCTGGCGTTGCTCAGAATGTACCTCTTTAGGGAAAGCTCTGTGAACGTTCTTGGCCTATAAACTAGGGGCCTTACTTGAGTCTACGGGACTACTTTAAACTTGTTTCTCTGTCGCTTGGACACACACACACACACACACGCTGCGAAGCTATAAATCTATCTTGTTTGGAAACAACGTTTCCACTGTGTCTAGAAACACGTTCTACGCAGCTTGCTCTATTATCTCTTTGAGATACGAAACCTCTCCCTACAACCTTTACAAGGCCCTGTACTAGGGGCTGTAACTCGTCGGGATCTTTGGAAACGTGCATATATTGCCGTTTGATTTGTTTGTTGGTTGTTGGAACAGTCTCTGGACTGTTTCTGTGCCGCTCTCGAGTCAAGTGGGGTTATTTGTGTGTTTCTTATATAGGTTCTGAGCACATCAATCAGCGCCGAGGGAAGAGGTCGGGACGTCTGCAACGAGAGCTCGAAGCGATGCAGGCGGAGGAAGGAACCCAGGTGGCGGAGTCTTCTGAGGTGGAAATGCCGGACGTCGAGACGGAGGAGTCGCCCTTGTTTGCGCTTAACATAGCTGCATCAAGCGGGATCCTGCACTTGGTCGATCGAAAGGAGGCTCCGGAAAATCAGGAGCTTCCCGACACCGTGCAGGGGGATGGCGACTACGAAATGGAGGACGCTCTGCAACGCTGGACCACCGAGGACGACGACGACATCGGCATGGGGCCCCACTAGGCGCTGTACGGAAGCTGAAACTACAGGGCTAGATTCTCGCCTCCACAACGGAGTGTAAAGAGATTGGAGAGCGCTGTAGAATTGGTAACAGGCGCAGTGCACGCTACCAGCGTGGGGGGCTCTGTGACGGGGTACGGACTGGACGCTGGTAGACGACACCGCGCGAGGACAGTATTGTACATACATTAATTCTACATATAACATACACATTATTATGTTAGTAGTTGATCCGGGATCGGTACTTACATAATAATCATCTTTTACTTGCAATCTGCTACAATGTCGTGAATCTCTACTTGGAGGGAACCCCCCGCCCCGGACCCGCTGAATGCCTGAGCATGCGTATAACTGCTCCACGGTCTTGGTGCTGCGGAGTCCCCATCCAAGGGTGACATGGGCCCTAGATGAAGGGTTACAACACGGGGAGGGCCCGAGTCGGCACCTCCCGTCACACATAGCTGCGCCGGATGCAATATCCGTGCGTGCTTCCCTCCAGCCTGGCGAGGCCTACGGAACCCGCATCACAGTATGAGGTCAAATGGGGAGATCGAGAGCCCTCCACAATTTTTGAAGTGGAGGTGATGGATGTAGGGAATGAGGTGGGGGGAGGTTTTCAGAAGGCGCGTGAATCGATTGCTGTGAACACGACTCTCGATGTGAATGTAGCTAAATGCATGAGATTGCGCGCGCGCCGCCAACGCACGACAAACAAGACTGCATGATTGAAGATCTTCTTGGGATCTGTGGAGCTGGTCGATGATGTGGTCCCATAACTCTTGGATGGGAAGGATTGCTGGGAGCATGTGAGTCAAGAGCAAGCTCGGTTTCCCTGCCCTTTTCAATTGTGAACCGGACACTTGACATGACACAAGAATGACAGGCCAGCGCTGTGATCTAGCGGATACATGGGGCGTACTATTATCAGAAATCTCCAAATAGATGCTGTCCACGCTGAGTAATACTCTCTGGTGCATCAGGGAATATGCGCTCGAGTCACGGGCAAAAGAAGCAGGTGGAGGAAGAAGTTGTGCTGCAGGAAGTTGCCGCAGGCCATAGATTGAGCGAAACACAAGGACGAAGGAGATTGAGAGATTCGACGGTACGCACCAGTAGCGTCCGTGTGAGCGCAGGAATTTGCACAGCACAGCAAAGAAGCTAGGCTTGCTACGGAATTCGGATGAGTGAGGCATGATCACTGGGAAGAGCAAGAGAAAGCCGTGTGCACCAGCTTCTGACAGCGGTGTTGGTGGGAAGAAGACAGGCGCGAGAAAACCAGATCTCGTATATTTGGAAGATGACTCGTCGGCATCCGAGAGCCGGCGAGAGAAAACAAGAACAAGCAGTAACGAGGCTTGATTCACACCATCACCACCCTTCGCGTCGTCGCAGAGCTTCGCTGAGAGTGATACATCTGGCTTGATCATTCGTGCTTTTCAGTGTGTCCATCTCTTTAGACAACACTCGAAGCCCAGCTGGCCCAAAGCTGACCCAGAATTCAGCAGCTGCACCCGTATGGCACGCCCTAACCGCTCCGGCGCGTCTCGTGTAACGTGTCCACAGGAACTAATCGAACTCATCCTTGGAAAGACCGACTCAGCGGACAAGGAAACCCTGAAGTCGTGCGCGCTCGTGGCTCGCTCGTTTCGACCGGCGAGCCAAAAGCTGATTTTCTCCGACCTCACGATTCCCTTTTCGGGACGTGACAGCATTGTCGCTTTGCAACGTCTTGCAGACGTTCTCTCAGCATCTCCGCATCTAGCGCTGTACGTCCGCACGCTGCACCTCGTTCAACCTGGCTTCTATGAGCCGTCTGTGTGGATGCGGTCAGACATTTTCCCCGCAGTTCTCTCCATGTTTACCGAACTGGAGAGCTTGCAAGTCCGCGTATACAATTGGGACTACCTCCACTCGAACTGCGAACAAGCGATTTACGCCCTTATCACCCGATCTTCGCTCTCATCCATCGAAATCAAAGAGATTCGCTTTCAGACGAACGCGAGGCTTTTCTCTTTGCTTCGATGCCTTCCCACCAGTCTCGAATCTGCATCTTTCTTGAACGTGTTCGCCGAGAACTCCCTGCGCGATGCTCCGAACAGCGCCTCCGCAGAGTTGCGTCTCACCTCCCTCCATCTCGATAGTTACGCTCCGGCGCTTTTTCATTGGGCGATTCGCGCCGTTGACCTCAACTGGCTGCGACATCTGCATACCATGGTCGAAGAAAACACGCTAGATGTCGTCCAGGAGCTTGTAGACGGTGCTGTTTTCGTCGAGACCTATCACCTTTCCTTCGGGAGCATTTTCTGTGCGTGTTGATTTTCCGGATGCTGCCGCCAAATTAACATGAATGCATGCTGCATAGCTTTCGATGAAAACCCAATCCTCGAGAAGATGCAGGGCCTTCGGACGCTGAAAATCACAGTCAGCCTGGACTGGGATGAAATCGAGGAGCTCGAAGGCCAAGGGCGGCACAATCCGCTCAATGATGCGATGCGCACCTTGGACACGGCGCCGCACACCATCGAACATCTCGTTCTCAATCTCAACATTTGGAACCCGGATCAGCTATTCCATTTCATGCAATCTACAGCGCTCGAGAATCTCGGGGAGGACCGCTCGGCCTTGCGCGATGTTGTTGTCCGAATTGTGTCCCGCTACGACTATACGCCGGCTCTACAGCGCGGGATTCGATATCTAGAGGGGGTGTTCTATCAGCTCCACAATAGAGGGATGTTGACTGTCGTGACTGTTCGGCCAGAGGGTAATTGAGGTTTGCGTGGACGATAATAAATTTGCCACAGGTCCCATACAGCTCACAGCCTTAGAAAGTATGTGAAGAGTATTCGGTTCTCCGCAAGCAGACACTGTATTAAACGATGCTAGGCAACATTCTCAATCAATTTTCGAGATAGGGTTTCGGCCCATCCACTGGGAAACAGAGACGGGATGAGTACAGACTTACAGCCACAGTTATGACGAATCTATCCAGAGTTGAGGGCGGCTGATTAAGGCAGCGTCGGATGATGACTCCGTCAGTCACACAATTGGAGTCAAGCTGAAAGAACGCGCCCGGGGTAAAGTTGATCCTGTTGGCACATTGGCAGCCCGGGTCCAAGTCTTGGACGACGACATTGAAGTGTTAAGTATTACCGTTTTATGAATCTGAGCGGGAGTCAGCAATATTTCTGCTCCCCCGGGGAATAAAAATACAGATGACCCACGCATTCGGGTGCCGGGAGTCGAACTCGGACTTGCAGCGTAACTTATAGACGCTATCAGGAATGAACTGCTGCCGTGCGCCGCGCACCACACCCGATCATAGGCTTAAGCCGGGGAGGGGTAGTGCTGTACTGTAGCATTTAATTCTCGCTCGTGTCTCAACGAAGACTGCTGGGCACCGCCCACCAGGTGTACACCTGATACTCCTGAGGCGGGATGTGGTGTGAGATGAAGCCGACGCGGCATCAGAGGTGAGAAGCTTAAGGCTGGTTCAACTGTGGTTGGATCGGGTTGAAGTCGCTGAAAAACTCAGGTCTGGGAACGTATTTACTTGACCTATTACCGTTTTATGAATCTGAAGTACAGCATACTGCGAAAGCGGGAGTCAGCAAAATTCTGATAAAAATTCTGAAGCGCCTCTTGGCATTCGGGTGCCGGGAGTCGGACCCGGAGTTGCAGCATTATCTGCTAGAGAGGTACATCGACAGTATGAAATGCCGTGCGCCGTGCACCACACCCGATTATAGGCTTAGGTTGGGGATGGGTGGATATGTACATACAGATGTGAAGCATGAAGTGAATTCACGAACATGAAAACGAACTTTGTGGTTGTTTTCGCACATTCTCACGGCAGGTCGTGGCAACCTCGCGTGTTCCGCATGCAGCATGCACATGGAGCTAAGTAGCCAGCCAGCTTGCTCTCCCCCATGAACCCGTCTCCCCCTTCCCCGCGATACCTTTGATTCTCGATTCAACATGCCCGCGCTGACGCTCCCGTTCCTCCCCCCTGGCCTCTCGCCCGCCGCCTCCCTCTCGCTCGCCATCCTCCCCTGGCTCCTCCTCCTCCTCGCCCTCGCCGGCTACCTGGCGCGGCACCAGATACTCGGCGGTGCGAAGGCTCTGCTGCATGCGCTCCGGCGGCCCGCGCGCTACTACATCCATCTCGCTGGCTCGTCCTCCTCCTCCGACGTGCTCCCCACCACCGCCCCCGCCGCACGCTCGACCTCCGCGCAGGGGCACGCACCGCTGCAACAGGCCCAAGGCACCCTCCGCGGGCGTAGTCTCTCGCAGACAGACGCTTCAATATTACCTGATCTCGTACTTCAATATATTGAAGTCTGTTGGTAAGCGCAGGGGTCCGATCAGGGTAAAACCTTGTTACATACTCTGCACAGCCACACCACTGAATTTCGATGTTTTGTGCCTACAAGATAGATACTTGAACTCATTTTTGGTGCAAATGGATCTATATTAGTACACTGGATGTTCCTGCCTACTTAGATTTTTTTATCTAGAGCTCAGAATCCAGGTGGATGAAGCACCGAAGCATGACATGTGACTGTCACTTGTGTTGTACTTCGAGCCTCAAACAGCGCTCTAAAAGTTCAAATAAATTGGAGGAGCTTTTAAACAGTGAATAAGACATTCTGTATGCTGGAATTTTCTTGAAAATGTTGTTGCTAGTTTCGCGGTCGCCTTTGAAAGAACAGTGTGGCTGTGCTGATTATGTAACAAGCGCTTACTCCAATCGGGACCCCGCGCTTAACAACAGACTACCGCGGGCGCGGCCGCGTGCGCAGCAAGCCCGGGGCCGGGTTCGGGTTTGGGCGGAGTTTTCGGGTTAAGCTTGGGCGGGCGGCGCGCGAAGAGCGCGGGGCCCGTGCTGCCGCGGTTCGCCTCCGACTCGCGCGAACACCTCGTTTCGCCGCACCACGGCGCGTTGGCGCCGGCGTCGCCTGGCCTGCAGGTCCCGGGCTTCATGCACGGCGACGCGGACGCGGTGCCGCTCGTCGATCTTGGGCCGGGGCTCGGTGCGGGCAGTGGGGACATGGCGCGCAGCTGGGCCTTGCTGTCATCGTTCTCTGATATCGACCACGACGCGGCGGGGGCGGGGTCGGGCGCGCAGCCGCACACGGACGGGCTGCTCGTGGACGTCTCACACGTGGCCGCGCACGATGGCGATGGCGAGGATGGTATGCAGCTCGTGGACCTCTCCCACCCACACGCCCTGTCCCACGAGCTGGTCGTTGCGCACCCGCCTCCAACTCCTCTTCCGCTTCCTCCACTAGCACGCCCGACACCTGCCTCTGCCACGCCCACCCCGGACTTCGTACGACCCGCTGCAGTAAGCCCACATGCCGCAGCGCAGGTGCAGGAGCATGCACACTCTCACAACCGAACCTCCGCATCCGCATCTGCATCCCAATTCTCAGACTCGCCGCCCACAAATACGAATACGAATATTACATCTATGAATGTGCCGCCCCCTCCCCCTCCCCCTTGCGCTGTGTCTGTGCTGCCCCTCGTGGCCGGCCTCGTGGACGTGGAGGTGCCAGAGGAGGAGGTGGTGGTGGTTCTCGTGAAAAGGGAGGAGGAAGGGGGGGCACCTGCACCAGCTCCCCTCCCTGGGCGTGGGGGTCCACTTCCTGAAGAGAGGTCCCGTTGCATACACCGCCTATGAGACCGTTCGAGGAGTGTGGTCCCCTCCACCCAGAGGACAACGAGGGAACTCACCGTGAGTACCAGTCGTTATTCGTCTTCTGCTTCTCCAGCCATGGTGAAGCCCTTGCGGTGGGCTCCATTGTGATGTGGGTTCTTTAGGCCTCGCCATACCGGAGGTAAAGCGCACACAGACAGCTAGTCTGGCGCAGCTAGGGAAGGCAGGAGGCGCTGGAAGGCACTCCTGCCGTTGTTGTTGTCTCAGGTCGAGGAGCAAGAGACGGACCCCTGTAATGTGGGGGCTGCGGAGCAGTTGTATGGATGCTCAGCCAGGCAGGGGGTCTAACACATAGAGGTGGTTCGCCTTAAGCATATATGACATGTCTGCCTTGGGCATGCCCAAATACCCTCATCACATTAAGAAATGAGGTGGCTAGACAAAAAGTGAATGAAACACGGTTAAGAAATCCAAATCAGGTGCAGACTGACTTCCACAAGAGTCTGAAGTGGTGCATGATATCTCGGCTCTTTCAGCTGCCCACCTCTTGACCCTCGCGCATTCCGCTCGCCAACCTTACCACTAATCTTCGGAGTTTGAATCTCCTCTAAAGAAACATTAAACACATATGGGCTCTTCTCTGCAGAATTGAAGAGGCAGAATACATTTTAATCCATTTCTTCAGGGCACTGTCGGTTCATAATTCTTCCATTACTTCTCAGTTTTGCAAACAGCATTCACGGCTTTCTCTGTGTGCCAGGCCATCAAAATCCAGCATTGGTGTTCTTCCCAGGGCTCCACGAGAGAACTTGAATATTTTGACCCATAAACTCAAACCCCAGCTCAAATGCCTCAAAAACACGGTCTTAAACTGTGTTCCATGGCCGATAAATTTAGTGATCGGTTGATAAGGGCAATGAGCAATCAACTGATCAAGGTGATCAACAGACTAAAAACTACCGAGGTATGAGGTTCAGCTGTTTGTAGCATCTGTCTACGAGAGACTACCACACTGCTGACAAAATCTGTAAATGTGCGGAAGGCGCGTTAACCTCAGTCTCCCGCTTTGTGGGATGAAAGACTTTATATTAAGTACCTGTAAATGCGCGGAAGGCGCGTTAACTACAGGTATGTAAGTAAGGTAGATGAACTAGATACATAGATCACTCACCCTCAGTCTCCCCGCTGAAACGGTGACTATGGGGCTAGCGGTGAAATAACCACAAACCAAACCTTGTAACTGAATACGCGGTTCGATAAAAGTGACTACAACAACTCAAACACTATAATCCTCGTGCAAGTTCGGGGTTCCAATCCAGTATAGATTGTGGCAATTTGAGCTTTAGTTCTCTTTGAGAAGCAAGACTTTACAGGTCCACAAGTCGTATAGATAAACTGCTCGAATCCGTTCTAGGCGCAATCGCGGATAGACAGACGAGATTTTATGTTCAACGTTTTTGTGTGATGTGGGTCTAGGTTTGGAGAATGTACTCCGAGGCAAAGCGCAAGTGATTCTTATGAATCCTGATTCCAAATAGTATCCGTGATTGCTAATCCTTGCGAGATTACAACCAATTGTCAAGTCCGATCCGTTTCCTTATATTCCACGTGTCCGTTCCGTTTATCCAATATGTCCATGCGCCGTTTATAAAGATCCAAATCCAACACAGATAATATTCAAAACTGGGATAACAAACGAAACTTGGTATAGCTTCTGGGTGTCTCCGAATGAATGCCTACTCGACCGGTTAAGCGTGAAGTCTAGTAACTTCGCGTCCAACAGGTGGGGTGAGATTCACTAGTGTTCCTCCCATAACCATCCACTTAAATACGTTAACAGGATTCTAAATATAAACGAGACTGATACAAACGAGCAATAGGGTTCAGGGTATATGACTAGTGGTATGGCAGCTAGCCGATGAACTCCTGTCAGATATCAAGCGATTAGTAAAATTGAGAGAGATTTATAAGAAACATCAACGAGCCGAGCTTAGCGATGAGTCAAGATCTACATCGCTTAGAACGATCGTGATGGAATATTGTTGATATGTCAACTTTTAGCTGACCTCCTCGTCAGCACTACTCCGCTACCCTCCTTGGTAACCATCCACCCAACTGGTTCCACTTTGAACCGCTACAGTGATTTGTCTGAAAACTGTGATAGCCGCCGTTTCCTAGTACCCGAGTATGGTTTCTTAGTCAATTGTTTGATCGACCAAGTCCAACCTCCTCTTGGCGGGTCTGAAGACGTCAGACGATGTCTAATAATGATCCTTCTGGTTCAGAAGGATAATCCCTCGTAATACGCCCTTAGTCAGGGATGTGCAGTAGCCCCAATCCGTTTCCAGGATGGTAAGGCACTTTCCGCGATTGCTCCATTAGCGGCTTCTCACTTCAACCCTTTACCAGGATCGTTGTCCAGCGCCTTTCTAATGGTTCGAGACACATTATATCCCTTTTAGCTAACTGCCCAGGCCAGCAATAGCCCTTGTGAGATGACGTCGCAATGTAATGAAGTACATTATAGTATGTTGCAATTCGAGCAGATTTGAATAAATGCCCGGGTGCCCCAATACCAGGTCTGTCACCGCTTTGTGGGATGAAAGACTGAGGGTGTGGAACGTGGATAGTCCGGTATATATACTATATAAAGGTGTCGTACCAGATGACTGATAAGAATCTTGACAGCACGGGCTGGAGGCCGGGGCACGCCGGAGAATTCATTTCTTGACACCCCCCACTCGACCCAGGCCGTAGTCCCATAGACAAACAGAACTTGGAGTGCTTTTCATGAGGAAGAGCTTTTGTAAAAATGTCTGCCACCATATCTTCGGTTGGATACCAGAGAACTACACATTCTCCATGTCGAATAAGATCATCTCGCACAAAGTGGTACTTGCGCTGAACATGTTGAGTGCATGCACGGAACTGTGGATCCTGAGACAAAATGATTGCAGCTCTGTTGTCACATCGCAACTCGGTTGGACCAGGCTGTGGCTGTCCAAGCTCTTCAAAGAAGGATCGCAGCCAGGCCAGATGCTGTCCAGCATTTGCTAGTCCAATGTACTCGCTCTCTGTTGATGATAAGGCGACCATTGACTGTCTGCGACTTGACCAACCAATGGCTCCTCAGTTTGCTATAAAAACATAGCCTGAGGTTGAATGAGAGGTGTCTCGGTCTCCATTCCAGTTGGCATCACTGTATCCAAGGAAGTTCATGTCCATGCCAATGTCAGCTCCGTCGAAGTGCAAGGCCCATCTCGAGTGCCTTTGAGATAGCGAAGGAGGCGCTTCACAGCAGCCCAGTGATGTCTTTTGGGATTTGCGCTGAAGCGTCCAAGAACTCCGACAGTGTGTGCAATATGATGAGATACAGCTCCTTCCTATTTCGTTCGTTACCTTATTAGTTTGTTTACCGTACAAACATACCTCAGTCGATCTTTCTTCTCGACTGAGGTATGTCCCTATGCTCCTTATAACCTAGTACCTTACTAACAGACCATAGTTCTCTTATTAGGTACATATAATATAGAGTCGATCTTTCTTCTCGACTGAGTTCTCTTATTAGGTTATGGGCACCCGCCAATAGGCTTTTACGACCCGCCATTGCTGAGCAACTCTGGATCCGGAATCTCCTCCAACTTATCCTTCCCCTGCGCATACTCCTGCATCCCCTACCTCATCATCTCACACCTCACACTGGGGACAATGTACATATAACTGGCCCGGATATTGCCCGGATATAGCCCGGATATTGCCCGGATATTATTAATATCCGGGCTATATCCGGGCTATATCCGGGCAATATCCGGGGTCCGGATATTTATAATATCCGGGCAATATCCGGGCTATATCCGGACCCCATATATAGTAATGACACTTACTATATATGGGGTCCGGATATAGCCCGGATATTGCATACTATATATGGGGTCCGGATATAGCCCGGATATTGCAGCCAAACAATCCTGAAAAGGAAACAAAACACCTTCCTATCTTAGTAATTACTAGATTGCTTAGGAAGGAACAACTATCCCATGATCATGATTGGTTCAGGTAGATATAAAGCATAGAGATCATTGCTCCTGTTTAGCCTCTGATCAAATTTGCTGCTTGCTTCCACTTTCATCTAACATTATGGACACAAATGAGCTGTACACTGTCATTGGTGGTGACTCTCCTGGGATATTTCACAAACCGTAGGTTTTGCTTTTCAGCCTGGCCATTGCTAAGTTATGGAAATGTGGGACAGGCCGTTTTTGAGTAGTGGCAATCAAGCACCAATATTGCCAATTGTCATTAAATGCACCAGCATGAATGAAGCTTCAGCTATCCTAGACTTGCATTCAATTTTAGGTGAACTTGGCTATGATGCAGACAGTAATCAAGAGATGTTTGCAAAGGCACTTGCACAATCAAGTCAGATTGCCAATTTCACCACTAGTAGACCTTTGTATATCATGCTTCGCTCATGTGGAGGATGCCAGCAGCACCATATAGAAGTTCCATGATGAATTGTTTTCAAGCAGCGAGCAGCCAAAGAATCACGAGCTAAGCAGAAAACCAAGGCTGATGAAGCAGCTGCTAGAATTGCGGAGCTGAAAGCTATGTGCATTGTATTGGATCCATCGAAGCTGGCGAACTTGAAGAAACCTGAGCTTTGCCAACAACTGGACATCCATTGTGAACTGCTGAAGGAAGCAGTGATTGCAAAGACGAAACTACCCAAGATGTTGAAAGTGATTTTGAAGTCAGATGAATGGTTCGGTTTCCATACCGGAGTGTTGTGCAGTGCTGATCCATAACTTGAGTACTTTTGTCTAGGTGCTGCCATCTTCTGACCCAAGTGTGGCTGCTCCCAGCCTGCATGCTACCCAAAATATACCTGATACCACTACGAACCAACAGTAGTCTCACCTGTAAATACCATATAGTTAATTATACAGCCCCAACTTGAGTTCTGAATGAGTTGCACCTGTCAATCCAGTCCCCATCAAATCTTGATGGGCCACTGATTTTCCGACCGCAATTTGGCAACAATGAGGGCAGCTGGTGCTCCAGAAATTGGCATGCACAATAATTATACTATGAAGTATGGTTGCTGAATTTCCTGGCATTTTAGGGGCATCTCAGACTGTGCAGTACTCAGTTGAAATCTGGTTCCAAGTAGCTGGGTCAAACACCTCTGAAAATTGTGGTGAGTGGTCAAAAACTTCTACTTTCGGGCAGGAAATAAGTGTGGCATGTTTGGAACATCTTTCTCTCTCAAAGTTGGCCCAGAATCCTGTTATTGGACCGGTTTATACAAAGAGATCAAAAAACCATCAGTTTTTGTTTTTAATTACTGCACGGCTATCAATCAGCCGATGCCCCAACCCCAATTATAAATAGATATAAATGTACGTGGCGCCATTTGATGTGGCTGCCATTTCTCATCAGCCCATCTGATCTCGGTCGCTGCCCACTCCCACGGACAAATGAGGCAATTTTGTGCGTGACCTTGGACTGAGGGGCCAAGGTCACGCACGCAAGAGGGTGTTCACACGCAAAAAGAAAGAAATATCCCCAGCGTAGTAGAGCATGAGCTGCATGTGAATGCAGCAGAGCAAGATCCATGGCTGCGGGGAGAGTCTACATGAGCAAACAGAATTCAGAAATGGGGTATGCACCGTGTTCACTGACAAAGGGCAGGACTTGGGGGAGAGCCACATAGAGTGCAGCACTGGAAAAGCCAAAGGCAGCGACTACAGAACGAAATTGTTCTGTAGTCCATGGATTGTGAGGAGGAAGTGGGTGCTGCACGACGCATGCATCGTACAGCACCAGGTTGTCGACATGGGGGTGAGCTGAAGGCGCCAGATCAGTGGCGGTGCTGTGGAACCCGCATTATGATCATACCACTACCATCATGACCACTACGGCGTCCATTCTCGTACTTTGGACATCCTTTGATCTTCGTCTTTGGCTGGGATTCTGAAACCCCGGCACTCGGAAAACTCAAGAGCCTCGAAGTACAACAACGGAGGTACGAGGACGAGGGACGAAGAAAAGAGATAAGGACGGAGGAAGGGATAGCGAGGCGGAGAGAGCAAGGGTCTGGAGGGAGGACAGGGGTACAGCAAGGGCGGGACGAGACCGCGAAGCTGTCTTCCAACGGCTGGGGTGCTGCTTTCGGCGCGCTCCACTGCTCACGCGCCGTGACCTCGTCGCTGCACGGCGAAGCGTCTCACACGCACGGGAGTGTCCTCCACTCGCCGTGTGTGGACGACTCTTCCACCCTGCGCGATAGCGTCTCTTGGCGTTGGGCGGCGTCCCCGCATCTCGTCTACGACGCGCGACCGTAGGCCGTCCTAGCCACACCCGACTCCGTGTCCCTGTGTACGTCCGTACGCCCACCTGCGCTGCCGCTCGCGCGCCCCGACCACTCGCCGCCGCTGAGACGCGCGAGCTCACCTCAGCCCTGGGGCCTCAGCCCTGGGGCCGGAGCACCTCACCTAGCTGCTCAGCACGCCGCCGCTACGCTCAAAAATTGCGCGCGCGCGTTACCGTCGTACCGCCGCCAGCCTCTCACTACAACCTCGGAGCGCCCTCACCCGCTGCGCAGCACACGATGCACCGCCGCTGCCCCAGGCATGACGGCATCGTTCGGCTTGCACCACGCACAGAGCATGTGGGTTTCGCCGCGCTTCGCATCTCCTCGTACCCACACGCGCGGGACCTCATGCCCATACGCGCGGGTGCGGGTTTTGTCTCACACGGCCATGATATGGCTTTGCAAGCCATCTACGGGGCACGCGGACGATCGGGGCGTGCGCGCGGAGCGGGCTCCCCATCGACCCTCCCAGCGGCGGCGTAACTCACCACTGCCGCGAAGCTCCTCGCTCTCCGGCCGGCTGCGCGCGCGTTTGTTCGGAAGCCTCACCTCGCCGAGCTGCTTCTATCGGGTATGTAGTGCCACTTGCAGCGAGTTCCGCTGCCTATCCGCGCTCTTGCCGACGCCCACGCCCATTGACTCGACGCCCGCCCGTTGACTCGACGCCCCCGCTCGCGGACCCGGCGTCAACGCTGCTCTAGACTCGACGTCCCGTCCGCGCCCCTGGACCCGCTGACTCGACTCCACACGCGCGCGTTCTCGGAGGGCACGTCAACTCCGAGGAAGCGCCGCGGTGGATTGCAACCGCTCCCGCCTTGCGCTCGCAACCGCGCGCCTGCCCACGGTGCACCCCTTACGCCCGCGCCCCTGGACCTATTGGCTCGACGCCCGCGCCGTCACTCTTGAGCAGCGTGTTACGCTGCCGACAGCACCGTTGACTCCGTTACAGGGTACAGCGCGGGCGGGACGAGAGCGCGATGCTGTTGTTCTCGGGTTTGGGGCGCTGCTTATTGGCGCACCCCAGGGTCCCCACCCCGGCGCTCACTAACTTCGCCTAGCCGACTGCGCCAGACACAGCGCCTGCGAAACCCCTCGGACCTGCGCGCGGAGCTGGCTCGCCCCGACATCCACTTGCCGTGCCCACGAAATCGACGGCATCACTGCGATCCAGAATTTCGTAGGCACCTCGGCGACAATCGCGACGTCACTGTCGAGCGCGGGGGGCGGCCGCGGCGAAGGGGAAGGATGTGGCGCTTGTATTTGTGAATGCGTACGTCTTTCGCACATTCACCCAGCTGCCCTTATAAATGACGCTTTACAACTTTATAGCATGAGCTGGGAGCTGGGAGGATATGTCATTGGCGTCGGGAACATGGGTGACCGGAACGACCTTGATTTATCGGGTTTATTGCCCGTCAGGCGCTCGTACGGCGATATAGGCGCGGTCTTCTTCGTGGGTGTGCGGTTACGCAGCCAAACGGCGTACAAGACGGCGAGCCCCCAGAACTGCTTCGGGAGGCCGCTGGCGATCAACATGTTGCCACCGAGCGTGCCCTCGGTGGCTCCACTCTTCTGCGGGGTCTCATGGTGGTTGAGCTCGCGTCTCGTCCGCTGTGCCGCCAAGTGCCTGTCGAATAGGCCGCCGGTGTACTCCCGCCCGCGGTCGCTCCCGAAGCATTTGATGTCGACGTCGAGCTCGACTTGGGGCTGCCTCTGGGCTTGGGCCTGGGTGCGCGCGACGGGCTGGTGGAAGTGGGAGTGGGAGCGGGTGGCATCGCGCCAGGCCCGAATGTGTCGCCAGACTGGCCGCTGCTGCATACGACGTTTGAGCTCGTAATGGGAGCGCGCCCCCATTACGAGCGCGCCCCCCCCCCCCCCCCCCGCGGGACGACGTTTAGATATGTTCCATGTCACCAGTTTGTCTCGTCAGTTATATGATACAGTAAGCTCTCATTTCCGACTCCGGTACTGATGCTCAAGTATACAAGATCACCGGAGGTGTGGCTGCTATGCTTTGTCCTATTTCCTCTCACCGATATCTCGCAGACTTCGCGCGCGCACAAACTCTCTTTCCGAAGTCGCTGTTCTCAACCTCCTCGACTCGCTCTACAAAGTGCACTCGATCCTATCCATGCTACTCGATCGCATCGATACAGCAACCAACGCACCGGGCGCCAATCCCCCGGTCGTCATCAACGATGCTAGCATTGATGCCGTAGCGCGCGCCGCCGCATATGGAGGGTGCTGCGGCTTCAGCGGGCTCGTTCTCCCCCTTTACCGCGAGCTTCAGTATCGCGACATCAGCAACGCCACACCGCAGAGCGAGCGCACGCGGGACCGCATGCGGATGCTGCGTGGGCAGGTCCACAATCTGGCTGTTCTCGGGGGACGCGAGCTCGTGCGCGGGATCCGCTATCTGCCCAAGATTCACTACTCGCCACGCACTGGGCCACCACCCGCATGTGGGCGGAGTTCGTTACAGAGCAAGCGGAATTGGACGGCGGTTCACCGCTCTCCCCGGAGGCGGCACACGATCTCGAGACGTGCGTTCCCTTCTCTTTTCAATTTGCTCCCCGCTCATATATGCATGTTATTGATTTCCTTTACTTTTTTTTTGCGTCTAGCTTCGCGGACGAGCTGAAGCTTCTGGGATACTCCTTGGGGGCTGCATCGACTCCGCAGACGTTCGCGCTGATTGAACGGCTCGAGGGCCACGTCAACAATGCGCTTGTCGCGATGTTTCTCCCTATAGTCGATGCCTCATGTGGCCAATCGGACAGGGACATGGTTCTTCACCCCGACAATGTTTACCCCTTGTCGAGCAGGACAGGTGGCAGGGTTGTTTCTCCTGCTGTTGATTTGATGAAATACATCCCTAGAAAATGGTTCTGGGTTGAACAGGTGCCGCGCTTCTTCCATGCAGGGTACTTGGCGAAGCGGCAGCGGGGGGAGGAGCGCGGGAGGGCCTAACTTTCGCGGACGTCGCTGTCGGCTCGCAGATCACGATCCCGCTCAGGGCGGGTACCTGCACTCGCACCCACACAACTTTCCCGGCGGAAGCAAGTGCATGTCCGGCTGGCACTTTCTTCCCATTGACCGGACGGCGCTGCAGAGCAGCAGATCACGCTCTACCCTCACCGCGACCAAAACAACGACTGGCGCATCTACAACGCCACCTGGGAAGACGTCAACCCCAACCGCCCACGCCCTCGACCCGTCGCGCACGCGACAGCATAGCTCGCCACTGCCGCGAGGGCTTCATCTCTACGGCCGGGCGAGCGAGCGAGCGCCCCGCTCGCCACTCTCTCCGAACGCCGAACGCCCTGCGCTGCCGGTGTGCGCGCAGGGCCATTCCTCGCTTCCAGCTCGCCGCGCTCCTTATTTGCCGCCGCTACGCCCGAACCGCGCTCGTACGTTACCGCCGTACCGCCGCCGCACCCTATGCTCGTGCTGGCCACCGGTGACTCCGAGTGAGGTCGACTCGAGCGGGTTGAGCGTCCCACCTAGCGTAAATATTTTACACCTACGCTCGCCGAGGCGCGTCGACATCAACAAGGGCGCGGCGCTTTGACAAGGGCGCGGTGCTCAAGGTGGAGATGGCGAAGAAGAACCTGCACACGTACCACGCTCTCCCGCGAAGTCTAGCTGCTTGCCGGCTGGATATTACCCAAGCGCGGCGTACGCTGTTGCTGCCAGCGCCCCATTCCAACGGGACGCTCTGCGCTGCCAGTGTGCGTGCGGAGCTGGCTCGTCCGTGTCCTCGGACCGTGGTGATATGCTTGCGCTGGCACTCTACCCACAAGAGCTACGCGAGCGTCGCTTCCTGTGCCCGCTCGTCTGCGATCTGGCGTGCTCCAACGCTACTCGTCGCTTCCTTACCCTCATTCCTCTACCACATTGCACGCCCAGGACGACTACGCGGAGTTCACCTCGGCGTAGTTGCACCGTGCGTACGGACGACTCGTCTCCGTGCTCTACCTCGCTCGTCCGACGCCCCCGACCGCGCGAGGCCTCGCGCACTGTCCTCGTATCCGGCTTCGACGTGCTCTCCGTGACCACGGACCGTTGCGGACACGCTACCGCCGCCCTCGCTACTGCTGCGCTTGGCCCGCGTGCAAGCGTCTCACGCGCTGCAGTGTTCGACTCCAGTCCCTCGGCGCCCACGCCCGCAACGGGCCGCCCGCGTCGCTCTCGTCTTGCGCTCGCAACTGCACACCCGCCTATGACTGGCGAGCTCCCCGCTCGCCCCTTGCGCCGCGCCTCTGTCACATCGCGCACCGGCAGTGCTCGAGTTACCGGCCCTGGCCTTCCAACTCCGAGCCAACTCCGAGCCTGCGTGTACATCCACATGATCACGCGAGTCGACGCCCCGCACCCACAAGGCGGCTCTTTGCTTCTCACCTCGCACCCTCGCCTCGCCCCGCTGCCGCTGCCATCTGCTAACGCCCGGCGCTGCCGGTGTGCGTGCAGGGCCGTTTCGCGCTCGCCTTCTCCGGCGCACCAGGGTTGCGATGCTGCTCCTCCACACCGTTTTGCGCGCGAGCGCTTCGTCGCGGCGCCTCACCCACACGCAGACGGGCCACGGCTGCTGCACCAGCCGCCTCGACGCGGCGGCGAGGGAGCGCAAGCGCGCGCTATCGCTCGCCACATCGCGCGTACGACTACGCCTTAGGTGAACCAGTAGCGAAAAGTGCTGCCTACCACGAGGACGCGCGCACTCCACAACGTGAGCGCACACTGGCCACACTAAACGAGGTGCACCCTCGGATCACCAGCGCTGGCGACGGCGACTCGTTCCACACCATCCAGGCACATGCTCGCGGCGCTGCAGCTCAAGAACAAGGGCAAGGAGCACGCGAATAATAGTAACAATAACGCTGGGCCTGGGGAGGAGGAGGGATCGGCTAGGAGCGGGGCGGGCTGCACGAGTGCGATTTGGTGTGTGGGAAGGTGTTGGGGTGCGAGGAGAGGGACCATAAGGGGCCGTGTGGCGGGTGTTTGAGGAGTGGGTTCGAGGAGGTGTGTTGCGTTTCCATTTTCTCATTAAATAATTAATAACTCCTGATTACTAACGACTACTTCGCAGCTCGTCTGTCCCTGCGGCCTCACCGTGCTCGAGCCGCCCATCCCGTGCGGGACGCGCATCCGCTGCACGTATCCCTGCCCGCGGCCGCCGCCGGTGTGTGGGCACCCGCGCACGCCGCATACCTGCCACGAAGACGATGTGGGCTGTCCGCCGTGTCCGTTCTTGGCAGTCAAGCGGTGCGTTTGCCCTCTCCATATTCTGCTCCAGATTCCTTACTGACGACCCGACGCCCAGGTGCATGTGCGGCAAGAAGGAGGTGGGCACGTGCGCTGCTCACAGGAGCGCGTCGGGTGCGGGGCCGCTCATGGCGTGCGGGTGGCACCGCTGCGAGCGGGTGTGCCATCCGGCGGACGGGGAGGGCGGGTGCGGGCCCTGCGCGGCGGTGTGCGGCAAGAGCCGCAAGGCGTGCCTGCCGCTGAACCACCCGTGCACGCAGCCGTGTCATGCGCCGTCGAGCTGCGACGAGTCGGTGCCGTGCAGCGCGGTGGTGACCGTGAGCTGCGCGTGCGGGCCCATCCGGCAGCCAGTATCGTGCGGGCGGGCCGCGGGCAGCGCCAGGAATGGGAACGGCAATGGGAACCACAAGCACCAGCAGCCGAAGTGCACGAACGAGTGCCTCGTCACGAAGCGGAACGCGCGGCTCGCGGACGCGCTGGGGATCATGCAGGAGGGTCGGGAGCAGCGCGAGCGGGAAGCGGTGGTGTGGCCGGACGACGTGCTGGCGTTCGGGCGCGCGAACGCAAAGTTCGTCGTGGTGGTGGAGAAGGCGTTTGCGGAGTTCTGTCAAGGCCCGGGGATGAAAGAACGTCCGCCTGAAACTCCTAGTGACCCAGACTAGCTGTCCCGCACGCAGCGTTTGGGCGTCGAACTGGCCAGTCTGCAACTTGGGTTGTCGGAGTCAAGTTCAACTTGAAGGATTCCTGAGTCCTCAGAGCCGAGGCCGGCGGCGGCTAGAGATTTCAATGTTTCAATAAGATCCTGCCTTGTTTCCACATACTTATTCGGCCCTATTTCGTTGCTGATTGATAGCGAACGAGATACCCACGCACCCTTCGCGGTTGAATTTCGCGCTGAATTTTGAGTTCACTGTTCACGTCGGCCGACATCCGTCCGAAGTTTGCTTCATTGAAAGGCGAGCCACATGTCCAATTTTTTCTTTTCCACCACCACGATGCTCGACATTCGTCAAGGCCGTTTTATTTCTTGTCTCCTTGATCCTTGTAAGTGTATCCTTCGTCGTACTCTTTATGTGTCGGGCAGAGCTCCTATGCCTCCAACCCTTTTTTCTCGGATTTTTCGCGCTCTTACTCATTTTTTTTTTTGCCGCAGTGACAAGATGAATATCATGCCAGGCAACCTGCATGCTCCATCTGAACACCATTAAATAGCTCGACCCCGTACATCCTCAGTCCCTCTACATCATGACTGTCTTTTTAACCCTTCTCTTTTTCTTCTAGGTGGATCCTTTTCTGTCATGCATACACCCATCCTTTTGAAGTGTCTGCTGTGTCCTGGGCTTTCAGGTATGTGTTCTTCCGTCTTTTCCCCACATTTCTTTCGCCGTGACGACAAATATGTCAAACAGTAATGAGCACCCTGTATACGTACGGGTGCGATGTATTCTATCTATAATCCTAGTTATACTGAGCCCTCCCTGATACTGATTATTTCCTTTTTTTCCAGTGTGAAGCCCATTACACCTACATCCACCTGGGTGGATGTCGACATTGATGCAAATTATTGCAGTCATGGAAATGGTACGTCTGTCCTCCATCCACGCCTGCTTCCATGATGCCATTATCATCCATAAAATACAAGCGCTCCTCGGGCTGCACCAATATCATGACCTAATCCTTCCTTCTCCCATCCCTCCTGTTTGCTGCATGTGCTCGATGCTAATAAATTACTCCTCACTCAGATGAACCTGTGCAGCCGTTCATCAATGAAGATTCTCTTCTCTTGTACATGCCGAGTTCCAGCCGAAAGGCGAGGGTGCACGAAATGCTATGTGCTTCCCTAATTTATTTGGATACAGTGGACACGATGACCCTGGCCCTCATCCTTGCCTTGCAGTCCCATGCTTCCTCTCCCCGTCATCCCCCTCTTCAACTTGGATGTCCACGCTCCATGCCATAATCGCCTCCCCCCTCATGCAGCACATTTCCCCCATCTCCAAGCTCACTGCGCTCACTACGCTGAGCATCACAATCCTGTGCAAGTCCCAGCCCGTGGAAGGCATGCGCGCCGTGGCCGCAGCACTGGGTGCGCTGCACCCACATGCGGCGTGGCTGGAGGGGGATTGGGTCCAGGGCAGTGGTGCGAGGGCAGGTACAGGTTGGGTTCTACCCTTCTACCATGCACGTTCAGCTGATTGTGTACATTCAACAGATCCCTAAGAGGATGCAGAGACCACCCTGGACAACACTCAAGACACTGCTGTTTGCAATGCTCATGATCGCTGACACGGCACTCTCAGTGGCAGTGTTCATGCCCCTGGTGGCTCCGAGTAACCCCACCCAAAAGGCTGGCCAGAAAGACGGCACTGCGGTGGACTGGGCAACCGCCGACATCCCAGCGTATGATGTCCGCCCTGGCTTCGGGAATCTTCTGGGATGTGCATGGAGTGTCTGGGGAGCATAGGAAAAGCTTGGTACAGTTAACTTGCTCACGGACGTGGTGGTCAAGACTGCTGCAAGCGAGGAAATCAAGATCAGCAAGTCGGTTTCATTGAACTAGTGAGATCTCTTCTGAAGGGTGCAGCAATTATATGTGAGGCTGACAAGACCTCCAGGCTCTTTAACTCCCCGGAGAAGGTACATGAAGACTGCCCGCACTATTTCTTTGGTCCTGATTTCAAAGATCGATGCTAGCCGATGTTTGAACGCAAGTCACCCAAGATAAACATGAAAATTCAAAACCCAGAGTCTTCTAGTGTGAGGGATGATGAGATCCATATTTTGGGTGGGACTGTATTCAGTACTGGGACAATCACTGACTTGCTTCTGCAGAACATGCAGTCAGGAACACAGTGGGCAGTGGGATGGTCTACGGCACTTTCCTACTAGTTCTCGAACATGGCGTGTTCTGCAACAAGTTTAGTCGGACATTGTTGTGTCACTCGAAACCCGTGTGAACCCATCTGCAGTATCCCCACCTCTATGCTTCCCCATGGGATTCTACCTCCCAAATCCACACCAAGTCGATCCTGTACAGTATCCAAAGTGAGTTTCGTGCCAAAACTTGAACCATACATGCCGACCCGCCATTGCAGCCAGGGTGACACTTGGCATTTGTGGTCAGGGTGTGCTGTTTGATCTTGTCTCACACCAGACATTGATTTCCCTGAGGAAAACAGTTCTATATGAGTACGTTGTTCCCATGTCATGGGAATATATGTTGACTCCTTTGATTCATCTGTTATCCAGTCCATAGTCAACACATCCTATTAGCGTGCATGAGCTGGAGGAATACGCCAAGGTGCAAGGGGTAAAGTTCCACCGTGGCAACATTTTGATTCTGTGTGATGGGTTCATCAAGAAATACTATGATTCCTCGCAAGCGGAGCAGGATGCGTTGCAGACCTGAGCAGAAACATTGTCAGTGAAATATTGTAATTTTCCGAGGAGTACAATTGATTTATTTGATTTGATATGGTCAGCACGGCATCAAGCAGTCAGAGGAAATGAAGTGTTTCCTCTGGAATAATCACTTTGCAGCCATTGCCTCCAACCAACCGGTGCTAGAGGTATATCCAGTATCAGCCTGAACACTGTGTTTCAATTAAAAGTATTTCAGTCCTGGCCAGTGCCGGAAGTAACAATGTATGTACATGCATCAGGTATTATATTTTTCCAGCTTCACATGACACATTTTTATCTATAAAACCTCATCTTTTGCTGCAGGCCTATTTTTGAGACTGGAAACAGTATATCTTTTGCAATTGTACCTCCCGTGGATGGTCCAGTCACCTCAGAGCCTCAGAAATATATAGGCAATGAGAACCAATGCATTCATGTGAACAATAGTTTGTGTAGTACCAGAGTTGAGCTCTTGTTTTGCAAGAACATCAAGGTCTGGAACACAAAAGTTCACAGTAGGTTTAGAAATATTTTTATCAAGATATAGCATCAGCTGATGGTAAAGGGAAGTCAAGTTGAGCTGTCACTGAGTTTCTCTTGTTCTTGAGCCACCTATAGAGAAATCACTGCCTGAAATTTTGGGCTTAAAGCCACTAGATAGATGTTTAATTGTAGCACATGTAATCTGAATTTCTATTACATTTACACATTTAAAAGGAGATCAAACCAGAGAGAACCATTGCAAAGGTCCTCTGGACTGGAGACTGGCTTTTCCATATGTTGTAGAAATCCACTGAATGCCTGAAGAGAAGCTGCAAGTTTGGAACTCATTCTATCTGAGGTCATGATCAGGACCAAGAAGTGATCAACAGTCTTTGATAATCATAGTTGCTATTCATGATCATGTCACTGTGTACGATGCAAACAGCCACATAAGTAACTAAATGGCTATTACCTGTTATGGAAGTTATTGTGTGCCTGGTACAATTACCTTTTATAGAAGGTGTTGTGACCTATTTTTACTCTATTTGGTTTCAATATCCGGGCAATATCCGGACCCCATGTGACTTACCATATATGGGGTCCGGATATTGCCCAGATATTTAAAATATCCGGGCTATATCCGGGCTATATCCGGGGTCCGTATATAGCCCGGATATAGCCCGGATATTATTAATATCCGGGCAATATCCGGGCTATATCCGGGGTCCGTATATTGCCCGGATATTACCCGGATATTATTAATATCCGGGCTATATCCGGGCAATATCCGGGCCAGTTATATTGTACATTGTCCCCAGTGTCACGTACTTCGACACCGGTGCCTGCTTCCGCCATCATGGCAACTGCCACGTTATGGGAGATTTCTACCTCTGCGGCCAATTGGTTCCCGCGGAGTGATGGAGATCGTCTTAGAGACGAAAATAACTACCTCCCGTGGTCTATTCGCATGCTCTCCGCATACGACAGTTGCGGAGTGAAGGGCATTGTCACTGGTTTGGAAGTAGAGAGCAACACTGCGGACAAACCACTCTGGAAAAAGAAGGACCTCTCTGCCAAATCCTCTAAAGAGGTGTGGGACTCGCTTGCGACCGAATTCGGTCAGTCGGGCGCCGGATCCGTCATGTTATGGTTCCACCGGCTTGTCAAGCCATACACTTACAACGACGATCTTCCGAAGCACATCACGGGCTTTCAGGAGGCCATGAAGCAGCTCCAGATCACTTCCTTCGACATTCCTGACCACATCACCGCGGCCATCCTCCTCTGCACCCTTCCTTCCGATCCGCACGATCCCGAGTCCTGGTACCACACCAGTCCCTGTACCCCAATTATAATGTGCACTGGATTATCCAGAGGTGCACAATGTATTGTACCTGGCTCCAACCAGGCCTAGTGCACATTATAATATGCACCCTGCCCCGGCTATCCTCGGCATCTGACTGCCAGTTCCGGCATCAATGGCATAAATATTTCTTATTTGTACCTGCTTATATACCTTCTTTATTGGGCTACACATTGATCAACAGCACCTCCCTGTCAATCAACACTATAACAACAATTGATGGAAAGTTCCCAGGCATGTACATCAACTTTGCCATCATTTATCACCGGCTCTGGGAATTTATTTTGCATTTTGTGCAATAACCAGGGGGTCTCTTGCAAAACTGTAAATACAGCCAAATAGCCCTCGGCCGGCTCTACAACTTTGATTTTGAGTCTATTTTTAGCCAACTTCATCATTTATTGCCGGCTCCGGGAATTTATTTTGCATTTTGCGCAATAACCAGGGGGTCTTTTAGAAAACCATAAATACAGCCAAATAGATCTCGACAAGCTCTACAACTTTGATTTTGAGACTGTTTTTGGCCAACTGCCTTTTTTGACCACTACGCTTTTGGCCCAAAAAGGAAATTCCAGCGTTTTCTGCCTCCCTAGCTCAATTCTTGACCATTTTGGATGATCTAACTAGATAGACCTATAGATTTGTGGTCTTTAAAGCCACCTGGGACACAGTATAGCCTATTAGAGAACAATAATAGGGTGAAAATAGCGAAAATCATGAAATTACATTCTGATCAAGATATCTTGGGTATATACCCCTGTAAATAACTCATGGACACACCATATTGTGTCTTTGGACTGCAAAGACATTCCTCAGATAGGTGATCCGGTGCTAATAAATAAAAACATGCGCATTTTGGCTATACAAAGAAAATCTCTTTGGACCTTACTATGCACTCCTCCATCATGTGAGGCCTTCCCAAAGACACCATTTGGACGTTTCTCATGTATATGGGATGGAAAAGTAAGTAATGCACATCTGGAACGGGGAACACTCCATGGTACAGGGTGATCTTCTTGTGAGTGCTTGTCCACCATGTTCTGGATGCCACAGGGTCATAAACAATGTTCTGAATATTCTTCCAGGCTAACTGAGCTACATGAATAGTTCTGAATCAAAAAGAGCGCCCACACAGTGAGGGGAACTCCAAGAGTGTCTATTGTCACTTTTTGCTTATTTCATGAATAGGGCACTATGGAGACCAGATAGGGCAAAATGAACACTACACATGAAATCAGACAGTCAAAATACACCGGATTATGCTTTATTTGGAGCATTTTGGTCAAGTTTTGGCCAGATGGTGTTTTGAGCTATGGTGAGCATATGGTCTGAAAACTTGCTCTTGAACCCATGTGCTCGGAAGCAGCATTCAACCAAAACCTAACCAAATCACTTGAGGTAAAGTATAATCTGGTGTATTTTGACTGTCTGATTCCATTTCTGATCTTTATTTTGCACTATCTGGCCTACATAATGCACTCTTCATGAAACAAGCAAAAGTGTCAAATCACACTGTTGAAGTTTGCTATCAAATATTGTCACAAATTCTGGCCCAGAACTGTTCTTGAGGCTCATTTAGACTAGTATTAAGTGTTTTGACAGTAGGTTTGACCCCATGGCAGCCAGAACATAGTGAACAAGTACATCCAAGAAGGTCACCCTAAACCATGAAGTGTTGCTTGTTCCAAGTATTCATGCCCTACTTCTCTATTATATATAGATGAGAAAAGTTCAAATGGTGAGTTTGGGGAGGCTTCACATGATGGAGGAGTGCATAATAAGGCCAAAATAGATTTTCTTTGTACAGCCAAAATGCAATGTTTTTAATTATTAGCATCTGATAACCTATCTGAGGAATGTCTTTGCAGTCCAAAGACACAATATGGTGTGTCCATGAGTTATTTACAGGGGTATATACCCAAGATATCTTGATCAGAATGTAATTTCATGATTTTCGCTATTTTCACCCTATTATTGTTCTCTAATAGGCTATACTGTGTCCCAGGTGGCTTTAAAGACCACAAATCTATAGGTCTATCTAGTTAGATCATCCAAAATGGTCAAGAATTGAGCTAGGGAGGCAGAAAACGCTGGAATTTCCTTTTTGGGCCAAAAGCGTAGTGGTCAAAAAAGGCAGTTGGCCAAAAACAGTCTCAAAATCAAAGTTGTAGAGCTTGTCGAGATCTATTTGGCTGTATTTATGGTTTTCTAAAAGACCCCCTGGCTATTGCGCAAAATGCAAAATAAATTCCCAGAGCCGGCAATAAATGATGAAGTTGGCTAAAAATAGACTCAAAATCAAAGTTGTAGAGCCGGCCAAGGGCTATTTGGCTGTATATACAGTTTTGCAAGAGGCCCCCTGGTTATTGCGCAAAATGCAAAATAAATTCCCAGAGCCGGCGATAAATGATGGCAAAGTTGATGTACATGCCTGGGAACTTTCCATCAATTGTTGTTATAGTGTTGATTGACAGGCAGGTGCTGTTGATCAATGTGTAGCCCAATAAAGAAGGTATATAAGCAGGTACAAATAAGAAATACTTATGCCATTGATGCTGGAACTGGCAGTCAGATGCCGAGGATAGACGGGGCAGGGTGCATATTATAATGTGCACTAGGCCTGGTTGGAGCCAGGTACAATACATTGTGCACCTCTGGATAATCCAGTGCACATTATAATGGTACTACAGGGGCAGCTCGGTACCAACATATCCAGGGCGTCAAGATCGAGAAGGACAAAACCACGCTTGTCGCTGTTGCCCAAGGGGCTCTTGACGCGAAACAGCGTGTACCCGGCGCGGATGTACCACCCAGCGAAGCGGCGCTCGCCACTGCCCTCTCCACGCTAGAGTGTTTTGCTCGCGGGAAGGGTAAGATGTTCTGCACAAATTGCAAACGCGAAACTCACAACGCGGCGAACTGCTGGGCCAAGGGTAGGGCAAAAGAGGGACAGGGACCAGCTCAGAAAAAGCAGCAGAGAGGGAAGAAAAAGGGCAAAGAAAAAGCCAACACTACTCAGGGTGGGGATGGGGACGGGGACGAAAATGTTGATTCATCTTTTGTCGGTTTCAAGCAATCTTATAGCGCCGCTCCTGTGACGACGCATTTCCTCTATTCGGAGAGTGACATCAGCTCGCCTTCATTATCGACATCACCCCCTAATGTTTCCCCTACGGCTAATGACCAGGCGTACAGTGCACGTACGACCGGCGCGCCACCCATTATCATTGATTCCGGCACATCCGCATCTATCCATTCTGACCAATCCCAATTTCTCGCTTCGTCGATTAAGCCTGCCTCCGCAGATGTCCGGGGTTTTGGCAACGGCAAAGTGAAGATCGAGGCTCGAGGAACCCTACGTCTACCGGCCAAACTCCCGAACGGTAAAATTGCAACTCGAATTTGGAGATGCAGCTTATGTCCCAAACTCCTCGCCGACACTGATCTCAGTATCGCGTTTGGACGAGCACGGGCATTACACGTTATTCGGGAATGGCCGATGTGTCGTTTTCCGCAAAGATGACCAGGGCTCCTTCCTGAAGAATATTATTTCTAAGGAAGCCACAACTTTCACTGGCACAAAACGCGGAGATCGCCTTTATCACCTCGACACTCTTCCCCGGTCGGAATCATCATTTTTCATTAAAACCTCCCATCTTTCGCCGCTCGAGCTTCTTCATTACCGACTTGGCCATCTCAATTATACGGCTGTTCGGGCTCTTGCTCGCAGAAACATGGTAGATGGTGTTCACATTTCCACAGCAGACCTTAATGCGGAACCTCCTGTATGCGACACGTGTAAACGTGGAAAGCTGACTAGAGCGTCTTTTCCGCTATCGAAGACGCCGAAAGCCACACGCGTACTTGGCCGTGTTCACTCTGATCTGTGGGGTCCCGCTCCTGTCCGGTCGAAGGGTGGTGCTCGCTACCTCTTTGCCCTCACCGACGAACATGGACGGTACCGCTGGGTATTTTTCCTCAAGTGCAAAAACGAGGTTTTCACTACCTTCAAATTATGGGTGGTGGCGATGGAGACTAAATTCGGTGTCAAACTGGCGATTTTACGGACCGACAACGGCGGCGAATACATCCTGAATGCTCTCAAGAATTTCTTGAAGGAACGAGGTATCCATCACGAAACCACGTCTCCTCATACTCCCGAGCAGAACGGACTCGCTGAAGTGGGATTCCGTGTCATATTTGACCGCGTTCGTACCATCCTCATCGACGCGGGCCTTCCACCTTCATTCTGGGCGGACGCCGTTAACTATACTGTCTCTCTGCTTAACCGTAATCCCACCTCCGCGCTGAAAGGAGTTACCCCCTTGGAAGTCGTCAATAAACGGAAACCCGAATACCAAACCCTTCATCGTTTTGGCTGCAGGGCATACCTCTACAATCCAGACCCCAAGAAGCATAAATTCGCCGAGCGGGGGGAGCCTGTAATTTTCTTGGGCTATTCCCATACTCAAAAGGCCTACAAGGTGTGGCGCCCTAATACTATGGGTGTTTACTTCTCAATTCACGTCAAATTCGACGACCATTCGGTTGGACATGGTCTGGCTGAGGGGGAGAGTATACCCACCGAGTCTTTCCAATTTTATCCTTCCACTCTCGAAGACAATGTTGACGACTCGCCTTCCAGCCTCCCATCTCAACCTCCTACTCTTCCTTCCGCTTCTTCCGACGCTCCTCCTCCTCCGAAACCTCGCATCTCGCGACCGTGCAAGAATTGGGGTCCGCCGACTCGTCATTCAGAATGCCAGGCCGCGCTGAAGGACAAACCTGGTGGCGCGAACTCCAATCCTGCCGAAGCAGGGGGAGCACCGACGGACAACGTGGACCCAGTTCCCGACATCGACGACCGCGAGGGCAGCCCTCTCACAGATCTCGAAGACGAGTCTGCCGCCCTCATTCACGGCGAGACTCCTCACACTTACTGGCAAGCCATCGCGTGTCCTGACGCCGAGGAATGGCGTACTGCGATGGATGACGAAGTCAATTCAATCCATCGTCTCGGTACGCGTGACGTCGTGGATCCTCCTCCAGGCTGCAAGCCCATCGGCACCAAGTGGGTGTACACAATTAAGCGTGACAACAACAGTGTCATTGTGTGTTACAAAGCGCGCTTGGTTGCCCAAGGTTTCACGCAGGTACATGGCATCGACTACGGGGATATGTTCGCGCCTGTGGCAAAGATCGAGTCGATCCGACTCCTCTGTGCCATGGCCGCGCACTACGACCTCGAGATCCATGTTGTCGACGTCGACACTGCATTCCTAAACAGCGAGATCCCCGTTGGTCAGGAGGTCTACGCCAAGCAGCCGCTCGGGTACATCACAGCTGGACAGGAAAAGAAGGTGTGGATATTGAGGAAGGCACTTTATGGATTGAAGCAGTCTGCATACCTTTGGTATGAAAAACTTCGGTCCATCCTCCTCGACATCGGCTTCTGTGCTCTTGTCTCCGACCCCTGCGTCTTTGTTCGTCGCCGGCCGGGCACTCTCTCCATCATCTCCACGCACGTCGATGATCTCGCCCTCTTCTGCAGCTCCGTGTCCGAGGTAAAGCTCTTGAAGTCGCAGATCCGCGAGCATGTTCCTCTCAAGGATCTGGGGGAGGTATCGACGTTACTGGGCATCGAAATCATCCGCGACCGGAAAGCACGCACCATTTCCCTTTCCCACTGTCAGTACATCATCGACCTAGCACGTCGTTTCCGCCTCGAGACCTCGAATCCCGTCTACACGCCAATGGAGAAGAGTCCGCTGTCAAAAGCAGACTGTCCCATCACCGATGAGCAGAAGGCGTACAAACATACCTTACCAGTCCGCCGTTGGCGCCTGCCTCCATCCTGCCATTATGAGTCGTCCCGACATCGCGCACGCCGTGGGTCAAGTAGCTCAATTTTCGAGCAATCCGGGGAAAGCGCACTGGACAGCTGTAAAGCGCATCATTCAGTACCTTTACACAACACGGAACCTCTTACTTGTCCTCAGTGGAGTGTCAGACGACCCGGACATCCTTTCGTTCTGCGACGCGGACCACGGAAACGCAGTTGACCACGGAAATTCCATCTCCGGGCACGCGGTGTTCTTCGTGTCTGGTGCGCTTGCGTGGGCCTCCAAGAAGCAGACTGCAACGGCGTTATCCACCGGTGAGGCCGAGTACTACTCCGCTACCTATGCCGGTCGCGTCATTGTGTGGTTGCGCCAAGTCCTAGACAAGCTCGCACACGCGTGCAACGGTCCGACGCCTCTGTACATCGACAACACCTCAGCAATCACAATGATTGGTACACCTGATCAAATCTCGAACCGTACCAAGCATATTAAAATCCAATATCACTGGATTCGAGGTGCTGTCCGGGACCAGACCATCGCGACGCGACACGTCCCGTCTGTCGAGAACGTCGCGGACATCTTCACCAAGGTCTTGTTTCGGCCAGACTTTGAGAAGTTCCCCGCGATGCTGGGGATGCGCGAGCAAGAGGATGTGGATGTCGCTGAGGGGGAATGAGATACAGCTCCTTCCTATTTCGTTTGTTACCTTATTAGTTTGTTTACCGTACAAACATACCTCAGTCGATCTTTCTTCTCGACTGAGGTATGTCCCTACGCTCCTTATAACCTAGTACCTTACTAACAGACCATAGTTCTCTTATTAGGTACATATAATATAGAGTCGATCTTTCTTCTCGACTGAGTTCTCTTATTACAATATCTGGTCGGGTTCCCAGCATTGCATACGTAGATGATCCAACCACGCTTTGGTAGGAGACAATGGGACCCCCTTCAACTAAAGCTATCTGATGAATAGTCTCGTCATCATCAGGGTTAGTAGCACTGAGGTCAGTGCCTGTGGCCATTGGGGTGAACACTGGTTTGCAATCAGTCATGCCATAGCGCGCAAGGACCTTGTCAATATATTGACACTGGCTGAGAGCAATTGAGCATTTCTTTCGGTCACGAACAATCTCAATTCCAAGTAGATATTTGGCTGGACCAAGATCTCGCATTTTGAAGCAGGATGCAAGTAACCCTTTGACTTTGTGGGAGAACTCTTTGGATGTGGCTGCAATTAGCAGATCATCCACATAGACTACCACGAAGCATGTCTGTTTGCCTTCCTTGTAGACATAGAGACATGTTTCGGAATTGAGTCGGTGGAAACCAAGCTTCAAGAGTTTTGTATCTAGAGTTTGATTCTAAGTTCTCCCTGCCTGCTTGAGTCCATATAAAGCCTGTTTCAAGCGCCAGCAATGACTGTCTGGAATATCAACACACTCTGGGGGCACATGTAGATTTCCTCCTCAAGTTCACCATTGAGATAAGCTGTGGAGACATCCATCTGGTCAAGCTCCAGATTGTGCTTTGCTGCAAGTGCACAAATTATGCGAACAGACTCCAGATTGGCTGTGGGAGCAAAAACCTCCTTGTAGTCAATGCCTTCTTTCTGAGTATCACCTCGAGCGACAATGCGAATTTTGTACCAGGCTGGAAGACCTTTTTCATCTCGTTTGAGCTTGGGCACAACTTTGGATCGAATAGGTTTGGCGTCCTTAGGTATGGGAACAACATCATAGACATTATTCTCCTGGAGGCTGGCAAGCTCTTCATTAAGTCCTGCCATCCATTGATCAGCATTTGTGCTTTTCATAGCCTCTTCCCAGCTGGGTGAATCAATAGGATCATGTGCGGCAAAAGCTTCAGCTATGACCTCATCAAGAGTTACTAGAAGAAGGGCCTCTTCAATATCAACCTGAGGGTCTGTATCTGCCAAAGGAGGAGCTGTCTCATAGGCATTCCTGCGAGCTGCAGTCTCTGCTGCACGCTGAGCTTAAGATTGGGATTGCTTTCCCTGTGCAACTTGCTCATAAACTGCATTAGGATGTTTGGCCGGTACTCGATCACGAGTTGATCTTCGGGAGGGTTCAACTCTTACACCTGCAACTTTTCGAAGTGGTGGAGGGTCCCTCTCGGAAGGATGTCCAATGGATGGATCATTGGCTGGGGGTTCAGCCTGAGGTAAACTGCCCCCTGTTGGAGTCACAGGAATTTGAGGTTCCCCCACTGAACCTGGAATTGGTTGTGAAGGAATTTCCTCATCATCATCATCAAAATATGGAGAATCCCGCTGTAGTAGACTTTGTGATACTTCCTCGAGCTGTTTTCTAGATGTGGCAACTGGTTCCAGTTGAGGCTGTATTCCAGTCAAGGGCTCATCCTCATCAAATCTGACATGTCTCGAGGTTATAATTTCACCGTAAGTTCCGTCTTTGTTGATTATCAGCAGATCACATGCTTTGCTGTTTTCATGATAGCCAACAAATACACAGCGGTTTGCTTTGTCTCCAAACTTTTGTTTGTGACGCTTTTCCTTTGGAATAAGTGGGTATGCCTGACATCCAAATCGGTGCATGTGATGAATGTTCACCGGCCAATCAAAGAGTTTCTCGTGTGGGATACGGAAATTCTGTGCAGAGGCAGGAGTCCGATTAATGGTGTAGGCAGCAGCACGCAGGGCCAAGGGCCAGAATTTTTGTGGCAGTCTAGAATCAATCAACATAGTGGTCGCCCGAGTAACAAGAGTTTGTTGCATTCGTTCAGCAACTCCGTCCTGTTCAGGTGTATACAGTGCTGTGACCTCATGGATGATTCCCAGTCTTTTGAATTCTGCCTCCATTTGCTTTGATGTATACTCGCCACCACCATCTGTACGGAAAAAGCGAGTCCATCCTGCACCAAATTCCCAGTTTGCAATAGTGGCACGGAAGTGCTGTTCCACGTGGATGCGCCATACTTTCAGCTGGAAGTATATCTCAGATTTCTTTTTGGTGAACAACAACCAGACATGTGATCCCCAGTGATCGACTACTACAGCCCAATATTGTATGCCACCAGGACCTGTCGGTGTCACTGGACCGCCAACATCAGAGGAGACAATGTCCAGAGGTCCCCGAGCCTTAGTCTGGCTTTTGGAAAATGGTAGTTTCTTCATTTTCCCCAAGACACAAGCTTCACAGAATTTTGGCTGTCCTGTCAAGGAGGTGATACCGCCAAGTCGACCCTTGCACACAGAGTTCTGGAGTAGCTGGTAATTTGTGTGCCCAGAAATTCTGTGCAGATGATTGATATCCATCGCAAAAAGAGCATGTGGATCCTGGCTCAAGGGAGTGCAAGTCATGTGGTATAGACCTTTGTGTTGTGTTGCCTCGACAATGTGCTGTCCTTTTGAGCTTTTGACAATACATTTGTCTCCCTCAAAAGTGCACTTGTGACCAGCTTTTGCTAATTGCTGCACAGATACGAGTGTAATTCCAAAGGAAGGAACATGTAATGCACGCTTGAGTTCAAGCTTATTTAGTCCATGTCTTGTCTTACAGGAGAACCAAATAGTTCCAATTCCAATTGCATCACACTGGGTATCGTTTCCCAGGCGAACCTTTCTAGGAGGATTGAGAGTCTGGTATGTACCAGTTTCAAACCAGTCAAGGTGCGGAGTCATAACCCTAGATGCTCCGGAATCAATTACTATTACCCATTTCGGTAGGGGTCCCCACCGTACCGTATACGGTTACGGTCGTAAGAATTACGGCTATATACGGGTGCTAACCGTACCGTAACCGTAACCGTAACGATACTTCTGGAGGCTCTTACGGTTACGGTACGGTGTATTTACGGATATTACGAACCGTATATGGCCGTAAAGAATGAAATGAAATTAAAGGAAGGTAGATAACATGTGTCTACACCTCCTGTACAGTCTGGAGAAGGTCCTCGAGGCCCTTGCGTTTCAAACGAATGTGATGTTTCAGCAACATCAAAGTCCGGATAGTTTCCGGCTTCAAACTAGCGCGCCGCAAAGAGATGGTATCTCTTCCACCGGAGAATACACGTTCCACAGCAACCGCAGAGCCTGTTAAAATCCATGAGCCTCGATTTGCACATACAGAGATGAAAAAATTACCTGGGATTGACATAATATCGCGCGCGAACTGGTACAGGCGCGGATACTCGGCTTTCCGGGCATACCACCATTGAACAGGATCCGCGTGGTAGAGGATACGTGGTGCCTCAAAATAAGTATCGAGTTCGTCCATGTTCGCGTCGTCATCTGGGCCCTGGTCAAAGGCAGCAAAATTAATTGGCCCGGGGCGAGTCTCGTTACTATTTGCCGAGTTGGCGGTTGTACGAGCCAAAGGTGTCGTGGGCTCAGTGGCCGGATAGTGCTCGTCAAAGTAAGTGCGAAGTGCTTGCTTCTGGTCCTCGAGATATTGCAAGAGTTCCGGGTCCTCTGCATAGTCTCTTCGGAGCTTCTTGTAATTGAACCGAGGATCAAGAACTGGCAATATATATGTGGTAAGTTATTTGTGTCGGTCATATTAATTAAAGCACGGACGAGCAGCCCAGATATAAAAGGGTGATTGGTCGAACTTGTAGTAATAGTCACTTAACTTGCGATGAGCCTTTGTCAAGCCGTCCACCAGTGCGGGATCTGAGTTTTCCGGCAGCGCTGTCAACTTATCCTTTAGTGTTTTTTGAAGGCCCCGAAAGATGGAGTGTGTGGACGAGAGCATCGGGCGCGATGTTGTAGACATCTGGCTGGTAGCCGAGCGGAAATTATACAGCCAGTCGGAAACCAAGCTGATTGCATCCCAGTCTGACACCGTGAGTTCTGAACCATGCAGGTCTCGATTATCCACTATGAACTGGTTAATCGAGGCGCGGTACTTAAGAGCCCGATCTAGTCATAATGTTAACAGTTGTGCAAAAAAAGGTTGAATGAACTTGCTCATCATCTGGTGGGTGGATGACCACCGTGTCTTGACGTCGAGTATGAGCATATGAATGCCGGCGATAATTTTTTTAGGAGAAATAATTTGGTACCACTGTCGACGGCGTTGGGGACTGGAGCGAACTGCCCGAATGACCCTCCGAAGCTAGATAGTGTATCAGCATTTCTTTGTGATAACTGGAATCTAGAGAGTGACTCACCTTCCGAACAGACCCTTTGATTCCACTGGGAATAACTGCAGTAATGTCGCTCTCTTCATCATCCACGGCGATTGCTTCCTCGGAGTCATCAACGTCCTCGGCATCAGGTGCAATGGTGACGGACTCCTGGTACGATGAAGCACTTTTCTTCTTTGGCTTTTCAACTGCACCAATTGCTTCTAGAAGCTGTGTGCACAAATGAGGCGAGCAAAAGTAACAGGTGACCACCACGTACTTGAATTACGGCAAGATGAACTGTGTGCGGCATGCAGCGCAGGCGAGAATACTTGGCCGAGAACTTGATGTTCTTTTGCGCGCACTTCCGTTCGATGGCCGCAACTAGAGTATCGTTGTTCGTAGCATTGTCCATCACAAATCCGATGACCTAACAACCAATGAGTTTGAATGTACTGCACACATTGTAATGTGACGCACGCGGCCGATTAACTGGTAGTCCTCCAGTGTTTTCCACACAATTTCTGCCATATTTTCTCCCGAATGCTCGCCAATGAGCTCTTGAAAATCGATCAGGAGTTCCTCTATTGATTATAAGCTGGCTGGACAGTTATCAAGGATGCAACAAACTTGCCCAGTTTCCCATCGTTGGTAACATAGTGTGCGACAATCGCAAGGAATGCGTAGCCATTTGGAGAAGTCCACGCATCCAGGGAAATTGAAACCATTCCGTGCAGTGTCTGAGACCAGTTTAAAAAAAAAATCGGTGTACGACTAGAAACACACCGCAAAGAAGGAAGCTAATTCCTTCTTGAGTTCCTTCCCGACATCTTCAACACGGCGTTGCACAGTACTCGAAGACGGATGGACAATTCCTCAGCACGATGGTATACATATTGCATAAGACGGCGGAACTCTGGCCGTTCAACCTCTTGGAATGGTTGGTCGCAAGCGATCAGCCACTCGACAAGCAGCCGTTCAAACTCTGCTTGATTCCAGGGACCCTGTGATATCGTCATTAGTCGAACCAGAAAAATAAGGAAAAACTCACTGCGCTCTTCTCACTCGCACGGTTGAAGGACTCTCGAAGGGACTGTTGATATCGACCCGATGCACCAGCTAGCTTATCAAGCCAGGTGACCAGTTCCTCACGAACTGCGAACGTTGTCCGACCTTCTGCAACATCGATCTCTTCGCTGGTGATAGGGGTAGTTCGTTCCTTTGAATGCATTATCTCATAGAGGCGATACATATGGGGAGCATTGCTCTTGAGATGCTGGGATAAACCTGTACATTGTCAGCGAGAGTCGGGTTAAGAAATGGGCCTCACCATTGAGAGATCCGCGCATTGCCGTTGTAATCTTAAGCACCTTCTTTTTAGATTTGGCACTGCCATGGCGGCAGCGGTAAAAGTTATCACCCTTGTTAACCTCTTCCTGATGATCGGTAATGGGGCCCACAAAGAAGTGCCAAAGGGGATTCGAGCGCTTTCCTCGTTTCCAGTCTGAAGAGATGCAATGAATTTATTCTGGCACGAAAGAATTTGGTACAGACCTCTGTATCTGGTTCAGCCGAATTCGAGGGACCAGCGAGATCAACGCCGATTTCAGGGTTGGTTTGCGGCCCAGTTTTCTGCTTCTTGCGCTGCCGTTTGGGCACCGTCGAGTTGTCCTTCGTGTGACGCGAGGTACCCGCTGGAACTGTCTTGGTGGGGAGACTTTCTGCGAGCTGGGTGTGGTGGTCGTGAATAATAGAGGAGCAACAAAAAACCCACACTTACCTCCTCGTTGGTAATTTCTGCGCTGGCATCACTGTCAGATTCCTCATCACCCTCGGCCTCACCCAAGTACATAAAATCCTCGGGGTCGGACAATGTTTCCTTCTGCTTTCCGTTCCCGGCTGGCTTTCTCCGACCCCGCTTCCGCCCTTTCGGCTTGTCGTCCTCGAGCTCTTCGCCATCAGCAGCAACTGCTGCTTTGAAGCGCGCACTCTGCTCACGACGGGGACGCGAGCCTAAGATGGGTATTTATATTTGGAACAAGAAAGATGATTGAATCTTACCTGAAGCTGAAGCTTCGGCTGGAGGCGTACCTGGATCAGAACCGAAGTCAATGTCCTCTGCCGCTTTCAGAGTACCGTCCGGATTTGTTCCACACTGCTCCCATCCATGATCATTGACAACAATGCCATCCTTTCTGACGGAAAGATTCCCTGCAGGAAATTAATTTTAACACTGAGAGAGCATCGTTAAAATTAGAAAAGAAACTATACCTGGTGCCCCACCAAGTAAACGTGGCGGCATTATAAAGTGACGCAAGCCAAAAACACCAAGATCTGACATGTTCTCGTGAGCACGGAGGGGACGCCATCGACCCATGAGATAGATTGGTCCTTGGGTATGGCACTGATTATAGCTGTGATGGCAGACGGCCTCGCGGATGTCCATGACAGTTGTGGTCGGGTCTACGGCTTGAATGGAGGTGTTCAACTGCGAATTTGAGGAGAGAACTGTCAACTTACTGAGTGCAACCGTGGTGTCGGCTGTCGCAACATCTACGAAGACCGTGAACACACCGCTCGACTGACCTACATTATTTTAGAAGCAAGTAGATCTGAATGCAGAAATTTCTTCACCGTTTTTCTGTGTAGCTCCCGATGGTGATTTAGGTTGACATACACGTCGCAGACGGTCGAGTCGCATGTGCGAGACGTGATCGCGTCGAAATCTCCATGGTATTTTGAATGTTTGGTGTTTGACAACATTTAGCGCATGAGGACGTGTAAGATGAACTAAGAATATTAAGTTTAGGGCTGGAAATAATTATGAGACAGACCCACCGAAGTAAACACAGAAAATACTCCAATAGAAATAGATCGAAGCCACCAGAGATGGGTAGTCATAGAAGGTGTGGCGGGTAAGGACGACAATATGTTGCCAAGGCAGCGAGGAGTAATATGAAAGCAGAGCAAAGGCAAGAAGACAGCTCATAAGAGGTGTGAAGAATAGTAAGGCACAGTTCAGGAATAGAGATACGATGGAGCGAGTTGAGGACCCAACAGCCGTGGGCATGGTTTCAGCCAACACACCACGAGTCTCGCGACCATTATGAGCTGGTGGAAAAAAATGAACTCAAACTTGATTGGTAGACTGAGACTTACCTTGTTTGATACGCTCGCGGGCGAAAGCAGACATGAGAATGATACGCCTAGGCGTGGCTGAGAGGTGAGCTAAAACAAATGAACCACCCGGATTATATAGAAAATCGTGGTTACGTTGAAAAAAAAATGCTCAAAAACCAAATGGGTTACTTTTGACAAGAGGAGTTGAGCGGCGAAAAGTGCGACCAAAAAAAAAAAAAAAAAAGCAGTGTCCACGGGAATTTTCAGGGCAAGAAACAGATGGAATGGCGTGAGGACAATGAACTTGAGTTGTGGCGTTCAGGCCTGGCGGCGGAGTTGAGTTCCGTGCTGTGGTTGAGTTACGGCATTCAGTGTAGTTCCAAGCGATCTCGCATCTGAAGACAATTGGGGTAATTCCGCGACATGTTCATCATGAATTTAATTAATTTTGCCCGTTTTCTTAATTGACATGGGGCACTTTACGGTCGTAAAATACCGTATACGGTCCGTAAGTTTTACGGGTATTACGGTATACGGCCGGTGGCCACCCGTAACCGTATAGATCCTTGGAGGAGGCTATACGGTTACGGTTACGGTACCCGTATAACCGTAACCGTACTACCGTATATACGGGTACGGTGGGGAGCCCTACATTTCGGTTGGCCTGAGTCACTCGACAAATAAGCAGAAAAGGCAGAGTAAGATTTTGCAGATACAGAGGCTATAGCTAATTTGGCATCCACCTCCAAGCCATCAGAGTCAGAGTCAGAAGCAGCAGAGGCATTTGCCTTTGAACCACGTTTCCTATCTGGCTTCTTTGACTTGGACTTACTCCCCTTTCTTGGAGTCCTGAGACAAGTTCTTCAAGTTACGACACTCATCAGATGAGTGTGTCGCATTCTGCCCATGATGAAGACAATACTTGGAAGCTGATGATTTCGCTTTGCTGGAACTCTGTGCTGCCATAGCTGTATCGGTATCTGTGATCGGCTTTTTCCCTGCAGCAACTATGCAACCACGGACTTTGTCCAGAGTCATAGCAGAACCAAGGGAAGAAACAATGTTCCCACGGATCCCAGTCCAGTAGCTATCCTGTGGAAGAGTGCTGAGCAGAATAAGAGGCTGGAGTTCTGCAGGGAAGGGATATTTCAACTGTGTCAAGCGCTCAAAATAACTCTTCACAAGAGCAACATGTGCTTCAAGTTGTTTCTTCTCAATAAGCTCCGGATTGCCCTCAACCACCAGCTTGGTGGCAAAGAGATCTGAGAGAATGCCCATTGCTGTATCAGCGCGGGTCCTCCTCCTCGAAGCGCACTCGAAGTTTAGCCCAGAGAACTCCAGCATTAGTTTCATCCAAGTATTCCAGCTTGAGTTCAGCAGAGAGATATTTCTGCAAAACTCCTAGAGCACGACTGTTGCGCTCTGCTGGAGTGTCCTTGAATGCCACACCAGCAGGAGAAGTAGAACCAGTGACGTGCCTACCGACCGGCTAAGCGCGAGCTAACAATAAAATGTAAGCTGCACGAAGTAGGGCAGTAGAAACAATAATATGTGAGTGTTTCAAATAGTCTAGTGCCGTGACACGAGACCAAATGGCCGAGAAATGCGTAGACGAAGGCGAGGACGTAGCGTGAGGACGGAGGCGATGGCGAGGACGAGGGCGGAACGATGGAGCGAGGCGAATGCGAGTGCGAGAGCGAGAGCGAGAGCGAGAGCGAAGGTGGGGTGAACTTAAGCAGTGCACAGTGGGCAGTCAAAAGCTGGGGTTGTATTGAGAGTAAGTTAGGTATTTATACAGAGAGAGAGCAGAGAAAATGGAGTAAAGCCAGATAAGAATCATACTAATCAAGAGTCAGGAACTAGAGGAACAATAGAAGGACAATAGTGGAAAATCGGAAATTAGCCAAGACATAATAATTGCGGCGAGGTTGAGGTTGAAAAAGGAGAAATGAGACATATAATGAACTATATATTAAGGGGAATGAATTGGGAAGTAAGACAGCCGTGTCAGACGTCCGGGCGGACCACGAGTCGGCAGGTACGGAGTGGCTGAGACCAATGTCGAACGTAACGGAAGATGCCGAGTTTTGACAAGGTAATCGTTACCCGTTGATCCGGGAGGCGCATAGTTCGGGCTTGGCGCGCGAGCGAGCGCGACATCTCCTCCTGACTGAAAAAGTGACCGTCCTCGGTCACTAGACGGCGTGGGAGCGAATTTGGGGCGAGGAAAGAGGCAGAAAAACGGAGAAAAGCGAAAGGCTCAGTAAATCATCATAGCCTATGCTGCGCAAACCGGATGAACCTTATGCGGCTTAAGTGGAGGTAAGTGGCACGTCCTCCTGACTGAAGTGCGATGCCCAGGGTGATCAGGGATGATCTCCCGTGGAGGAAGGTGATCCGGGCAGCTCGGATAGGTCGAATTCAAGCTCGTCTGGGTCGGTAAGTGTTGATTGTTCCAATTCACGGAGACGTTCGGTGTCAACATCCAGAAATTTGTCGAGGGCAGGGAGGGTGATGGAGGTACGGGAGAAATATGGGATGACACGGAAGGCAGCGACAGGGCGATGAAAAACTGATCCGTCGAGCTCACAGAGGATGTACGCGCCACCTCTATTGCGGGAGATGACAATGAGAGGGCCGAGATAACGATGCCGCATTTTTCGGCCAATTGTCTTGTCAATCGCCGTGTTCCGCATTAGAACAAGATCGCCGCGCTTGAAGTCGAAGTCGCAAATGGTGGCGGCATGTTCTGCTTCGAAGCGAATAGCGGCGCGCAACCGTGCCTCATACACATCTGAATGGAGGTGGGCCAATTGGTCTCGACGTTTCTGTAATGCGACGGCACGACGAGCAATGAGTTCTGTAGAGGAAAGGACGTGGTCTGGGGAGGTAGAAGATATGTTGCCTCGGATATATCCAATGGAAGTAACGGATGGGCGCCGGTTACGGCAAAATAGGGTGAGCACCCCATTCGCCGGCGGACAGTGACGCGATCGGCCCCAAAATACCGAGAACGTGGCCGTGTGCCAACGATTCTCTTCGCCATCGACAGCCTTGCTGATGCTCTCGCGTATGTCGAAGTGGGGGCGTTCAATAACGCCATTGGCACGCGAATTGTAGCCTGATATGCGAATGTGCTTTATGTGGTACTTGGCCTCGAGGTAAGCGAGCGCCTTGAGAAAAGGGGGCCCGTTATCCGTAACGATTTCCAGCAGTGTCCCCCAACGGCAAATCAGGTCCTGGAATATCCAGTCACCGATTGCATTGGCGGTCTCACGGCGTAACATGCGGAATTCGGGGTAATGCGTGATGGAACAGCGGCCATGGACAATAAACTTGAAGCCTCCACTCGGGGGCATGTGCATAGAGTCCATGTAGACCTTGGCGAAGATAGGGGCGGGTACAGCGACGGTGGGCGGTATTAAAACCTTCTGAGTTTGTTGGACTTGGCAAGTGTGGCAGGTATGTATCCACCATTTAATGTCGTCGTCTAAATGAGGCCACCAAAATCGTTCGAGGAGAAGGGCTCGTGTCGCATAGAACCCCTTGTGGCCAACATCATCGTGTGCAGAGGATAGAATGAATATTCGGCGATGGGTGGGAACAACGAGCTTGTGACGGGACTGAGCATCTTTGCGCCACAGGGAGTTGTTGAGAATGAAAAACTCCATACAATATCGAACAAAAGACTTGTAGTCTTTGTCCGACATGTCACGGGGTCGCTGGAGGTTTCCGTGCCAGATATGTACCAAGTCGACACGATAATCGGCGAGACGAGCGGCATCGGACCGAGGAACTGCGTCGTAAGAAAGGGTAGGAGGTGGGTCCTTGCCATCTGGGGCAATCTCCGCGGCGAGGGTGGCGATTGTTTGTTGAGGGCGTGAGACATGAGGTGAGTGATTTATGCAATGTATGAAGCCGTGGACCTGGTCCACCCAGTCGTCAAAATCGTCTTCTGGTTCTGGCTCATCGCCGGGCTGTGGGAGACGACGCAAGAGTCCGTCTGGGCCATGGAGCACTCCAGGAACATGCACAAGGGTGAAATGGAAGGTAAGGATTGCTAAAATCCAGCGGTTGATGCTAACGCTGGGCTCTAGATCAGGGTGCGCGAGCATTCCTTTAATGTAACGGGCATCAACTTCTACAACCAAGTTTCGCACGCCAATAAGGTACATTTTCCAGGCGCGTAACGCGCGGAAAAGGCCATATAACTCGAGTTTAGGCTGTGAAAAACGAGCCTCGCGAGCATTGAGCGTAATGGAGCCGAAACGTGCGTAGTACCGGCGCGATAGGTCGTTGGGGTCGCACTGGGAAAGGGAATGGCCAACGGCAAGGTAAGAGGTGTCCACACCAGGATGGCGGGCGCATGCGATGCATAATCGATGGGCCGAAGGGCAGGGGAGTGTACGAGGGCGTGCTTCAAGTCTTCTTGTGCCGAAATCTGTGCTGGTCCAAATAAAAAGGGCATGTCCTTGCGTGTTAACATTGTGAGAGCGTGGGCACGATGAGCGAAGTTGCGAATGAAGATGCGGACAACACCGATGGTTCCCAAGAAGGCGCGGACCTCAGAGAGGTCTTTACAAGGGCCCCAGTTCACGATTTTCGCGACTCGTTTCTCGTCTGGGATACGGCCTGCTGGCGTGCAAAGATGTCCCACAACTGTAATGTTTTCGGCACACAGGACACTTTTGAAGCCGGAGAAAGTGCCGCCGCAGTATTTCATGCGTTGCACAATGCGGTTGAGATTGTTGAAATGCTCCCACACGAACTGGCGTATGCCGGGTTCTCGGGGATGGTTTCGAACGAGCCGTCTTCACTTTGGTAGCGAGATACAGGTCCACGGCAGGCGACGTCGTCGATATAAGGGATGGTGAAGTCTGGGATTTTGGGCTGCAAGATAAATGTAATGTCGTCGTGGAAGATGGGGACCGAGTTGGTCCAGCCCATGGGGAGTGTGACAAGGGCGAAGGGCACCATATGGTGTCTGGAAGGTGGTATAGTCGCGAGAAGAAGGGGCCAAGAGGCGCTCGTCGTAGCCGACGTATAGATCGAGCATGGCGCCACATGCGCGCCCTGCGAAATGTTCTGCAATCTGGTCCGTAAAGGGTGTGACACCCGAATGCTGGATAGTGACTGCGTTGAGGGGCTCTAGCGCATGTACAATGCGAAGGCTGGTGCCGTCCTTCTTAACAACACAAAACCAGCGCGAACGATACGAGGAATTGGAGGGTTCATACACACCGGCATCGATCTTGGTGCGTATGAGCTTACAAACTTGATCATAAATACCGGGAGGGATAGGAATATTGCGCTGTACCCAAGGCGTGTGCGGCATGACGGGGATGTCAACCGGAGGGAAGAAGTCGGTGCGAAAGCTACCACGCTCGGAATCCTGCCATGTGAATGCTTGGTCTTGTAAGCACATAAAGTGGTGCATAAGACGCCGTTCTTCTGGCCAAAGGAAGTCACCGGGGTGTGCCGCATCGATAATATCTCGTCGTTCGGTGGTATAACGGCTCGTAGGGATGAACGGAGGGGGATTGGGATCAAGCTTCGGCATTTCTGCAAGTGGGTCGCCGTAAATATGGCGCTCTATGCGGAATTGTTCAGGGAGAGTGCCGAGGATGGGCCGGATTTTCTGAGCGACAGGCTTGTACTTCTATAAATTGGGAAGTAAGACAGCCGTGTCAGACGTCCGGGCGGACCACGAGTCGGCAGGTACGGAGTGGCTGAGACCGATGTCGAACGTAACGGAAGATGCCGAGTTTTGACATGGTAATCGTTACCCGTTGATCCGGGAGGCGCATAGTTCGGGCTTGGCGCGCGAGCGAGCGCGACACCAGGCAAGGGTGTGTTAGCAGCAGCATTGGCCAGAGCATCTGCAGCAGTGACAGCCTGAATGACAGATTCTAGTAGTGTGAACAAGCCTGCTTGGTGTAGTTCAATCTGAGTGGTGACACGAAACATAGGCCAGTCATCTGCGCCTGAGAGTGCGGTGAAGTCCGCAATATCGGTTGTTGACATTGTGTGAGATGTCCGAGATGATATCGGATCGGGTTGAGTGGAATGATGTGAGGCGGTGCTCGGGATGCTTCTAGCTCTGAGGGAGCGAGCGATGAGTCTTGATTCTGAGGTCTGTCCTAGAGAAGCAAGGCTCCGGGGCCGATAACCTGACAAAATCTGGGAAGGCGCGTTAACCTCAGTCTCCCGCTTTGTGGGATGAAAGACTTTATATTAAGTACCTGTAAATGCGCGGAAGGCGCGTTAACTACAGGTATGTAAGTAAGGTAGATGAACTAGATACATAGATCACTCACCCTCAGTCTCCCGCTTTGTGGGATGAAAGACTGAGGGTGTGGAACGTGGATAGTCCGGTATATATACTATATAAAGGTGTTGTACCAGATGACTGATAAGAATCTTGACAGCACAGGCCGGAGGCCGGGGCGCGCCGGAGAATTCATTTCTTGACAACTGCTTCTCAAATGAAGTACTCTGATTCCTCTAGTACCATCCACTCCTAACCCAAAAGCCAACCAACTGTCAAAAATTGAACAACATTGTCATACATACATACATACAGATTTAGTGGTACCTAAGTAGAAAAAGGGCAGGGATAAAGGTATTTCATTCCATTGTACCCAAAATTGGGTTGTCTTCGGGATCCTCACCAATTCCCTTGTTCACTTCTTCAATCCCAGATATTTCTTTGTTCACCAAATGAACAGGTGCATGCAAATTCACAAGTTCCAGCAATGCTTTCTGCTGAGCCTTTTCCACAGCCAAGAGCTTAGCATCAATATGGGCTACATCCTTTGCTTGCAATGACTGCTCAAACAGTGGTCGAGCTGCCTTCCAGTGATAAATTGCTTCTGAGGTGTGTCCCTGCCCCTCTGCAAGATCTCCAAGGCGTATCATGCATTCTGCCCGGCTGCAATGCACATCCATATAAGTGAATCCCTCAAGCGCAACCATGTATAGATTAGTTGCAGTTTTCTTCATCTTTGTGGGCCACAAACACATCCCCCAGGAAGAGAAGTGCCTTGTGAACCTCCAATCTGTCTTTCAATTTGTAGGCATATCCACAATATATCACTGGCCATCTGGCTTGCCAATCAGATGTTGGCCAAGCTCTGATATTGGCAAGCCTTTCTAAGCAAAATGATACAACCTGACTGTCAGTTCTTCCACCTTTCTGGAATTCATGTTTTGCTATATCAAACTTCTTTTCCCTAAGATCCAGAGCAGCTTGGATTGTGCTGCAGTAAGCCATCATTGAGGGACTGCCATATTTCTTGACAATATCTTTTGCCTGGTTCAACCTCTGGTACACCTCTTTGCATCAATCCCAATCTCGATGTCAATCTGTGCAATGTTGATGAGCGAAAATAGATAGGGAACCAAATTTTGGTCTGGCAAATTAGTTTCAATTATCTGGGTAAAGATGCCTCTGGCTTGAGCATATTCTGATTTCGTCAAATGGATTGATCCCTGGTTCATTGCCATTCTTTGATCAGCATCCCCTCCAGACAGGCCACAAATTTCAACAAGACCTCTCGCCCTCAGGAGCTGGGAGATGGTCCACTTGAGGTCACACTGAGTATGACTGGAGCACATTGCTCCAAGTTCAATGCATCTTGCTTCCTGAAAGAGATGAGCTGACAGGTGTGCTATTCTGTGTGCTTCAGTGACATACACTTGGGCAGTGTGGTAATCTCCATCCAAGATGTGTTGGTGAGCAATTTGTGTCAAAGCATCACATTGGATGATATTCTTTTGATGCCACTTTGATAATTCAAGTGCTTTGTGGAGAAATAGCAGACCTTGAGATCGATCCAGATGGGTGTTGAGAAAGTAACTTCCAGCTGTATAATAGAATTTGCCTAGAATCATGAATGAATAAATAAGGCATAAATACCCTGAAGAAAAAGTGGACCCACATGTAAGAAGTGGGTTGTTGACATGTTCAAGCAGTGGTATTGTTTGAGTTATTAAGTGCTGTGGATCAAAGGTAGGATGAGCTTCCCATGACTTCAACATCTCATAATTGAACTGTATTTCCAGCTCAGAATCACCCAGCTTCATCAAAATAGGCTGAATATAATCCATCAACATTGTTGAACCACGTCCAGTGATTCTGTGGAACTCATTCAACAATATTATGGAGTGGATTGTATTAGCAAGATCTGGAGCATTGAGACATAACCCCTGTTGCAGCACTTCTTGCAGATTTCCAAGATTTAGTGTGATTTTCTGAATCACAGGCAGTAGCTGCTCCCCATCATATTTCAAGTATAACTTGAAAAGTGAAAAGAAGTGCTTGCGAAGACATTGTATAAGGGATTGGGATGGAGGCAAGAATTGCTGGATATGTTCTCTTATAGGCATCAGTAACCGAAGTCGCCTGTTACCATCCTGATATGCTAATGCAGTTGCCAATAATGCAGCTTTGCAACTAAGAATGTTAGAGATTGAAAAGTTGCTTTGGACCAGTTGGTCATCAGAGAGTCCATTGGGAAGAGTTGAAAGCAGACTCAATAATAGTTTGCTCTCAGATGTGATTTGGGGACTGGAGAGAGACAGTGCAATGGATGCATCTAAATTGGACTTTCGGTCATAGCCTACAGCAAAAAGAGCTGTCTTTTCTTTTTCCCATCGAGTCAAGACATTTTCCAGACCCTCATAGTCAGCCAAATGGGCAATGAGATCTACTGCAAGTGGCATATTATCTGTCAACCTGAGAAGCTGGTCCATACCCTCTTTGTTCACATTATCTGTGATTTCCAAAAAGGTTTGTTCTGCAGCTTCATCTGGCAGTGGTTGCAGTGGTAACAAGAACGGATGTGTCCAACGAACTTTGGCAGGCCTCTCAGCTCCTCGCATTGTGATCTGATAGATGTTAGCAAAACAAAAAAATGAAACTATTGCAGGACATACTATCAATGCGACATGCTCCACCTCTGTGAGCAAAGAAAGAAACTCTTCCACACCACCTCGAGACTGGATCGGTTCCCACACTGTCTCCAGGTTGTCCAAAACCACCAGTGACCCTGGCTTTCTGGAAAAATAACGGACAACATGCTTGGTAAGATCTTTGCCAGGATCCAGTCCAACATGTAATCCAATGAGTGCAGCAAGCTCAACACTGGTGGTGGCCGCTTCTGCACTGACAAAGAACATGTGATCAAATTTTGCCAAAGTCTGTGGATCATGCATGACTGCTTTTGCAAGGCTTGTCTTGCCCATTCCACCCCCTCCAAGAATAGCTATCCTGGGTGACTGCTGGCCAAGCATTTTCACAATATTTTCCATCTCTGATTGACGACCATGGAAGATCTTGGGCTTTGAAGGCAACATTGAAAATGAATTTGAACTTCAAGAAGGCATCAGAAAGAGAGGAGTCATATAACAGATATTTTACCTATTGTTGGATTCATTGGCACCCAGATAAACCTGGATCTGAATCAGTTTGAGGTGGGAGACATTAACTGTATACACACTGAAGTTCCCTCTGAGTTTATACTAGTATCAGAAAGACTCTGGATCAGTTCAAGCAATTCCTGGTGCATTAGGCTGGCTTTCATCTTTGCTTCACTAATGCTGTTGAATATTGTGTGTGTTTCGGTAATCTAGAGGCATTCTGTTAATCTGGAGCAAATAACCATAAACCATACCCTGAAGACCTCTACTGCTTGGTCCAATCCTGCATGACAATCCTTGAGTAGGCTTTGCAGCTCATTGTTACGGAACAGGTGCTTGATTCTGTTCCCATCCTGTTGTGCTTCAAGAAATTTATATATCTTGTGAAGAGTCCTACAAAAGAAGTTGATCAAAAAGAGTCTCCCTGGAATGGACACAACCTACTTCACAAACTTCCCAATGTTATCTAGCATTGCGGGTGGAAGTGATCCAACTGTTTCAGACTTGAGATGTAGGTCAATAATTGTATACAAGATCTCAGGAATGTTCTCCATCAGGTGGGAACATTCATTTTTGTTTCGTTTCACAGTCTACAAAGGTCTGGTGAGTTTCTCAGCTGTCCATCTCATAGGTTATTACCTGAACTATGTTCATCAAGCCTTGGATGGCACCTGCAATAGGCTGAACAAACGGAGGCCCAAATGCGTCATTGAGCTCTGTGAGCAGTGTTACAGCAGGAGTCAAATATGTTGTGATGTTGACAAGATCAATTTTGGGTTGGCGGGGCATTTTGAGTAGGGGGGATCAGACTCCAGGATTGGATCTTATATATCAACTGTCTGAATCTGGGTAAATAGTCTCCATGTCCATCACTGAGGAATTAGCACCCAAGGGCCTCACAAAAAACACCGGTAATTCGCAATTAGTACATATTTATACATCAACTTCATATATCCAACCTGAGAATTACATAAACTAAGCGGAAAAAATGTTGACATACCACCCGAGTTTGGGTAGTGGTGCCAATACGAAGGAGCAACTCATCCGGAATTCCAAAAGCTCTTATTGCAGTGGAACTCCTACGTTTTCTACCACTAATCCAGACCCCAACACCACAGATTTCAAGAACACCAAGCATATTGAAGCAAATCGGTGTCATACTTCAGAGTGTTGATCTCCAAACAGAGCTTGATCTCTGTGTATGGGTATATTACACCATACAGCTACCTGACTGGCTTCTAAAATTGAGGTCTTTTACTCTACAACTGGACATATTTTGGTGTAAATGTCAGTGCAAGTATGTTAAATACTAGTCTGGAGTTTATCGGGTGGTGCTTGGTTAGTGATGAAGTTATCATATAATTGTTGGAGCTTGAAATGTCGGTCTTCTTCCGCCGGTGCCCAAGATCCTCTCCGCAACATTCTGAAGAATCCAAATCGTTTGGAATCAGTGCTTGAACGGTTCTGTCTGTTCAGAATGGGCGGTTTTTGTCTTGAACATCACAATATTCCAATACCGTGGAGATCACCGCAGCAACACTTTCACATCATTGCAGTGTTCTTGTGTTGAACAGACATCACAACTCAATTCTTTTACTATCCAATAGGTAGTCCCGACCGGTCAATAAAAATAAGCATTCCCTCACTTACTCATTCGGGTGCCGGGAGTCGAACCCGAATCTGCAGCCTATTTTCATCATTAGATCGACACAGCTCACCCATGAAATGCTGCCGTGCGCCGCGCACCGCACCCGATGAATGGACAGTGGTGGCGTGGGGTCACTGGCACAGAGGTGAAGCCCGCCGGTCCGGGCTGAGTTGAGATTTTGAGAAGGGATTCAGAGCAGTACTTATCGATGCAAGTTGGATGGTTGGATTGAATCGCAATTTAAAGACTGAGAGGATTGGATCGGGGTGCTGAGCCAAATACAAGTACATGTAAAAAAAAGATATGTCAACGACAACAATCTCATTCAGGTGCCGGGAGTCGACGTCGAACCCGGAGGCGCAGCTGTAGATACCTCGCTCGTGTCTCAACGAAGACTGCTGTGCACCGCCCACCAGGTGTACACCTGATAATCCTGAGGCGGGATGTGGTGTAAGATGAAGCCGGCGCGGCATGAGAGATGGGAAGGCTGGTTCAACTGTGGTCGGATTGGGTTGCAGCTGCTGAAAACCTCGGGTCTGAAAACGTACTTGACCTATTACCGTTTTATGAATCTGAAGTACAGCACACTACAAAAGCGGGCCAGCATTGACATGCGTGATAAAAACTCTCAAGCGTCATTTGGCATTCGGGGTGCCGGGAGTCGAACCCGGAGTTGCAGCATTATCTGCTAGAGCGGTACATTAATAGTATGAAATGCCGTGCGCCGCGCACCACACCCGATTATAGGCTTAGACCGGGGAGGGGTAGTGCTGTGGTATGTCCATGTACATGCACAGAGGTCGGCCGGGCTGCGTTGAGATTCTGAGAAAGGACTGTAATTATTTATTAGTTGAAGCTGCTGTTGCTGAAAAACAAGGGTCTGAAAACGTAGGATTTGACCTATTACCGTTTTATGCATCTGAAATACAGCTTACTGCGAAAGCGGGAGTCGGCAATATTTCTGCTCCCCTGGGAAATAAAAATGCAGAGTTCCCACGCATTCGGGTGCCGGGAGTCGAACCCGGACTTGCAGCGTAAGTAATAGACGCTATCGAGAATGAACTGCTGCCGTGCGCCGCGCACCACACCCGATTATATGCTTGGGTTGGGGAGGGGTGGAGTGCTGTGTTATGTACAGATGTGAAGCATGAAGTGACTTACTCGGTTGAACATGAAAACGAACTTTGTGCTTGTTTTCGTATATTCTCACGGCGCGTCGTGGCAACCTCGCGTGTTCCGCATGCAGCATGGACACGGAGCTAAGTAGCCAGCCTGCTTGCTCTCCCCCATGAACCCGTCTCCCCCTTCCCCGCGATTCCTTTGATTCGAGATTCAACATGCCCGCGCTGACGCTCCCGTTCCTCCCCCCCGGCCTCTCGCCCGCCGCCTCCCTCTCCCTCGCCATCCTCCCCTGGCTGCTCCTCCTCGCCCTCGCCGACTATCTGGCGCGGCACCAGATACTCGGGGGGTACGAATGCGGATGTACTCCAGGAGGAGCCGACAACCCAAAGTATACGGTGAATTAAAATAACGGACTAAATTTCAGTGTTGTGTAATTTTTTCGACATCCGAAGACGCGCGCCGCCGTAGCGCGCGCCCCGTAGGGGTGTAATCCCCGATTCTGCATTGTGCTTACCTACCAATCCCACGATGGTAACACATCCGCTACATAGTGGTGCATGGTTGAACTTAGGACCACAAACCCACGTAGTTTGCGCACACAGGGGTGGGATGAATATAATGTCCAGTAATGAGTCCTGAGTCACAAGGCAGCCTCTATTGTAACGCTTATGGACGGTGTTCTGAACCGCATAAGTTACCTGTCAATAAGTTTCTTTTGCCACGCGAGGGAAAAGTAAAGTTCGGCCCCGCCAAGCCGAAGGGGCCAGAGGGACGGATGCCCGATTAATTACTGGTGCGGGCATAGAATAAATTTCGCCATCTTTCGAGGCAAACCTCGGAAGTCCCTCGATATGACGTTCAGGCTGCAGAGAGTCATTCAGATGGCTCAGCAAATAAATATTTGCGGGGGGGAATTTTGAAACATCACTGTAGATGCCCTTTACCCCAGAGAGACTGGAATTATTTTGCTTACGCTGCGTTAGATCTCAGCAACGAAAACGTCATATTGACAAAAATTTCTAATGAGAATGGCGATTACCAGAATTTGGTCACGACTTGAACCAGCGTCTGTGCGGTAACTGGGGAAAACGAATCGGATGTCGTTGAAGATGCATAGATGCGCGAGCGAAGTGAACATAGGCTGGCTTAGACTGGGATCCATGTCGTTGAGTAGAGTCTCGCGAGATCTATTCTGAGAGACGCGGACAGGCTATAGAAGAAGCCAAAAATCTGGAGGCGATAAAACATTGAGGCTCATCTGAATCATATATCATATGCAACGCCAGTGAACGAGACACAAACCAATCACACCAGCCCGACCGCGCCTTCTGCGTCCGCCTTCCGCGTCCGCATCCTGCTCCACGTCCGCCATATGGGCCAGCATCCACACCGGAACCTCGCTGCCCGGAGGGTAAAATTTCAGCGGGTAAAGATTCGCCGGGTGGGGAGTGTCGGCGGGGAGCGCCATGTTGGCTTCGCCGTGGATGGCGATGGCGCGATGGAATATGGTCCAGGAGGCGCGGACCACTGAAACCAGATATATGATTATATGGTTCACAATTAGCATATGTGTAGGATGGGTGCGAAAAAAGTACGCACAAATACCGAAGATAGCGAATGCGAGGATGACGTCCATCCCGGCTGGGACGCATTGAAGCTTCATAAATCGGTCAGGGACGCAGTCCGCTGCCACTGGAGTTTGTTTGGTAGGGTCGCCCTCAAAAATGGCGGCAAAGGATAGGATGGCTGGAACGGTTTAGTATCGCAAGACGATCGCGAAGGATTGCGGTGCGGTACCTGGGAGCAACCAGAGTATCATGAAAGAACTAACGAAAACGAAATGTCGCCCGGCACGCGATAGAGGGTTGGCGACGTCCACCCGTGTGGTGTATGGGACTCTATCCACGTTCTCACGGTCAGGTCTAGACTGACGCCGCCAAAGCAGAGATGTTTACAGTCGCCAAAGCACCACGAAAGTGAGTAGCGCGAGGACGGTGATGTAGCTATCAAATGTACCTATGAGGTGGGATGACATTCTGGCGGATGAGGGCAGTTCGGGAATGGGCCTCACCGAATCCATACAAGACAGAGGTTTATTGACCCGGAAATTATGTAGAGGAAGGATAGCGCCAACGCTAGACCTGCGGGAATAGTAAGCGGAGGAAGCGACCAGACAGTGAATGAGGCGGACGATGGTATATTCCTGGGGTGTGCGACATGAGAGCAGGACAAAAGAGTGATCGACAGCTTGTCAACAGCATCTCGGGCGAGACCGCGCACAGCATCATGATCTTGACAGCATCGGCGAACTTCTGCCGGAAGGAAGATGATTCTATGGGAGAGCGATGCCTGGGTGCCTGAAAAGGATTGTAATATTGGCTGTATACTACTCAGACGCCGGCGAGAAAAAAAAGAAGGAAAGAAACAGCCAAGGAAGTTATACTTACGTCCAGACCGTCCCAGAAGTTAGCGAGGGCATAGACGACGGTGGGTTTGCAGCCTGCAGCCAGGGTGGGCGGTCGCGCTGGGAGTCGCAGAATAGCACGCTAGAAATTAAAAGGTAAGGTCGACTGCCCTTCGAGAGGGTCTGAGATGATGGTAAGAGGAAGTTCGGCCGACAGCTCGGTCGACGTGCCGAATACCGACAGAATTCGGAAATGCTGTGCTAGCCCCAAACCACCATGGACACCCCACCTTTGCCTCTTGAAATCTTTGAGATTGTCACCATCGCGCATCCGGACACTGGTCCTCGTCTTCTGCGAGCATGCCATCGAGCATACCTGGCAGGTCTCGGATTCAAAGCAGTTTTCGCTGGATCGAGCCCTTAACCGGTACACCGCGATTCGCTTAAGCTTTGCGGAAAACCTAACTATCGTTTATCCGCGCGTTGAGGGCGGTAGAGACCGCGTACGTGGATAACTGGAGGATTGGCGTACAAAGCGGTGATTCAGGCGACTTCTGGGTGCGCGCGGAGAAGTTCGTTGCCCGAAAACGTGCGGGAGAAATTGAGGGCGGGGTCTTTTTGCAAGAATAATCTGCTCATTTTACTCTAAGCACAATGAAGACTGCTGTGTACTGCACACCACACCTGACTATGGGCTTAGCTTGTGCAGTGGTTAAGTGCGGTAGTGTAGACGCGAAGTCTGCCGGGCCGGGCTGGGTTGAGGAAAGAGGACCATATATTTGATTCAAGTTGGATGATTGAAATTGAATTCTCGATGCAACACCAGTTTGGCTGTTCATCGAAGACATCGTGGTATTGGGAGGGACTGCAGCGATGCCCTTGGACTTCGCGAGTCCTGACAAAACAACAAAACTTTGACAATTCGGGTGCCGGGAGTCGAACCCGGATCTGCAACATATTCATTGTGTAAGCCCAATCAATTAATGCTGCCGTGCGCCGTGCACCACACCCGATTACGGTAAAAAGGTAGGGAGAAAGTAGACTGCGGAGTGGGAAGAATCGTCAGAGGAGTTGGGTGTGTGCCCACCCAGAGCACATATGGTATACGGGGGGAGGAGGAGGAGGGGGAGGTTGAACCCAAATTAATTCCTGTGATGAATCCGTATGTCATTAAAAGGGCGTGGACAGGTAAACCCAAAATTCTCCTCCATGAGCTAGCCTATCAAAATAAAAGACCTTGTCACTGCGATAATATTCGGGTACCGGGAGTCGAACCCGGAGGCGCAGCTTCATCTTGCGAATCATTCTCAATATGAAATGCTGCTGTGCACCGCGCACCACACCCGATTCATGACAATGAATCATACTTTGGGTTGGGAAGGAGGAGTGCGGGATGAATTCGAATTGACGCTGCATGAAAGATGCAACATTGCAAATTGGTTGAACTTGGATCGACTTGAATTGAATTGGATTTAAACACGAAAATGAACTATTTCTGGGTGTTGAATTCGAATTCAGCAGTTGGGATAAAAATGGTTCTGTTCCTTCCAGGGAAATAAAAACTTCTAAACCTCCGTCTATTCGGGTGCCGGGAGTCGAACCCGGATCTGCAGCGCATTTACTTGCGTTTGTCCCAAACACACAATGAGGACTGCTGTGTACCACACACCACACCCGATTGTTTTCATTGCCTGCGCAGCGTTGAGGTGGAGTGGTATTGGGATGGAGTGCGCCAAATCGCGGCAAGGGACAGGGTGGGTATTATTTGGTTCAACTTAGATAGTCAAAATTACTGCTCGTTGAATAGCAGGAGGGTTGAGTCGAAGTCTGGACGTCTCCCATCCCGCCAGCAGACCAGTTGCAAAAAGCCATATACATGTCTCAGGCGTCCATTTAGGTGTCGCGAGTTGAAAGCTGTAAATCCCTCGCTCGCACTTGAACGAAGACTGCTGTGCACTGCACACCACACCCGATTTGCCCTTTGGTTGGGAAGGGGTATCAAGATGATGTCGACGCTGAGTGCTGAAGCAAAGATGCAAAGTTGGCTCAACCGGTTGGATCGGGTTGAAGTTGCTGATTCAGAAAACTCAGGTCTGAAAACGTACTTGACCTATCACCGTTTCATGAATCAGAAGTGCAGCATACTACAAAAGCGGGTCAGCAACATTTCAAATTGATAAAAACTTTCAAGCGATAATCACCAATTCAGGTGCCGGGAGTCGAACCCGGATCTGCAGCATCTTCATTACGTCGACTGCGGTGCCCTGTACCAAATGCTGCCGTGCGCCGCGCACCACACCCGATTATAGGCTTAGGTTGGGGAGGGGTGGAGTGCTGCAGTATGTACATGTACATGCCCCGCCGGCCGGGCTGAGTTGAGATTCTGAGAAAGAATTAGACTGTAATTATTTATTAGTTGAAGTTGCTGTTGCTGAGAAACTCGGGTCTGAAAACGTAACGGTACTTGACCTATTACCGTTTTATGGCTCTGAAATACAGCATACTGCGAAAGCGGGAGTCGGCAATATTTCTGCTCTCCCAGGGAAATAAAAATGCAGACTCCAGAGTTCCCACACATTCGGGTGCCGGGAGTCGAACCCGGAGTTGCAGCATATGCGGTCCCTTATAGATCATGAATTGCTGCCGTGCGCCGTGCACCACACCCGATGATAGGCTGTGTACATGTACAGATGTGAAGCATGAAGTGAATTCACGAACATGAAACGAACTTTGTGCTTATTTTCGTATATTATCACGGCGCGTCGTGGCAAACCTCGCGTGTTCCGCATGCAGCATGGACACGGAGCTAAGTAGCCAGCCTGCTTGCTCTCCCCCATGAACCCGTCTCCCCCCTTCCCCGCGATTCCTTTGATTCGAGATTCAACATGCCCGCGCTGACGCTCCCGTTCCTCCCCCCCGGCCTCTCGCCCCGCCGCCTCCCTCTCCCTCGCCATCCTCCCCTGGCTGCTCCTCCTCGCCCTCGCCGACTATCTGGCGCGGCACCAGATACTCGGGGGTACGAATGCGGATGTACTCCAGGAGGAGCCGACAACCCAAAGTATACGGTGAATTAAAATAACGGACTAAATTTCAGTGTTGTGTAATTTTTTCGACATCCGAAGACGCGCGCCGCCGTAGCGCGCGCCCCGTAGGGGTGTAATCCCCGATTCTGCATTGTGCTTACCTACCAATCCACGATGGTAACACATCCGCTACGTAGTGGTGCATGGTTGAACTTAGGACCACAAGCCCACGTAGTTTGCGCACACAGGGGTGGGATGAATATAATGTCCAGTAATGAGTCCTGAGTCACAAGGCAGCCTCTATTGTAATGCTTATGGACGGTGTTCTGAACCGCATAAGTTACCTGTCAATAAGTTACTTTTGCCACGCGAGGGAAAAGTAAAGTTCGGCCCCGCCAGCCGAAGGGGCCAGATGGACGGATGCCCGATTAATTGCTGGTGCGGGCATAGAATAAATTTCGCCATCCTTCGAGGCAAACCTCGGAAGTCCCTCAATATGACGTTCAGGCTGCAGAGAGTCATTCAGATGGCTCAGCAAATAAATATTTGCGGGGGGGAATTTTGAAACATCACTGTAGATGCCCTTTACCCCAGAGAGACTGGAATTATTTTGCTTACGCTGCGTTAGATCTCAGCAACGAAAACGTCATATTGACAAAAATTTCTAATGAGAATGGCGACTTTCCAGAACGTGGTCGCGACTTGAACCAGCGTCTGTGCGGTAACTGGGGAAAACGAATCGGATGTCGTCGAAGATGCATAGATGCGCGAGCGAAGTGAACATAGGCTGGCTGGGATCCATGTCGTTGAGTAGAGTCGCGCGAGATCTATTCTGAGAGACGCGGACAGGTTACAGAAGAAACTAAAAATCTGGAGGTGATGAAACATTGAGACTCATCTGAATCATATATCATATGCAACGCCAGTGAACAAGAGACAAACCAATCACACCAGCCCGACTGCGTCTTCCGCATCTGCTTCGGCATCCTGCTCCACGTCCGCCATATGGGCCAGCATCCACACCGGAACCTCGCTGCCCGGAGGGTAAAATCTCAGCGGGTAAAGATTCGCCGGGTGGGGGGTGTCGGCGGGGAGCGCCATGTCGGCTTCGCCATGGATGGCGATGGCGCGATGGAATATGGTCCAGGAGGCGCGGACCACTGAAACCAGATATATGATTATATGGTTCACAATTAGCATATATGTGTAGGATGGGTGCGAAAAAAGTACGCACAAATACCGAAGATAGCGAATGCGAGGATGACATCCATCCCGCCTGGGACGCATCGGAGCTTCATAAATCGGTCAAGGACGCAGTCCGCTACCACTGCAGTTTGTTTGGTAGGGTTTGCGCTCCAGAATGGCGGCAAAGGATAGGATGGCTGGGACGGTTTAGTACCGCAAGACGATCGCGAAGGATTGCGGTGCGGTACCTGGGAGCAACCAGAGTATCATGAAAGAACTAACGAAAACGAAATGTCGCCCGGCACGCGATAGAGGGTTGGCGACGTCCACCCGTGTGGTGTATGGGACTCTATCCACGTTCTCACGGTCAGGTCTAGACTGACGCCACCAAAGCAGAGATGTTTACAGTCGCCAAAGCACCACCAAAGTGAGCAGCGCAAGGACGGTGATATAGCTTTCAAATATACCTATGAGGTGGGATGAAATTCTGGCGGATGAGGGCAGTTCGGGAATGGGCCTCACCGAATCCATACAAGACAGAGGTTATTGACCCGGAGATTATGTAGAGGAAGGATAGCGCCAACGCTAGACCTGCGGGAATGGTAAGCAGGAGGAGACGACCAGACAGCGAATGAGGCGGACGATGGTAGATTCCTGGGGTGTGCGACATGAGAGCAGGACAAAAGAGTGATCAACAGCTTGTCAACAGCATCTCGGGCGAGACCGCGCACAGCATCATGATCTTGACAGCATCGGCGAACTTCTGCCGGAAGGAAGATGATTCTATGGGAGAGCGATGCCTGGGTGACTGAAGAGGATTGCAATATTGGCTGTATACTACTCCGACGCCGGCGAGAAAAAAAAAGAAGGAAAGAAACAGCCAAGGAAGTTATGCTTCCAGGCCGTCCCAGAAGTTAGCGAGGGCATAGACGACGGTGGGTTTGGAGCCTGCAGCCAGGGAGGGCGGTCGCGCTGGGAGTCGCAGAATAGCACGCTAGAAATTAAAAGGTAAGGTTGACTGCCCTTCGAGACGGTCTGAGACGATGGTAAGAGGAAGTTCGGCCGACAGCTCGGTCTTGGCTCGGTCGACGTGCCGAATACCGACAGAATTCGGAAATGCTGTGCTAGCCCCAAACCACCATGGACACCCCACCTTTGCCTCTTGAAATCTTTGAGATTGTCACCATCGCGCATCCGGACACTGGTCCTCGTCTTCTGCGAGCATGCCATCGAGCATACCTGGCAGGTCTCGGATTCAAAGCAGTTTTCGCTGGATCGAGCCCTTAACCGGTACACCGCGATTCGCTTAAGCTTTGCGGAAAACCTAACTATCGTTTATCCGCGCGTTGAGGGCGGTAGAGACCGCGTACGTGGATAACTGGAGGATTGGCGTACAAAGCGGTGATTCAGACGACTTCTGGGTGCGCGCGGAGAAGCCCGAAAACGTGCGGGAGAAATTGAGGGTGAGGTCTTTTTGCAAGAATAATCTGCTCATTTTGCTCTAAGCACAATGAAGACTGCTGTGCACCGCACACCACACCTGAATTATAATATGGGCTTAGTTTGCGCAGTGGTGAAGTGCGGTGGTATAGACGCGAAGTCTGCCGGGCCGGGCTGGGTTGAGGAAAGAGGACTACATATTTGATTCAAGTTGGATGATCGAAATTGAAGTCTCAATGCAAGACCAGTTTGGTTGTTCATCGAAGATATCGTGGTATTGGGAGGGACTGCAGCGATGCCCTTGGACTTGCCGACTCCTGACAAAACAACAACAAAACTTTGACGATTCAGGTGCCGGGAGTCGAACCCAGATCTGCAACATATTCATTGTCTAAGCCCGATTAATTAATGCTGCCGTGCGCCGTGCACCACACCCGATTACGGTGAGAGGGTAGGGAGAAAGTAGACTGCGGAGTGGGAAGAATCATCAGAGGAGTTGGGTGGATGCCCACCCAGAGCACATATGGTATGCGGGGGGAGGAGGGGGAGGTTGAATCCCCTGTGATGAATCCGTATGTCACTAAAAGGGCCGTGGATAGCTAAACCCAAAATTCTCCTCCATAAGCCAGCCTATCAAAATAAAAGACCTCGTCACTGCCACATTCGGGTACCGGGAGTCGAACCCGGAGACGCAGCTTCATCTTGCGAACCATTCTCAATATGAAATGCTGCTGTGCACCGCGCACCACACCCGATTCATGACAATGAATCATACTTTGGGTTGGAAGGAGGAATGCGGGATGAATTCGAATTGACGCTGCGTGAAAGATGCAAAGTTGCAATTGGTTGAACTTGGATCGAATTGAATTGAATTGGATTCAGACCTGAGAATGAACTATTTCTGGGTGTTGGATTCAGCAGCTGGAATAAGAATGGTTCTGTTCCTTCCAGGGAAATAAAAAATATTGGACGCTTGGACTATGTGGTATTGCGATGGAGTGCGCCAGATCGCGAGCCCGGCAAGGGACAGCGTGGGTATTACTTGGTTCAACTTAGATGGTCAAAATTGAATTTCAACTTGACTGGCTGCTCGTTGAATAGTAGGAGGGCTGAGTCGAAGTCTGCCAGACCTCAGCTCCCATCCCGCCGACGGACCAAAAAGTCATCTGCACGTTTCAACATTTGGGTGCCGGGAGTCGAACCCGGAGGGCAGCTGTAAATCCCTCGCTCGTGTCTAAACGAAGAGAGGACTGCTGTGCACCCCCCACCACACCTGATACTCCTGAGGTGGGATGTGGTGTGAGATGAAGCCGACGCGGCATGAGAGGTGAGAAGGCTGGTTCAACTGTGGTCGGATCGGGTTGCAGCTGCTGAAAACTCAGGTCTGAACACGTACTTGACCTATTGCCGTTCTATGAATCTGAAGTAAAGCATACTGCGAAAGCGGGAGTCAGCAAAATTTCTGATAAAAATTCTGAAGCGTCTCTTGGATTCGGGTGCCGTGAGTCGAACCCGGAGTTGCAGCATAGACGCTAGAAAATCTATGCCTATACGCGAATGAATTGCTGCCGTGCGCCGCGCACCACACCCGATTGTAGGCTTAGCCTGGGGAGGGGTAGTGCTGTGGTATGTACATGTACATGCACAGATGTGAGGCCCGCCGGCCGGGCTGAGTTGAGATTCTGAGAAAGAATTAGACTGTAATTATTTATCAGTTGAAGTTGCTGTTGCTGAGAAACTCGGGTCTGAAAACGTACTCGACCTATTACCCTTTTATGCATCTGATGCGCAAGCGGGAGTCGGCAATATTTCTGCTCCCCTAGGGAAATAAAAATAATCGGATATGACCCACGCATTCGGGTGCCGGGAGCCGAACCCGGACTTGCAGCGTAAACAGACGCTATCGAGTATGAACTGCTGCCGTGCGCCGCGCACCACACCCGATGATAGGCTGTGTACATGTACAGATGTGAACCATGAAGTGAATTCACGAACATGAAACGAACTTTGTGGTTGTTTTCGCACATTCTCACGGCGCGTCGTGGCAACCTCGCGTGTTCCGCATGCAGCATGGACACGGAGCTAAGTAGCTTGCCACCTTGCTCTCCCCCATGAACCCGTCTCCCCCTTCCCCGCGATACCTTTGATTCTCGATTCAACATGCCCGCGCTGACGCTCCCGTTCCTCCCCCCCGGCCTCTCGCCCGCCGCCTCCCTCTCGCTCGCCATCCTCCCCTGGCTCCTCCTCCTCCTCGCCCTCGCCGGCTACCTGGCACGGCACCAGATACTCGGCGGCGCAAAGGCGCTGCTGCACGCGCTCCGGCGGCCCGCGCGCTACTACATCCATCTCGCCGGGACGTCCTCCTCCTCCGACGTCCTCCCCACCACCGCCCCCGCCGCACGCTCGACCTCCGCGCAGGGGCACGCGCCGCCGCAACAAGCCCAAGGCACGCTCCGCGGGCGCGGGCCGCGCGCGCAGCAAGCCCGGGGCCGGGTTCGGGTTCGGGCGGAATTTCGGGTTAAGCTTGGGCGGGCGGCGCGCGAAGAGCGCGGGGCCCGTGCTGCCGCGGTTCGCCTCCGACTCGCGGGAACACCTGATCTCGCCGCACCACGGCGCGTCGGCGCCGGCGTCGCCGGGGCTGCAGGTCCCGGGCTTCATGCACGGCGACGCGGACGCGGTGCCGCTCGTCGATCTCGGGCCGGGGCTCGGTGCGGGCAGTGGGGACATGGCGCGCAGCTGGGCGTCGTTGTCGTCGTTCTCTGATATCGACGTGTCGGGCTCGGGCGCGCAATCGCAAGCGCAGCCGCACGCGGACGGGCTGCTCGTGGACGTCTCACACGTGTCCGCGCACGAGGACGAGAGCGAGGACGATGGCGATATGCAGCTCGTGGACCTCTCCCATCCGCACGCCGTGTCCCACGAGCTGGTCGACGTGTCCGTCCCGCCCTCCCCCGCGGCGTGGGCCGTTGCGCACCCGCCTCCGACTCTTCCGCCTCTATTCACACGCCCGACACCTGCCTCCGCCACCCCCACCCCGCGCTTCGTACGCCCCGCTGCGGTACGGCCACATGCCGCAGCGCAGGAGCAGGCGCAGGAGCACGCACACTCCCATGATCAAACCTCCGCATCCCAGATCTCAGACTCGCCGCCCACGAATACGAATACGAATATTACATCTATGAATTTGCCGCCCCCTCCCCCTCCCCCTCCCCCTCCTGCTGTGCCTGTGCCTGCGCCGCCCCCCGTGGCCGGCCTCGTGGAGGTGGAGGTGCCGGAGGTGGGCCCCGCGAAAAGGGCGGAGCGGGACGAGGAAGGGGGAGGGGGGCACCCGCACCAGCTGCCCTCCCCGCCGCTCTCGCCCGCGCGGCTGCCCCCGCCCCCGCTCACGCTCACGGACGGGGAGGGGGAGAGCGTGCTCGAGGCGCGCTTGTGTGAGGCGGATTTGGCGGCGCTGGAGGAGGGGGAAGGGGAGGCGCCGGTGATTGCGCTCACGCACGGGGACGGGGCGGTGGAGGTCGAGTTGGTGGACGTAGGACCCGGGGCCGGGGACGAGAACGAGGCAGAGGCGCTATGGATCGACGAGGTCCGTCCTTTCCTTCCTTCCTTCTTCCTTCTTCCCCCCGCCGACGAGACCGAGACTGATTCATCTGCATCTGCACAGGCGCCCCCGCTGCTTGACCTCGACGCGGAGAGAGCCGGCCTCCCGAGCGCGCGGCGCGCGGTTGACGTTGATGCGGTCGTGGGCGGGATGCACGCGCTCGAGCGCGCGGCGCCGCCGCCGGCTGTCGCGCTTATGGACGAGCCCGCGGAGGCAGACGCAGACGGAGAGGCAGACGCGCTCCCGCTCCCGAGCGCGCGACGCGCGATTGACGCGGTGGTGGGTGGCATGCACGCGCTCACGGCGCCGCCGCCGGCTGTCGCGCTTATGGACGAGCCCGCGGAGGCAGACGGAGACGCGCTCCCGCTCCCGAGCGCGCGCGCGATCGACGCGGTCGTCGGTGGGATGCACGAGCTCGAGCGCGCTGCGCCACCGCTCTCGCCCCCGCCGCCGCCGGCTGTCGCGCTTATGGACATGGACATGGACGAGCCCGCGGAGGCAGACGCGCTCCCGCTCCCGAGCGCGCGCGCGATCGATGCGGTCGTCGGCGGGATGCACGAGCCTGCTGCGCCACCACCGGCTGTCTCACTTATGGACGAGCCCGCTGAGGCAGACGCGGACGGAGAGGCAGACGCGCTCCCGCTCCCGAGCGCGCGCGCGATCGACGCGGTCGTGGGCGGGATGCACGCGTTTCCGTTTCCTGCGTCGGCGCCCCCACCCCTGCCGCTGTCCACGTCCGCCGCGGAGGGCGAGGCGGCGCCGGCGTATGTCGACGAGCCCAGTCCCAGCCCCAGCCCGGCTACGCCGACACCGGCGTATACCGCCGACCCTGCCGGACTTGTGCCCGCCCCTTTCCCTTTGCCCCGACCCGAGTCTACGACGGCGGTACGCGCACGCCTGTTCGAGTCGTACGAGGACGCGGACGGGGACGAGGACGGGGACGAGGAAGACGGCGGGAGCGAGCACGGGTGGGACGGGCCCGTGCGCGAGGTGGCGTTCCCCGAGGCGCCGACGTACGCCCGCGAGGAGAGGCCGGTGTTTAGTTGGCAGCGGGCGGGCGTGGTGGAAGAGGGAGAGGCGCTGCGGGAAGAGCAAGAAGAGGAAGAGGAGGATCCGGAGGAGCTGGCGCTGCCTTTCATCCCGCTCCCCTCGCCTTCGCCTTCGCTGCCGGTCGTTGTGGGAGAGGGAGAGGAGGACGAAGACCCGGAGGAGCTGCCCCTCCCTGTGATGCCTCTGCCCCCAACCCCCCACGAGGACGACGCGTGGGACGCCCCGCCCCCGCCCGCGTTGCGCGTGTCGTCGCCCCCGCATCTGCACGTCGATACTGCACCCGCAGCCGCCGACGACGACGATGTGGATGCCGCCGAGCGCGAACAAGACCTCGCGTCGACGCTGTCCGCCTTCTCCACCACCGCGTCCCCGTCTGCGGCTCGTTCTCGCACCCTCGACGACGACGAATCCGCCGCCCTCCTCCCGCACCACGAGTCCTCGGACGACGAATCCGAATCCAGTTCCTCCGAAGACGAGGATGAAGAAGACGACATCGCCGACACCAAGCGCGCGACGACCGCGTGGTCCCGCCGCGCGGCCGCCGCGCCTGCGCTGGGGCTGCCCTCGTCTACGCGCGAAAAGGAGGCGCAGGTGCCCGGCGCGTTCCCCGGCACCGCGACGTCGCCGAACTTCCCTGCGCTTTCCCTCCCTGCGGCTGCCTCCACGACCGAGGAGAAGGATGCGGCGGGGACGTCGACCGCGGTGGAGAAGGCGGAGAAGGACAAGGCGCGCGCGAGGAAGTACCGCTCGCCGCTGGACGCGGCGCTGGCGATGCAGCTAAGGCCGGGGCTGGGCGTGGGCGCGGACGGCGCGTGGCTGGTGCGGTTCTTGATGAGCTTTTTTGGGTGGTTTGCGGTGTTGGTTGCGCGGACGAGCGATTGAGCGGTCTCGCTCGTGTGCCCCACCGCCACGCGCTTCTCCGGCCGACGACGGGGAGGGGGGATTCAAAATTTGGTTTCGTCGCTTTGCCATGCTTTTTTTTCTTTCCTGCATTCATCTCGCATAGTCTCATCTCGGATTTTCTCATCATATTCGCATCTCCCACACCTGCATTCCATCCCATACATCCGCATAATCCCATCCCATCCACACGCATACCTCGCATTATTCACTTCACTTTCACGATGACCCATAGATACATACGCACTACGCACGCCACGCCACGACACGATACGACAGGAACGATCTCACCCACGACGACGAAAAATACTTTGGATATGTTATATATTCCGTATTCCGTATTCCGTACATAGTCACTGTAATTATACGCAGGGTAATTTAATTGGGGTTGCTTTGTGGAGATCCTTGGGTGGGGGTGTTTGGGTGGAGGCTAGGTGCTCAAGCGCTCAAGGGCCAGAACTAAGAAGATCGTCGGGTTTACCGCATTCGGCCACTACGAGTTGCGTCCGAGCCACTCGAGACACGCCACCTGCCGACGGCACGTCGAACTTCGGTAACAAGCCAACAGCAGCAGAATTCATGGTATACGAATCTTGAGTTAAAGTTGAAAGCTTCGCGGGTGACCGTCGTAATCTTGCAAAGCGGAGATTAAGATCATTAAATGGCTTCCGACACTGCCATGGACGGAGAGGAGGGAGAAGTAGAGGGAAGAAAGTAAGATTCTCTTAAGCCAAATCATGCTGAACGTCAGAGTCTATCTGCTGTACATCCCTGGAAGCCGCTGGGCATACGCGTAGAGTATTAATTAACCCGCCTGGATCTAGCTACAGATTCAAAGGCCTGGTTAATGGAATGTCTGGGAGCCTGTCCATACCTACCCCCACTGACAAAAATCGTTTTCGAGGTCCTCCACGGTCGTGGACACCTCGCCGCACGTCTCTTGCACACAGCTCAGTGTAGCGTTCTGGACTTTTCCGTCCAAGTTTCTGCAAAAGCACACATCCGGTCTATCGTTTTCACCGCAGGACTGTGCCGCCGTTTGGGAAAGACAGGCGACGGTGCAGTCCGAGTTGGCGTCTTTGGGTGGGGATGAGCGTGAGCGACTCGGTGACTGTGAAGTCGACGTACCACGCCGAAGATGGTTTCGATTCGCCTGGACGCACAATGCCACGGATAGGAGGGCGATGAAAGTGCCAGGACGCATTATGGGGATTGGACAATGGAGGCCACTTGGCATCGGTGACCGAACGTGCAGGCATTTATACAACTTCAAGCCACAGCCCCAAGATAACGGTCTAACTCATGAGTCATGATCCGTACCAAGCGTGAGTTGTTGCATGGAGCAAGAAGGCTGTAGCCTTTTGACCCTCCGCCGATGAGTCCAAATTAACCTCTCTCCCGCGGGATGACAGATAGTTTCAAGTAAGTATGGGTCAGTTAGTGATGGCAAGGTTCGGTTCGGTTGAGTCAGGTTCAGGGCTTTTCGCCCCGAACACTGAACCTAAAACCGGCGTTCGGTTCGGCTTCCCGCTGAACCTCGAACCCGAATAGAGGTTCAGGTTCGGTTTGGAGTTCGAAAGCGTTCGAACCTGAACGTTCTCGGCCTTCTCGGGTGTGCGAAATCTCTCGAAACCAAAGTGGAATGAGTTGTTGGTGCTCGGGGAGGCATGTGTGACACTGTGTTAAGTACGTCGTTACATCCGGACGATAAACAATGCTCACAAAAATTGTTAGCAAGTCGCCCTATGGCAAACTTCCACCGAAGGACCACAATCTTGATGGGAAGTTCTCCGGCGGCGAAGTCTAGGTGTGTTCAGAGTAAATTAGGATACACTCTGATGCATATAAACTTGTAAACTTCGGTGCAAAGTAGAAACCCACAAGAATCCCGGATTTCTAGGTTCGGCATTCAGTTCGGTTCGAACGCGACTGCTCCCCCCAAACGCTGGACCGAACCTCGCGTCCAGGTTCAGGCATTTGCTGAACCTGAATGCGATTCAGGTTCTGTTCAGGTTTGAACCGATTTCTGAACCGGACTCTGCCATCACTAGGGTCAGTATCTAAAGCAGAAAAGGCTAGCCAACTGAACACTATATCAGACAGGTTGTGCAAAAGCCACACAAGCCACAGAGAGGATTTCAATATCCCAAACTCATAAACCTACCGTAAATGACTCACCTGAATTAAACTCGAACCAATCCCTGAGGACGTGAGATCAAAGACAGTCGTTTGATGTTATTTCATAGCCCTATTGATCAATTATCATCAATAGTGAAAGTAACGACTGGTTCGAGTCTACATGAAGAATGTTCCATCCATGCGGCTATCAAATCAGATCCGGTGAATACAATGTGAGTTTCCGTGTTGATTCCACAGCACCTACAAATTGAATGCTAAAGGGACAGCTATCCCATAGTCGAAAATGCTCCCCTGCACTCAGTGGGTTCACTGAAAGCTCGACCCTTCCTAGATGAACTCAGAAAATCCCTGTGGCTTTGCACAATGCCCAAAAGCCGCGTGCAGCTTGTGCACAACCTCTCTATCGTTTCCGAGAACGGGTGGCGCTATCATGTGTAAATTCAGACATGTCGTGAGCGGTTGATTTTGAGTCAGAAGGAGGAACAACGGAGTACGAATGCTCGTCAGGACCCGCTCTTGATCGCCTCTATTCTCGACAGAGAAGCATAGTTTAAGCGCTATATGTCGAAAACGATGTATTCTGGACATGTTACTGCGGAAAGAAACTACGCCTGAGCCTGAAATAAGAGTTAGACATGCACAATAAAAGAGAGCTTGGAAAGCACCTTCAAGTCAGTGTATCCATCAACACCTCGGTTCCGATGTGGAACCTCGCTGTAATCGTCACACGGATCTTCATGCCGGCCTCCGCAAGCGCGTTGAGCTTAGGTAGCGCCCGCATTCGCAGCGGGACGTCGCGCACCGCGTCCACGCGCCCATACGTCAGCATCAGCATCGAAAATTCGCGCAGCGTTGGCGCGCGGGTTTGTAGCAGCGCGGGGAGCGCGTCGTAGTCGTCGTCGAACACACGCCCGCCGGCGATGGTCAACGTCGTGAGTGCGGGCAGAACGTCGGGAGAGTGCAGCGCGGCGAGTAGGGGCGCGAGGTGCGTGGCGTTGCCGCAGTGGAGCTCAAGAGCGTGGAGCGAGGCGGGGACAGCATCCAGGGTGCGCTGCAGCGTCTCGGAGGCGGGGTATTTGAGTGCGAGGGAGAGCTGCTGGATGGGCGAGACGCAGTGGGCGAGGAGATTTTGGAGGCGGGCGGTGTAGGTGCCGTCGGCGGCGAGGGTCTCGCGGATGTGGAGGTGGGTGAGGCGCGGGAGGCGCAGCCGCTCGATCACAGGACAGAAGTCCGTGGAAAAGGTGAATGATTGGAGGTTTGGAAGGATGAGTGGCTCGGGCTCAGAGTCGCGGGTCGCCGGAGGAGGGCCCACGGTGGAGAGGTCGAGCGTTACCAGATTTGGACACAGTTCCAGGATCGCTAGGGACTCCGCGACGTCCGCTTTGTCCAGCCGGAGAGTAGCCAGCTGCGCCCACGGGAGTTTAACTCGGAGATCCGTGTGCGTGCTAAGATCCGCTTCGCAGAGTATGGGCGCATTTGACAGCGAGATGGGGTCGTCATCCGACTGTTCACGTACAAATGGCCCCCGCAAGGACAGCGATATTTTGCACAACAGAGGCATAGATAACGGAAGTTTTAACCGCCGTAATAGTCCGACGGGGAGTGCGAGCTCAACATTTCGCCAGCGATGGGTGTGTGAGATGCAGACGTCCATCAGAGGGGCACCGCGCTCGTGGTCGACGCAGTTGAGCGACAAATTGAGCGGGTGGTTCCTGGAGCGCAGAAGCCACGTGTCAAAGACGTCAACGGCGCGCGTGTCGACGATGCCAATGGATTGCCACAGTTCAGAACTGGCGATGGCGATGTCGCGCCATTGGCGACAGATCTGCGTAAGCAACAGCGGCGCTACCAGAGGAGACGGCTGGGGGAAAGTCGTTATTTCCGGGAGACAGTGGAGAAAAATGAAGGCCGTTATTTCTGGTGGAAGCGTGAGTACTGGGTAAACAATCGAGTCTGAGACAGCCTGGAGTTTTTGGCGCTCAGCGCTGAAAGCAGCAATTAGGCTGTTTAGCTGCGCAAGACGGGATCGCAGATGGGCGCGGTCTACAGTGGGATCCGCGGGCGCGTCAGTTGTGCCGCATCGGACACAAGATTCAACGGTCGTCGACATGAGGGCGAGGCGGGTGGGTGTCACCCGTGACCGATACAGCACTGCCCCGAGATAGGGGCTTGTTGAATGTTTGAAAAAAATTATATGTAGACTGTATCCCCACAACTAGCACCCGGATATAAATATAGTTCACGACATACTTCGCTCTAAATCCATGCTTGAGAGATTCTGCTACTGGAATAATGTGCCTTCGAGCGTATTCAAATCAGCCTGGGTTTTGGCTGCAGCAGCATCATCCCCCGCGTCCAGCTCCAAATCGGACTTAGTTTGGAGGAATGCCTCCTCGGCCACGAAATCGGGGTCCAAGAAGCTGGTGTCGCCACCGTTGGCGGCGATGAGGGCCTCTTGGTTGGCCTTGGCGGCCGCAGATGCGGCGGTGGCTGCGGCGCTGATGGCGGCGTCCACGGCGGTGCCGCCGGTGGGGTTGGCCGCGATGGCGCTGAAAGCGGCAGCAAAGGCCGTCGCTGCATCCGTGGCGGGGGTAGCAGCAGCCGCTCTCTGTGGATGAAGTCAGCGTTATGCGGAGGGTCGGTTTGGTGTAGAAAGACCTTCTGATGGGCGTCGAGCGGGGCTGCAGACACGCAGGTGGCGACCAGGGCGGCGACAAGGAGGGTCAATGTGCGGACCATGATTGTAGCGTGTAGTGTGTGAAAAAGGCTGAAGTGAAAGCTAATGAAGAGCGTCGAGCTCGAGGGGAAGAAACGAAGTGGAGTGGGGAATCAACCTAAGGCATCTGCAGCTGGTGATTCTGGGTTTTATATCGTCACCTCGCATGAATCACCTCTTATCATCGTGAGCACAGTGGATATGCTCGTCGTGCCGGAACATGGACTGCTATTTCTCCGTGGGACAATTCACGGGAAAGTATCAACATTGCAGCCCCTGCAGTAGCAGTCACTCAAGGTTGATACTTTCCCGTCCAGCGTCACTGCGCGCGCGCGTACCCTTCCCCTGGCGGCGGCGGTAACAAGGGGGTAATCAAGGAGAAACTGGCAAAACGTGCGGCGGCACCGCGTTCATTCCCGAAGAATAGTGTGAATGGCGAGTGGATTACAATGATGAAGGCGGCAGTAAGATCAAAGGAAGTCGAAGCGGCGGGAATGAATTCTGGTGTTGTTTCTCTGGGACACGTTTGAATCAACCCCGGAATTCACTCACCTGTAACCCAACCAATCTTTGAAAAAAAATGAAACTAAGGGGCAGTTTTACTGATGCCGGAAGAGACAGATCTCTGATACTTGATCTGAAATAAACAGGGCAGACGGGAGTCGAATGCGGATGAATATGGATGTAACGAGAATCGATCTTACCAGAAACTCGTTGTCGCGTTGCAACACTGATGAATATCATGCGAGCTATACATACTTGAACGCAGTGCCGGATGCTCAAAATGATGGTGAGGTTGATACTTTCCCGCGATTCGCCTCACATACGAGCCCGTGTTCCAGAACGAACATACCCACCAGCTGTGCTATGTTATGCACGGCGCGCATGGGATGCCTATAAAACCCAGAATCATGAGTGGACGCCTACAGTAAGGTTGATTCTTCGCTTCACTTTATTTCTTCCTCGACTTTGAGCTCGACGCTCTTCACCAGTTTCTACCTTCTACCGCTATTCACACCAAACAAACATGGTCCGTACATTGACCCTCCTCGTCGCCGCTCTGGCCACCGTCTGCGTCTCCGCCGCCCCTCTCAACGCCCGTAAGGCCGTGCGTACCTCGATGGCTCTCCTGCTCCTTTAATTCTTACCCATTCCCAGACCGCAGCAGCCACCAGGGCTGCCACACCCACCGCGGTCGCTGCTGCTGATCTTGCCACCATTAACGCCTCCGCCGCCACTGCATTTGCCTCCGCCTTCGCTGCCGAGCAGGCCGCCATCGATGCGGACCCGAGCGTCGGCCACATTGACCCGGAAATCAGCGGCCAGCAGGCGTTCCTGGAAACCAAAGCCAAGTTGCTGCAGGACGCGGGGGACGATGCGGGGGCGGCGAAGATACAGAAGCAGTTGGACGACCTCAATGCCAGCCTCGGTGGCGCGGCGGGGCGGTGAGGGGTGTGGAGTGTATATACGCACCGTGGAAGATGTATCTGCCTTGGGTGTTCTCGCCTCCCAATATTCTGCGCCGGTTCTTTGAAGTGCAGTTGAGAGGCAATGCCGGATAATCACTGCATTCAGACCCCCCTGTAGGCACAGATGTGCCTACGTTCGCAGATCCCTGCCGAGGGGCGTCTACCCAAGCCGAGGTTGGTTTACGTTGGCCTAGCATATCTGCCTACACGAGGCCTGCCCACGTTGGCAGATCCCGGCCGACGGTGGTGTGCCTATCGTGGCCGACCCTGGCCGACCTGAGTCCGTCTATTCCGGCCGGGACAGGTGGACCAACCTCGGCAGGGATCGGCAGATGGATCGGCAAAGGTCGGCGTGGTCTGCCTACACATAGGCCTACTGGGATTCGGCAGACCTGTGCCTACGGGGGGGTCTGAATGCAGTGAATGCCGCCCAGGTGAGTCGGGAATTGCCGAGAAGACGTCAGTCGTGCAATGTCGAGGACTTCGGATCGGCCGATACATGCCGCAAAGCGGCTGCTGTTCTGTTCAGGGTGAGGTTTCATTTATCTCTTTCAAAGTAGCAGCGTTCCCAGTCATTTTTCATCTGAGCTGGCCATAGGAGCGGCACAGCATTGCCGGAGTAATTCCTGACGATACCGAGAAAACGGCAAGAAGAGCAGTTCTTTGTCTTCGAGGCTCTTTCTCTTTTCTTTTCTCTTTATAAAGTTGCACCAGTCTGACGCTTTTTCAGACTCCGCTATCAGCGCTCCAGCACCACTTGCGGGGACCTAATTCTTCTCAACGTTAGCGCTGAGCTCAATTTTATTCAACCGAAGTGGTTCGCGGCCCCGCTCTTGTAAAAGTCACTACCCAGTCATGGGAATTTCAACCAACCAACGACTGCATCCAAGGGAACTTTTGAGCCACGGGAGTCACCCGAGGAACCAAATTTTTTGGTGCTGATGTTGTGCCCCGATGGAAGAATACCAGTTGTCGACAGAGTCGCCATAATAATGGCACGAGTTCGGTTTTTTGGACTCCTAAAATCTGCTTATAGAGAACTTGGACCATGTCCAAGACAAGTTACAAAGTTCATGGCTACAAAGTATTCCTCGCCGGTCACATACATAGTATGTAGTTGTACAGCGCAGATAATGCGAGGAAGGAGATCAGTGCCAACTGAATGTACATTACACTTGACACTGCCGGTATTTATTGGCGTAAGCCGGGTAGTTCAAGTTTGTCCTCTCCACCTCTCCACTGGTTGAATTGGAGCCTGCAAATCCTAGAGAAGGGTGTTAAAGCCTGGTTAAAACCAACTGAGGTCCCGGATAACATCACGGTTCACACTTACCGCGACGCACCCCAGGGGATGACGCGATATCGCTCGACTTGTGGTCAGGCATAGCTGAATCCTCTCCTATTATAATATTCGTGAGCTAATTCTGGCGGTCATTTTCTGCTCCGCTGACTTACCATGATCTTGGCTAGTCAAACTCTTCGTGTACGCCGTCTCGTCGTCCGCGGAGGCCGAACGAGAATTACCGTCTCTGACTTCTGAAATTTCTTTCTCAGGCATACTGTGCTGCTTCGGTTCCCGAGCGCCTTGCCATCGACAGTTGATCATCCACCTCGTCGGACAATCTGTACAACGGATATCCTAGGTGTCTCAGAGTGCTATGTGACTCTCGAATCAACAGTTGTATAACCAAATGCAACATCTGTACGTCGGCTTTGGTTTACACCCCGCGCGCCGGAGCGGAGCGCAGGCATGCCTTGTAAATCACAAGCATAGAGATATACTATGGCAAAATGTGAGCCCTCATGCAGCCATCAAAATTCTGGCAATGGGGTCAATTCCGATTCGAGGATTAGGTTTGAAAAATGGTTGTTTTCCGGACGTCGCACCATTATGGGATATCGCAGCATGTATCTTCCCAATTTTCGCTGTTCCGTAGACACACCAAATGAACCAAAATTTCAGTCCGCACTGAAACGCAAATTGATTTTCTCATAATCTCTACAGGAATCAGCACCATTGGATTCGGGACAGATCGTCAAGCATGAATCTTGAATAGAAATGGTGAAAATCATCACTAGAATCAGCTGTGATCAAGCTGTGACTGAACAAAGCAAATCCAGTGGAGCTGAAGTCGCGACTGTCGTATTGAAATTTTCAAAATCAAATCACCTTTCCGCCTTTGAGAAACAAAGGACTTCAGAATGAGTTTCCGTGATGCTGAAATTTCAGCTGTGCTGAAACTTGTACTGAAAGTCTTTGTTCATCAAAGGTTGAAAGACACACTGATTGCCAATGTTTCATTATGCTTTTCAGTGCGACTGCATTTGCTTTGTTTCCGCACAGCTGACTATAGTGCTGATTCTTACACCTTCCATTCAAGTTTCAGGCTTTGTGAATTCAACCGTCTTTGTTGTGCTGATTCGTGTGGATGTTTTCAAGAAATCAATTACAGTTTCAGTCTGGACTGAAATTTTCCTTTATTTGGTGTGAGATTTAAATAATGTTTGGGTGGCTGGATGTAAAGTTAGCGAGTTTGAGAGCAGGACGAGCTTTGAACACCGCTCGACGAACGGCCATATATCTTGCAACATCTTGCTGCCATTCCTGCACTGTTATCGCGCCACGCATCAGATGAAATGCGACACGCCTCTTCTGCGCCGTCGCTTGCTACATTACCACCGTCCCGTTGCACATTTCACGGACGACCTGAGCGGAATGTACTCTCCGAACAGTGTGTCGATCAACAACACACTCCAGCTGTATTTCACGCTGCAGATCCAGATCTCCGAATGGCACCACTCGAAAATCTGAGTGCTATTCAGTATCTCCGCAAGCGAGCGTTAAAAATGTTACCTGGCGGAACAGTCGCGACGGTGGGATAGGTGTTCGTGACGTTAGTGAAGGTCCCTCCGGTTACAGTGAAGTGCTGCGAGCCCGAGAAGACACCATGACTAGAATAAACGCCGAGGAGGCCCGAGCTTTATTCGTCGTCAGGCGGTACTGAACGTTTGGATAGCTCGCGAGGTGGATCCAGGAGTGGTGGCGCCAAGGCCAGGTTGAAATTCCTCATCTGTGTGGGTTTCACTATCCATCGCTGGTGAGAGAGAGAAAGAGATTAAGCGCCGGAATGACAACTTCCACAGCATTTTAGAACCGCCGAAAATAGACGCCTGTGCGGATACAGCACTCGAGGAGATGCAAAGCCTCACAGAGAAGTCTGGAATCGAAGAGAAACAAGCCCGCAGTGAGATTTTTTTTTCGATCCACAAGGTGACAACCGGAGCTGGAAGGTTGTCGATTTGCGATGCTCTTCACCAATAAACCCACACCATTTGATAATATGCCTGCGAGGCTGACCAATTCAAACCAGTGGGCTCAGAGACCTACAACGAGATTGAATTAAGTACTTACATCGGGTGGAAATGAGCGAAGATTCCAAGGAGACTCGGTCGGCTTGGGGCCGGCGTCGGGTATTGCCATCCAGTCAGACCGCCGTGAGCCAAGGCTCAATGTGTCTTGGCAGTGGGATACATGCCGGAAGACGGCCGTTGTCAACCGCCATTGAACCGCCAACAGCATGTGGTACTTTTTTCAACAGAGTAGTATACGTACCAATCCAGTAAGCATGTGCAACCAGGTAGGAGCTTTAATCAAAAAACTCATGCCAACCCTTTCTCCCACCTGCCACGGTCCCATGATATTGGTCTTCGGCAAGGCCCGGCACGGCACATCGGGGTAATTCGGACACTGGAAAGCTCTCAAGTAAGGGCAAGGTAGAGATGTATAAAAGGGCTAATGACTCGGACACGGATATAGTCGTGGGCTCCGGGTCGAGACACCGGTGCTCTAAGAAGGCCCGCGAGCGGCGGAGGAATGCAGTTAGAAATCCTACAGAACCTTGGATTGTATTATGTACGTTACTTTTGAGGTACCTTGCGGAGAATCCTGCTCCAGGGGTGGAGACGAAACGCAGTGCTGCTGGAATGGATTGTTCTCGGTCGACGGCTGTTGTAGGCATTGAACTGGTGGGATCCGCAAAATCTAAATCAAGGGTTGTGGCTATTGAACGTGACGAAATGCACAGCGGTAGGGTCAAAATTTAGGATGATTAAACACCTCCCCGCAAATGGTGCAATTTTTGGCAACGAAAAAGAACTAACAGAATTAAATCGCGGTCGCGAACCGTCACAGCACGTGCCATCCATCAAATTGAAACTCCGCCGGCTGTGACGTGGTGGCTTGCCAGACGCCATAAGCTCGTTCCGCTTGTTGCTCACCATTGCTTCTACCTTTTGCTTCGTATTCTCTGCAGAATAATGCTATCTGCGGCCTTCCGCTGGAAAACGCGTCGCTTTCGGTTCACGTAGACAGAACCACCATCTGCAGTCCTCGGCAGTCCTCGGTGGTGTAATAGCTCTCGGCCATTCTCGTCTCTTCATGTCTGCGCCTGCTCACTGTCTTGAGTGAAATAGACTCACGCTTCTCCGCCCTGGTGACTTGGTGCCGACCATGGTATCAACTTAGCGCCTCACTCGAATCCGCGTCGTGCTCGCGCGTGGCATGCACGCACGTCTATTGCACGTCTACATGCGCGACGCACGGCTGCAGCAAGCGAGCAGCTAAATGACGTCTTCTTCCGCCATGTGATCCGTTCTTGGTGGCCTTTCCACCAGGCACCATGGAACATTTCGCGGCTCCTGCTCCTCGTCCCCACTATACAAGTAACATCCGTTTCGATCTAGGTTAATCATACAAGCCAGAGGTTGGCAAGAGGACCAAAACTCAAACGTTCGAAATTTCCATAACATTAATTTATTGAACTAAATATCGAACGCCCAGCACCTGGTCTGTCGCCCTGTGTATGAAGAGATCCTAACCATACAAGAAACCAAGGTCCTCACATTCCCATTGATTCATCAATTTCGGCCTCATTCATTGTAGGAGGAATGTGACTTCGCTGGGACAATAGCGGCAACCGCTGCATCCGGGCGGACAACTCGCCACCGCCTAAAAGCGGAACCATCCATTTAAAATTTAATGCTATTGAGACAGGTCCTCAGAGCAAAGTTTTAACGAATAAGATCGCTGTCCATGTGCCAAATTGCCTCCCCGTTTCCTGCGGACAGTTACCCCACACAGGAACGCTAATGGACCTTCGTCTTTGACCCTCGAACTCTAACGACGGCCGACTGCTTCTCGGCACTACCTTTCGGACGCCAGCGATGAACGTATGGAACACTCTCATATCACAGCCGTTTTGCATGTAGCTACGTCCGGCACAAAACAGGCGCACTTTTAACTCTAGCTCTTAATAAGGCCTCGCTTACGCCTGTCGAGAAGGACCTGTACAGCTAGGCTCATTTCGCCTCGGGGGTTGTGTAATCGAGCTTCCTTCCCACGTCAACGCAGCTTCTATAAATTTACAGCGCCACTATATAGCGTCAAGCATCGTGATACCGTGCAGGCAGCAGCACGTCTGTAGATGAGACTCTGCCGCTTTTATACCTCCTTCGTGTGTCTTGCCTCTTTTCCCTGATCCCAATATTTCATGTCGGATCACACCACCGTCTCTGCCACCGGCCACGCATACGACGACAAAAAATACGGGCTGGAACTATCGCCTCCGCAGAGCATACTGGACGAGGACGAGGGGTGCCCTGTTGCTTGGTTGACGATCTTGGGCACGTCTGTGGTCTCCGCTGGTCGCGTCTTTCTATGCCGCTGACAGAACGATTTGCAGCTTTTTCATTCAATTCTGCACGTTGGGGTTGGGTTTCACATTCCCGTCGTTTCGCGGTACTGACCGTGACCAGAAATATCAACGCTTTTGGGGTGTACCAAGATTACTACACGCGATATTCGCTGTCCAACAGAACACCATCAGACATCAGGTACTTAAACATTTTCATGCTCTTTTTCCGAACGCTTATTTTGTGTGGCTCCAGCTGGATTGGGAGTTTTCAACTGTGCATGCAGTATGCGCCGGGAATACTTGTCGGTCGTGCATTTGATGCCGGATACTTGTGAGGTGGTTCACTGCTTCCCCCGACGACGAGTAACGTTTTCCAACCAGCCACCACATGATAGCTCTTGGTTCCTTCCTCCAAGTGGCGTCAATCTTCATGATTTCTCTGACGCAGCAGCACCATTATTATCAGGCGAGTCGTTCGGACTGCCGAAGCATAAAACGTTCTGACACAGTCCAGGTTTTTCTTGCGCAAGCAGTGGGATCCGGCATTGGTCAATCCCTCCTCTTTCTGCCATCTCTCAGTATCATCGGGCAGCATTTCAAGCGGCATCGGGCCTTTGCAACAGGAATTGGAGTCTCGGTACGTCGATTAGTGCCTCCCGAACATCAGTGTCCTTTAAACCAGACGATCAGGGCGCATCTTTCGGCGGGGTGATTTGGCCCATAGTGTTGAATCAGCTCAGCAAACGAACGTCGTTCGAAAACACCGTACGAGTAACAGGCGCCATCTCTGGCGTGCTGTTGATCGTCGCGAATCTGGTGATGAAGACTAAAACACATCCCACGGGCACCACGGTGCTGAAGCCGAAGCTCAAGGTAATCCTTACGGATTGGGCGTTCATGTCTTCCATCGGGGGGTCAGATCTTCTTCTTCCCTGCCCTTGATTATGTACACTAATATACTGCCGCACAGAGCATTCGTCGTAGGACTTGGCCTGTTCTTTCCATGTGAGCCGGAATGCACGATGCAAGAGGTCAACTAACGTGACGCAGATTTCTACCTGCAGCTCTATGCGGTTGACAGAGGAATCGACAAGAACATCGCCTTCTATATCGTACGTGACTGGGCGTGCGTTGGCTTTAGCTCACGGCCATGTACAGCTCGCAATCATGAACGCCGGGAGTGTCGGCGGACGTATATTACCCAACTTCGTCGCAGATCGAGTGGGGCCTTACAACATGCTCATTCCGTGCCTCGCAATATCATCTGCCCTGATCTTCAGTATTTTTGCGCTGAAGACGTGTGCAGCGATCATAGTATTCGCTGCTCTCTACGGCTTTTGGTCCGGATCATGTGGGTGCAGCTCGTTTGTCTGTTTGCTCTCTCCTCACCGCAACTGCCAGATGTGTCGCTCATTCCAACACTCATCGTTCAATCCGCTAGCCATTGCGGCGAACACGGGTGAGTGAACGTCGTTCTTCGGAAATTATTCTGATTGGTTTTCAGAACGCGAATGGGCGTGGCGTTCTCCCTCGTGAGCGTGTCGATGCTCATCGGAAACCCGATTTCTGGGGCGTTGCTGATGCATTCGGCCGCTGGGAATTATGTATGGTACAAACCCATTGTTTTTTGCGGGGTACGTGTATGTCTCGCATTCACGCGCCATTTTCTGATCTTTGTTTTAGATAATGCTTGCTGCTGGCGCGTTGATGTTTGCTTTCTCGCGATATCTCTTCATCAGAGATGGGAGGAGTGGGCCCCGGGGTCGTTTGGTTTAAAATGAGTCTAATGCATATTTTTATGGGTGTATGTACTGTATTTATGATATTCTGGTGGTGAAATCGTTCCTGGTTCTTTTTCCGAACGTCGTGCCGATTGTTTCCGAGATAAGGAGTTAAGTATCGGATTTCTGTGACTACTGTGACTACTTGTGATGCCTTACAGCCATCACTCTCACTCAGGCGAGTTTTGCAAACACGCGGTTGGCTCGTTGGAGGAGGTCGTTCTCGAGGCCATTCGGCAGGGGTTCGAAGTATATGGGCTGACTGAGCACGTCCCAAGATATCGGACGACAGATCTGTATCCGGAGGAGGTAAGACCACTGCTTCATTCAACACAGAACTCACACGATTCCAGGGAATTATCACTCCGAGGGACCTCGCGTCGCAGTTTGAACAGTTCATAATCGAGGCCCATCGGCTGAAATCACTATATGCCCCTCAAATTCGTCTGTTAGTCGGACTTGAGACCGAGTACATCACTGCCCTTGATCTGGACTCACTGGATGCACTTCTACAACAACACCGCGGACAAGTGGAGTACATCGTCGGATCAGTGCACCATGTCAATGCCATTCCCATCGACTTTGACCTGGTGACGTTCCAGAAGGCTCTAGAGATCATCGATAGGACAATCGAACCTCACTCAAGCAAAGACGGCGCCCTCCTTTGCGCGTACTTCGATGCCCAATACGAGTTGCTCCAGCGCTTCAATCCTGAAGTAATCGGACACCTAGACCTATGCCGGCTCTACAATCCAGCGTTGCAGCTCTCAGAATACCCGGAGGCTTTGGAGCGAGTGACGCGGAATATCCTTTACGCCATCGGTTATGGAGCATTATTCGAAATTAACGCTTCAGCTTTGAGAAAGAATTGGGACACACCGTATCCCGGATTCGATCTTCTCCAGGTGGGCGCCCTTGTATTTTCGAAGCAACAATAATTTTCATGGGACTGCAGATTATCTTGCAGCACGGCGGTCGTCTCACACTTTCCGACGATAGCCACGGGCCGCACGCCGTCGGCCTCAACTATGCGCGGCTCCCAGAATATCTGCAGCGTGGCGGCGTCAACGAACTGTGGTTCCTGGAGCATTCCGACACACCCAACGCTTCTGGAAGGCATGTTCGAGCGACCAGAATGGGTGGGCACTGGGCGGACCATCCCTTTTGGACGCAGTTCTGTTGACCAGTAACTTTTCGGCTTCGCTTTACTTCCTCGTGCTGAAAGAAACCCCATCCAGATTCCAGACTCCGGCAACCTGGGGCGTTCCCACCTAATTCGGTACATCAGACCATATGTCGTCGATGTCTTCGACGTTTCTCCTGCTTTCTACTATCTTATTTTGCCCTCGAACCTAGGTCGGTTAGAACTAGCTGAACGCTGACTGATCCCGCGAACCTATGTGCCAAAATTAATTATCCCGCGAAGCTATGTCCCGAAATTAATTATCTAGCGGCACGGTGACAGCGTTAATTTGTGCATGGCAATATCATTGCGGCACTGAATCTGTTTCCTGGACAGTGGCGGCTCTCATGTCACAAGGACCCTGACGTTGTTCGTTATCGGCACTTCGCGAAAGCACATTCAATACTGCCGCTATGCGCTATAGGGCTACTGTGTTGCCTTCGGAGAATTGCCTTTCAGAGTTGCTCACACGAGATGTCTACAGCTTGACACTCGTCGTAATTCCCCAGCAGAAAGAAACTGAGGAAAAAATTCACACTCCTGGCTGATCAGTCTTTGGCGTTCAGCTTCGTCAATATCTGCAAGGCTGTTGATCAGTTTCGGTTAGTGGGTATTTTTTGAGGCCCGTAAGTGGTCTTCAATTCTTCTCTTACTCCAAGAACTTTTGGCCCCGCGCTTTGGCGTTGGGTACCGGGAATAGATGGTATATTGCCTTTCCAACTTATCTGTGAGCAGTCAAGGACACAGCTGACTGAGGACAGTGCCGGAACCCAAGAGGCACCGGTTTTCGCGCTCTCACGACAGGTGGATCCACTCAAGACGTTCTCCCTTTATGGGCGCTGAATCACGATTTGTTGGCTCTCTGATTTTCTGCGTCCGAGGACTCGAGAGACCTACGGTTTAAAAGGTGAGATCTACTACTTTGAAGCACAACCTCAATCTCCCTCTCTCTTCCATATTGCCACTCACCCTCTCGACTGTGAGTGGGTTGCATAATGTCTATCGACTAAATTCTCAGCTTTTTCGCAAGACCTACCTATGTGTTACGACTCCGTCAAACTCTACGTCCACACCTGCGGCCATCAAATGCCAGGCGGCCGCGAAAAGGTCGGTCGTGATTGATTTTTTTTATTACGCGTGGATGAATACTATGACGATTCAGGTCGATTGCGGCTCCCGCAGGTGCCGGTACAGTTCTGCCCACCCAGGAGCGGGGTGCAATAACTGCGTCAATACATGCAGGCAGTGGTGAGTAGACGCCTTCCAATTTGGTTGCGGGTTTTGACCGCCCGGCAGGATCTTGCCGCCCCAGTCGGCCTTGGCTGGCAGGCGGGACAACATTTGCTTTCGCTGCGCCAACCCGCAGGCTCACACTTGACTGATCCAAAGAACGATTTACCTCTGCTTATTCCTTCTTTCAAAATCAGTCTGTTCCAACATGGCCCAGAGGTTTTCCTTGTACTTCATACATTGATTCGAATATCGAGATTCCGTTTGTCTGCTCAAGTGTGAAAAACAAAGTCAGCTGCAAAGACAACAGCGGGGCTGATCGAAATCGAAGCTAGTATGTAGGAGTGTCGCTGGGTACTGTATCGATATGTAGGGGAGCAACGGTCACGGTAACGGACCGCCCGTTGCGTTGCCTTCGTCACTGTAACGGTAGAAATGGTTGCCCAAAAAATTCGCGACATTGAAAAAAATCTTAAAAATCATGAAAAAAAAGGTCGAAGGCGGCCATAATCGAACGGGAGACCGTTGGGTCGGAGGCTGAGTACAGGCGAAAGACCAATCCAGCTGAGCCAAAGAGGGACACTGAGTTTCTGGTTGCGTTCAAAGGCAACGGTCAGGGTCACCCTAGGCTCCGTTGCCTGAAAAAAGGCAACTGGTTTGTTACGGTCCCTAGGCCGTTGCTCCCCTACATATCGAGACAGTAGGTATGAGGGCGACAGATTTCACGGAACGGTGAACTGAGCTTCGGCCTCGTTCCTTCGAGTGCGCAGTTAGCGGACTTTGAAATCCCCGGTGTGATGCCGATGTTCTTGCTTACGCAAGACAGACCTCCGCTTCGCTCCGGCATCATGATCAAGACAACGACTTAATTTTGAACTGCAACGTACAGGACAGTAATGGTGCAATATATGTAGTCCACCATTTGCGGTGAAGAAGAAACGGTCAGAGAAGAGTAGGTAATGGCTTCACAGATTTGGGAGGTTAGAGTTGGAGTCCAGAATCAAGTTGGTGGGGACGGAAACTGAGGGAGGCCCAAGGACAGGCAGGAATCCGGACTCACATGCCGTAGAACTGTTTTTTGAAAATTTTAGAGACTAAGAGGTGAAACTGAGCCATAGTCTCCGCAGCACCGGAAAGAAATGCGTGTCCTGCGACACAATGAGAAAATAGAATCCGAATCAAATTTAACCCCACTACTACGTGATGGTGCATGTTCGAAATCAACAGCTAGTCCAGCATGCGCAGATTATTTTCCTGGAACGATTACATCAACAGTAGAAATTGACGGGAGAAAAAAAAAACGGCACAGCGGACAGAAATGTTCCAGAGCTGAAACAGCGAGGCCATTTATTGATCAAAATTCGGAGCTGAATGAATTTGGAAACACAGTGTAAGAACCGCGTGAATCATTAAGGCTGCTGCCCGTGACCGTAGCCACGGTTCGACGGCACCCGTAGCACGGGTGCCGTGCCCGTTCTGCGAGCCATTTTCTCGAGAGAAAGACGGCTACACCCCGACGGCCCGTTGAAACATGGCCGTCACGGCCGTGGAACGGCTTGGTTTTTTCTGTCCTCAAGAAGGTGTAATTGGGGACTGACAGCCCAAATGTCTTCTCGCAACTAAATACTCTTTCTCCGTGACGTACTACTTTTCCCCCGCAGTAACGTTCAAATTGCACTCCACTTGCACAGATGTCGGCAATCGCCGGGAGCGATCGCGGAGTTTGATCGCAGTTTCATCCACCATTTTCTGTACGCGCTCACTGATTCCCGCCATCTTAGTCGATTGCGCGGACATGATATACTCTTAACACTATTTCTGGGTTCTTTCCAATAGGAGCATATGCCTCTCTCGACGTTCAGATATTGGTAAAAGGCTCATCAACCCAGTTCTGAGACTTAGGTACACTTACTACACATCTCGGACCATCCAAGGAGTTAAATTAGATGACGAAACACCTATGCAAAGTTCAGAACACAACCGTCTACCCGTGAAGACCGTGCCGTTTACCGTGCCGTCCCGTCTAGAATTAATTCAACCACTCAGCAGGCAGTAACGTGCCGTCAAAAAGCCGTCGATTCGACGGCCGTGCCCGTCAGGTCTATTTCTGGGCAAAATCTGCAAGGTTATTCAACTTACCAATTACAAGGCCTGAATTGACCATTTGTTCGCTTCCAAATTGAGTTCTGATTTTTGTCATGACATTTCTTCGGCGACGGGGCCATCGTGACCGTGACCCGTCCTCGATGGCGGCGACGCGACGCGTCCTCCGTGACCGTGACCGTCACCTCCCTACAGACCGGTACAGTACAATATCGGTTTATAGTGAAGTGTCTGTCTGCAACTTGATACTGCCAACCCCACAAATATCAATTTTGAGGTTGATGAAAGGCCTCAGGAACATCGTGAGATGACATGGCACCGTCGGCTGCGGTTCCACGCATCAGTCATTATCGTCCAAATGAAGGTGGGGATTGTTCAGCTTTCCCCTCGAATTAGTTGAACTCATCAGGTGACTTGTGAATGGTGAATAATCAGTGCACGTGTGGACCAGTATTTTTGTAAGCATCCCCACGGCTGTCATCGCGCTGACCTAAATTTCGTGCTCATTTGTTGAACAGCAGAGCCGCAAAAGGAGTCGGCTCGTTGACCTGCTCAATAAGGTCGATCAGCTTTTCGGTCATCCCGGCAGGGTGTATCAAATGGCATACCAGTTCCGCAGCTTAAAGCCCCGGGCAGGAGAGAAGATTCAAACAGAACTCACTTCCCCAATCTCCCATTCTCTCCAACCTACCAAATTTAATCACCAATATGACCATCTCGAAGCTCTTGACCGCGCCGCTCACCGTTATTGTCGGCATCACCGGCAGGCAAGGAGGGAGCGTCGCGCGCGCCTTGATCGCCTCCGAGAAACCCTACCGCCTCCGCGGCTTGAGCCGCGATATCACGAAACCCGCCGCGCAGAAGTTCGCGGAGCAGGGAGTCGAGATGGTGAGCGTCGATCTGAGGGCAGATAAACCCGAGGATGCGCTCAAGGCCTTCGCCGGTGCTGAAATTGCTTTTGTACGTTGGTGCCTCGGAGTTTCCATGGTCAGCTGTTAATCAAGGTCGGCAGGCGATGACGAACTGGAATGAATATCGGGACAGCGCAAAGGTATTCCACACACCCAGATTCTATTATTCGCTTATTCTGATGAATGCCTTCCAGGAAGCCGCCGTCGGTAAAATGCTCGTCGACACCGCCAAGACAACGGGTGTGAAGCTCCTCGTCTGGTCCGCGCTCGAGTCCTTCACCGAACTGACCAACGGCCGCTTCCCCCTCGCGCAATTCTGCGATTCAAAAGCGGAGGTGACGGCATACGCCCGCGCCTCCGGCGTCCCCCTCGCCATCGCGATGCCGGGCTTCGGCGCATTCAACATCCCCATCGCGCATTACGCGCTGAAGCGGCAGGAGGACGGAAGCTACCTGTTCACGCTGCCCATCTCCGGCGCGACGCGTGTCCCGCTGAGCGACACCGCGCATGACTTTGGGCTGTACGTGCAGGCGGCGATCGAGTCGCCGGTGCTGGGGCCGGGGTCGGAGGTACGCGCAGGGAGGATAATCTCCCTCGACGAGATTGTCGCGCAATTTGCACAAGGTACACGAGTCATGGCGAGACGCCCGTTCCAAACCGACTTACGTCCGGTTTTAGTCTCAGGCAAGAAGATTGTGTACAAGCAAGTCGACCGGGAGTCGTGGATCGAGGCCTTTGCTCCGCCGGTCAAGTTCCTAGGCCCAATCCTGGGCGATATGTTCCAGACATTCGAAGCTGCAGGCTGTGAGCACTTCCCGAGTTTTACGTTCGACGCTGGACTCACAGGTTCACAGTTTTTGGACCCAAACTCCCGACTGATGAACATATCCTCGCGCGGAAACCACGCTCGTGGCTGGAGGCTTTGGAAGCAACGCCGAAGGAGTTGTTGCCTGTGTAGAAAAGCCTTGTAAAAGTCGGAAACCGCTGTGTTGGGACCTTGTAATGTTAGCGAATAACACAATAAATGGTCAACACTTGTTATTGGGGCTAACTTCGAAAATCTCGCGGTATATCATCCATAGCCATGGACGGAGAGGAGGGAGAAGCAGAAGGCAATATTTGACACCCAGCAACCTACAACGCAACCTAGCTAACTCCCCCGGAGCGCACGACCTCGACCTCCTCCCCGCTCGGCAGCCCCCCATAGAACCAGCGCTCGAACTTCACGCGCTGCCGAAAGGACAAGGACGGGTGCGGGTCTCTGTCTGCGGCGGACGCGGCGGGGGGAACAGGAAGGGGCACGGGCGCGGGGCCGTGCACGAGCGCGTAGAGCGCGGCGGCCATCTCGGCGGAGCGGGTCTGTTCGTGTGTGAGTGGAGTTCGAAAGAAAGCACAATGACAGAAAAAAAGAGAAGAGAGGAGAGGAGAAGGGAAAAGGCAGACATACATCATAGTTCCACGTCCACGGCCTGTTTTTGGCGGGGGAGCCGTTCGGCCAGGGAAGCAGCGCGCCCGGTGCAAGCGGCGGGAGGTGCGCGAAGCGGGGATGGAAGGAGATGTCGGACCGGAGTTCGAGGACGCGGATCGCGAGCTCGTGCGGGGAGGCAGGGTTTTCCGTGTACTCGAAACACACGAGGGCGGCGCCTGTGCATATCAAATTAATCCGGGGTATCAGACACGCGGCGGTAATATGAGAACATGCACCCACCGTACGACGCAACGGCGGGGTAGACATCGCAGCGCAGGAGCGAGTTCGGCCCGGGGATGAGCGCCACGCTGGGCGCACTGAGATCGAGCAGCCACGGCTGACCGACGGCATGCACGACGGACAGCGTGGGGTGTGGCTTGGAGCGGAACGTCGTGTTGCAGGCGATGATGTCGGCGAAAGACACGAGGTTGTCGCGCAGCAGACTTTGTGTAATAGGGAGCCCGAGGCGCTGGACCAGGTTTGCGAGGGGGATGGTCCATGGGAGGCCAGAAGGCGTCAGCAGGTCGGTTCCTGTCGAGAACGCTTTGAGAGATGGCGTGCAACGGAAACGGAGGCCGCCGGAGAGGGGACGAGAGGGGATTGGGATGTGGTAGTGGAGGAAACCGCGGAGGCGGGTGTCGCGACGGGTGTACTGCGAGTCGGTGGTGCGGAAGGTGAGCGGGTAAAAGAATGCCTGATAGCCATGGGTCGGGTAGTAGCCGTGGATGTCGAGGTAGAAGTTGGTTGAGCGTGGATGGTCGATAAGGTCAGAGTTTCGCAGTCGCCTCGCGTCAAAGCCGGATATACGCAAGATTTGCACGTCGCGCGGCCAGTTCCTAGTTGTGTTCTGTTATCGAACTTCTGGTTGTAGACTTTGTTTAAACCAACCCAACCAAGCCCCCGTCCGCTTTGCGCCCCGGGAAATTCCGCATCTTGCTCACCGTTGGCCGGATTGGCCGCCGGTAGTGCACCAGAGACATTGGTCTCTAAGTCACGCGTCACATACGTAACGAGAAAATGTTGCTCCCACGTGACGCTCGAACGCTTAAGCCCAACTCTTGCCCAACTCAAGCCCTCAAAGCTTTCAAGTTTTGAGCAAACGGCGGGGCCCGCAGTGTGCTGTTGGATCTAGTAAGTTTCCGTTTCTGCACGGACTATGGGCTTATTTAGCGTTTAGGCCTCTCGAGCCCTCTCTGCAGAACCGCATTCGTATGTAGGGCTTACTTAGTCTCTTGCACTGACTTCCCACTCGCAACCTCGTTCTGAATGTAGGGCTGTGAACCGTAACCGTAAGCGCCGGGTTCACGGCCCGTCGTACGGGCCCGGCCGTAGCGCCTCTCGAGCAAGAACCTTACGGGTCGGGTACGGTACGGGTCACCCGTACCCGACCGTATACGGGTTTACGGGTTGATTCCTGCGCCAAAATGCGCTTACGGGACCCGGCCGTACGGGCCTCAAGCACACCCGCAACCCGTACCGTGAACGGGTCTACCCGGAAATACCCGTACCGTACCCGTTTACGGGTCTACGGGTTGCAGCCCTATTCGTATGATCCGAATCGATGAACCGGTCAAGCGCCAAGGCCCAAGGGCGGGCAGACGCGGGCACTTATCCCGCTGCTATGACTCAGCAATATGTACGAGCGGGGCGCCGGATGCATATATGTGCTGACTCCGTCTCCGAACTGTATCTAGGTTTGGACATTCAATGGAGGAGTATTGCTGAGCTGACTAAATGGATCCGCAGATATAACAATCTGGACTAGCGTGGACCGGCCTCCATTGAAGCATAGTAATCTACCGACCGCTGAAGCTGTTGCTGCAGCTCAAAATGTCATTTTTCTTCCTGAAGAAATGATCTGGGTGCGGGAACTGAGGATAGGTATGTGCCAGATCAATCCGAGTCCTGGTCGAAGCTCGACGCCAAGACCTCTCGGGCTGGACCGATTCCATTCTGCTCTAAACCGCACTAAACTCAGGAACCTCTCAGGGATACATCCCTAATACATGCGGGAAGGACATTTAGGGAGCAGCGGGAAGAACAGTTTGCGTTCACGACTTGTCCTCACTCGAGACGGTATATATACGGCTCTCAAATGGATTCTCACTCAACTTCTCTGAACTCTCTCACCCGCAAACAAAATGCGGGTTGGGCTTTCGTATTGTGCCGCTGCTCTCTCGATCTTTATTCATTCTGCCCGTTCGGCGTGTGCAGGAATCACCGGCTCCGCGTCTGCAACAGGTGGGTTGCTTTCCCTCGTTCTCTACTCGTGGCTGATTGACGGATGCCTAGATCCATTTTGGATGAACAATGGTGGGTTGCACGTTGCCAGCAAGAATGCCTACAACCCAGGCTACAAGGTTGGATAAATGGTTATATCTCGGTGCATGCTCACGATGCATCCTAGGTCTTCCGCAACGTCAAAGTTGACTACCATGTGCGTGATAACACTTCTGGCGCGACCCTTTCTAAAAAGGACCCGCTAGGCTGTTGGCGATGGTATTGCGGGTGGATATTGTTTTCCAAGCTCTGCAAATGTGTCCAGCTTATCTGACAATTACAGACGACACCGATGCTATTAACAAAGCCATTAGCGGTACGTACGTCCGAATCTCGGGTGAGATATCTCGCTCAACCAAAAGCATACTTAGATGGCAGTCGCTGCGGGAAAGGATGTGTTTCTTCCAGTGTGCGATTGCGAGGCCTGTTCTCCCTGTTTCGGCATTCATACAACCTTCACAGATCACGCCGGCAATCGTATTCTTCCCTCCCGGCAAAGTAAGTGGCGCGCTTCATGAAGGAGATGTTGGGTGATTGCTGAGCATTCGTAGTATCGTGTAACCAAACCCATCATTCCGTGCGTGAGCTTTGTTTCCCTCGCGTATTGACTGAACCATACATACCTCGTAGTTATTACTATACATCGCTGTGGGTGTAGCATCTTGTTCGTGGAATGTCCACTGAAAGTTGGTATACAGGGTAGGGCGATTATAACAGCAAACCCACACTCATTGCGGATGCTAATTTCGTCGGCACTGCTGTGATTGGTGAGCCATGCATTTCGATCTTGAACCGGTGTTTCACCAGTATAACCTAGATGCGGACCCATATATCGATGGGGTGTCAAACCCGGACGGCTCGGGCATAAATTGGTGGACTAACCAGAATGTAAGTCCATCTTGGTTGCAGAAATAGCTCGCTGTTGATTTTTTTCCGCCAGAACTTCTTCCGGTCTGTCAGAAACTTCGTTATCGATGTCACAAGAATGCCCCCCGATCAATATGGGTGCGTATATCTCTGATACTCTACAATTTCCACCATATCAGTGACCGTGTTCGTCAGGACGGGGATACACTGGCAAGTTGGCCAGGTCGGTTTTCTTTACAAACTTTACTTCAGCAGCCTCACCTTGCAAAAAGGCGACATCCTTAATCAATATAGATTTCAAGATGTCCAGCGCGGCTGGTACAAAGCATCAGGGGTAACCAAGTTGCTTTCCTTCCGTCCCGACCGGGAGGATTTATGTATTTCACAGCATCTTCATGGAGAACGGCTCCGGGGGTTTCATGTCCGACCTCACGTTCGACGGGTAATAGTGCAATGGTTCTGTGGCTGGAAATCTCTAATATCCTTCATAGCGGTGCATTCGGCATGTGGCTTTCCAACCAACAGTTTACAATCCGTAACGTCAAGATCACAAACGCTGTCTCTGCTATTTACCAGTTGTGGAATTGGGGATTCACGTGGCAGAACATCCAAATTTCGTGCGGAACTTTCTCTTCAATTTGTTCCCTACTGATCAACCGTACAGCAACTGCCAAGTTGGGTTCGACCTCAACACGGGAGGACTGACGTTGGACACTCAGGTGAGGAGGTCTGGGTTACCTACTGCCATTCAGGATCTCACGCGTTTGTCAGAGTACTGGTGGCGTTCTTATCGTCGACGCTAAGATCTCAAATACCGGGATCGGAATCAGGGTATTTAGTCTTCGTTTCTTCTTGTACACCACTGATGTCGGATCCACAGATGTCGACCACCCAACCCAACAGTCTCGCGAGCTCTGTGGTTCTGGACAACGTCGCGTTCTCCGGGATATCAAAGGCAAATATTCAGGATAGCAGTGGCACAATCCTGGCTGCTAGCGCAGAAACCGTCCCGCATTGGTTCCAGGGAAACCTTTACCTAGGTTAGGGCCCATTTCTCGCATCCTAGGGCGTCTGCCTGACACATTTGGGTCCAGGATCAGCAAAGCGTTATCTGCGCGGGTCGTACACGCCCTCAGGCTCTAGACCAGCTTCCTTGGTCGACAGCTCCGGAGCATTCTTCTCCAAATCGCGACCACAGTATCACGACTATCAGGATAACCATATGTTTTCAATATCCTGTGCGTCTTCACGAATTTCACTCTCCGTGACCTGCATAGAATTCTTCTCTATTATGGCGATAGGACTTGGCGCCAAGGGGGACGGAGTCACCGACGATACAGCTGCAATAAACACATTCCTGCAGAAGGTCGGTGTTGCTGTTGAGCTCTTAATCGTCGCTGAATATTCTACTTCGATAGTATTCTGGTTGCGCCATTTTATGTGAGATCATAATTGTGGAGACCGTGGATCCACTGACTTGTCTCTGTTATCATGGGCACAGGTCCAAAATTCGCCAGAACAATCCCAGGCCAGTTATTCGAGTGAGATCACACTATTCTCTTCCTCGAGGTCACTAATATCGTGAAGGTCGGAAATCCCGGCGATATCGGAGACGTAGAGATTAGCGACATGGTTATTACAACTACGGGAGGATCTGCTGGTGCTATAGGTAAGATCGGGAGTAGACTGGCAGTTGTGAGATACTCAAGGCCTCGATGATGAAGGGATCGAGTGGAATATCAAGGAGAGTACGCAAGGGAGTGCGGGGCTGTGGGACGTCCATATTCGCCTCGGCGGCACCAAGGTATGTCTGGAATATATTCCAGCAGCTCGCCTTCTCATCTCGAGTTCGCAGGGCACCAACATCAATTCCGCCAACTGTCCCACAACATCCACTGATGCCTCTAAATGCGCGTCGGCATTCCTTGGCTTGCACATCACGCAGACTGGCTCCGGGTATTTCGAGGTTGGTCCTCATGTGATCAGGATACGTTCCATCGCTGACCACCGCTTAGAATGTGTGGGTGTGGAACGCAGGTGCGAGGATTACTTCCAGATTAAACTCGAACTCAAACATCATTCAGATCACGATTTGGACGACCCCAATCAGACGCAAGTGAATGTATTCAGCGGCCGAGGTGTGTTGGTGGAGTCCGCGAGGGGCCCTGTGTGGCTAGTTGGAACGGCATCAGAGCATCATGCGAGTACACCCTACGGTCTCCATCACTCCCTGACGGCTCCCATACAGGTGATATATCAATACGCATTCAACAACGCTCAAAATGTTTATGCGGGGCTCATTCAAACGGAGACCCCGTATTTTCAACCTACTCCTAAACCGCCAGTTCCCTCTGCAATAAATCCCACATACGGAGACCCCGTTGATTCCAAACTCGACGCCTGGGGCTTGATTATCACCAACTCAGACAACATCTACATCTACGGGGCTGGGCTCTATAGTTTTTTTTCAGGTGAAGTCATTTTTTGGTTCAAGACCAAATCGTTGCTAATATATACCAGACGTATAGCCAGGTAAGCGTTTGCAATGTTACCCAGCACATTGCTCTGTTAATCCGAGCTCAGGCATGCAAGCTTAGCCGTAATTGTCAAGACTCGATGGTCTTGGTCGATCAACAATCTTCGGGGATCTACCTCTATCAACTGACCACTGTAGGAAGCACCAGCATGATCACCTACCCGAATGTTTCCCTCGCCAACCAGGCTGACAAAATCAATGGCTTTGCGAGCACCCTCAGTCTTTGGGAAGCCCCGAGCGTCCAGCCACCGCAAGGTGAATGTGGTCCAACCTCCCAGGTGGCAATCAATAAACCCGTCTCGCGCAATATAAACCACACCCTCCTCATGCGGCAGTCGGAGGATTATCTCTACTACTCACTGAACCCTGGGAAAATATCGACAGATCTCATGGTGGGCGCAGTTGATGGCGATGGGAACCGCAAGCCGCGGAATAACTGCATCTTCTACGTAAACCAGCCCGACACGCCCGACACCGACCCCAACTACGCGAAGAACCGCGCGATTCAGTTGGAGGCTTTGCTGAACTTAGAGAACCCGGGCGGAGACTACGTGCGTGGTGGAGGTTCCTTTTGCGGAACAATTAGATACTCACGGCTCTTGCTCGCCTCTTCAACAATAGCATACCCTTTGTGAGTCCCGCCGCGATGCCGGCTGCTGAATGGGAACTGACTGCCGCCCGAAGATGATGTTTATGACACCGCTTACGCGTTCAGTTACACCGACGGCCCGATGGTGACCGCTAATTTGGGGGGACACCTGCGTGAATGGTTCCAGATCACGTCGAAGGCATACGCAGAACTCTGCCAAGGTAGAATTTGGCTGGTAGTCGAGGAGCGGGAGGTGGGTGATATTTCGTGACATCTCCTTTGCACAGCTGAGATGCCCGCAGATTTGGGACCAAAGTATTTGGATGACGCACGAATTGTATGCAATCAATACCGGGGGCCTTGCAACATCGATCGTCGAGGTCCGTCCCGAGGATGTAGGCCTTGCCGTGAATGAGTTCGGAAGCACAAGGTTTCTCCCGACTTACCCCTACCGTGAGTGAAGTTTGAACGTGGTGTTCGTTCCGAGAGAGTTGACGCTGATGAGTCTATTAGGCGCCACCCCACCGCGAGACGGGGCGACAGTGCAAATTGATGGCTGCGTTTTCGTCGACATCGAGGCTGCCAACGCCAAGTGGGCGAATGTTGTCGACGTCAGCGGTGATGTATCGCCGTTCAAGGAGGGTATTTGCACATTCCACGTCCACCAATGGCACAACGACAACGGCGGGGGCGGCGGCCCCTTCGATCCCACCGACCCACCCGTGTATTCCGTCGAGATTACGCTGTTCGACGACGGCGCGACACACAAGATTGGATTTCAATCGAGATTGGCGACTCCCTACTCCATGGTTTCAAAACTCGATGTTCTGTTCAATGTGACGGTACCTAGCGACGACTATATCCAGTTCGACGTTGGATCGGTCTCATTTAAAAGCAATGACGGGAGCTGCCAAGTTGGTGGTTGGGTGAGTGATAGATGCTTTGAATTCAAGAATGCTCTAACTTGGGAACGCAACAGGACCACGGGGTAGATCGGCAGATGGACTGCGGATTCCCGTGCACTTGGGGCGGGGAAGAATCGACTGACCATTCGCCTCTCGGGTTATGGTTGGCTTGATCAGTTTGAGTAAGGGCCGCTAACTATCATAATTTCATTCAAAGTCTTGGACAGGCATATACCATACCATACGAAATTTCAACCAATTATATTTTAAACTGTCAGCCACCGAGAGAAAGGCACACTGGGAATGTTAATCCAGACCATCGGCATTGCACTCTTTTCGACAGACTACAGCAATGATTTCGATTTCGTTTCGCCTGTCGAACATCTGTAGCGGCTATGTACATGTGCGTACCGCCCCGAGATCGCCAAAGCATACTGACACGACTTTCCAGTAAACCACGTCGAGTCTGACGGGAGCTACGATGGACTTTCCCGAGTCCCTGCTCCCGTGATCGCGCTTCTAACGTTTCAATTCCGTTTCGCCGCCTTGTCTCATAGCAATCCGAACAATGTTTTTACATCATCGTGAAATTATATTTCAGCAGCATGAATACTCTCGGATCGTTAGCAGCCTACATAAAATCATTGGCGGTGAGAGTCCTCGTTTGCCCGCCACGCACAGACAGAGCGACTGTGTTGGTTGAATTAGCGAGGCGCACTGTGATAGTAGTGCTAGCGTGGGTGTTCGACGTGATACGGGCACTGGAGAGGACGCCGTTGTTCCACGCAGCGTCAACTAATAAGCCGCCTCGCGCGCGTAACCCGCTGAATGAACCGCTCAATAGCTCCGCCGGGAGGGCTGGCAAGAGGTGAATTTCGTCTCCCTGTGATTGCAGAAGGGTTTCAAGGATAGTTCCTAGGCCACCGAGAGTGCTGTAAGTGTGCGCGAGGTAAATGAGGTTGTTTGATGAGCTGACGAGGGATAGTGACTTACGAATCAATTTGGAACTCGAGAAAGAGTCAGATAACAAGCGAGGCGAAAAAAAAACGAACTTACAACGCTGTTTCTTCCCATGAGATTCGGCCAGATACCGTTGGACAGCAGAATTCTGTCGGATGCTGCGTTAGACGAATATGCCTCGCTGTACTTGGGGGACGCGCTTTATGTCTTTTTGAACATGTTCCGAATTCAGAAGACGTGCCCATGTCCCCACGCGCCATGCAGCCGGCCTTCATCCCCGGCGAATCACTCAGTACGAAAACATGGATATAATCATCAAGCGCGCCCACCATCCATTTGTCGATTCCCCACGGAAGATCAGCAACGTTTCGGCCGCGTTCGATAGCGTCTGGTTTAGCAAAGGGCTAATTTGATTTCCCGGGAATAGGCCGTATAGCGGTGAAATGTGGGTGAAGACGGCAGGCTTGGATGGAATTCAGAAAGTGGCACAGACGAAAAAGGCGGCAAACCTCTGAGTCCCAGTCTGGTGCAATAATGAGTTTGCAATACGTAGCATCGTAAGACGGTACAGACCTGTCAGCCATTCTTGCAGCTGGCCCCCAGCACCGACGAGGAAGGGCGGAAGTTTTGCGGCAGTGGAAGTCAACTGTGCGACGAGATCATCGTCTACTCCAAGGACATTTGCAAGGGTCGCAGTTTCTCGGAATAAATCACGCAACAACTGTCGGATGATAGATGAGACAGTATCGTGGCAGCAGATCCATGCAATAAACTTACCGAATTGTCCATCGTCACTCCTAGATTGATGGAAGTGTTCTCATCGTTGATATTCCCAAAGCCATGCTCGGGAGAAAGGGACGGATTTACTACCAACCAGCTGAAAGTTGTCATGTATAAGACTTTCACAGGGGAAGGGAACTCACTCGGTATGATTGGGATGTACTTGCAGGGTCTCCAGGAAGAATTGGGAGGCGCCACGGAAGAGCGGGTAGATGCGCTGCACAAAAGTAGTATTTGTGGGGTTAAATCTGTTGGGTGGTTCTCAAAACGAGGGTTTTCGACTGGTAAGAGAAGTCGTACAAATAGTGCTCAAACACTGTTTGGAGCTGGAATGCTGCGCCTGTCGGCCACAATCCATAGAACGCGGCATCCACTTCAAGGCCAAGTCTCAGTAAACCAAGAGGAGGAAAAAATCCAAGATCTAGGCGTACTGGGAGCTGTGGCCCGCCATTGGTCTGTGCTGTGAAAATCGTTTCAGAATTTCCCAAGAAAACGCAGAGATCGAGAGGAACTTGTGATGGAGTACCCAGGGTGCGCCGTTTCCCGGACCACCGCCAGTGTTTACGGCGGTTGTTGAAGCATTGTACATTACTTGCGCTGTCCGGGCTCCGGTTACGGCGACGTCCTCGATTAAGCGAATTAATGGCTCTACAAGATCCGCGAGGTTTGCAACTTCTGCGCCCCAGCTACGCTCGCAAGCATGAGAGTCTATTTACAGGAAGTTACGTTGCACGCTTACTAGTTCATTTCTAGATTGATATTCGTCGTGAATTTGCTAAACGAAAAGAAGTCAACGTTTGGAGGACTACATCCCTGGGCCGACACACCTGTCCCAGTCTGGAGCAAGAAGTTCGTTCCAAATACCCTGAGGAATCGATTGAGGGGATCGCATCAGCTTGAACTCCACAGGTTGCATACCTGGAGATTTGGAGGATGCGCGCCTCCCCAGCTGGAGCTAATCAGCATGTATCTGGAGAAATTCAGATTCAGAGCAACAAAGCCGGGATCGAATATATGCTGGAAGAGTCCGGCGCGCACATCCGTTGGCAGCACCGCGGCTGTTGCGTTCTGTCCAAAGTCAACCTGGACACGATTGAAATATTTCTGGTATTCTGAAATATGCGCGGTCTTGAGCTGATCGTAAACTGGGTTGGGGCTCAAGGCCTTAAGGGTGTCAATGTTCTTGGCCGTGGGATTCCCGGATATGTCGTCGTATCTCACATACGAGGTCGCGATGGCTACGAATAGGGTCGCGCTGGTTGCGTTGCTGACACTCAGGTAACTGTTCGTTGCGGAGTTGACACCGACAACGGATCCGCCAGAAGTGATGAGCTGCAGTCGATTTTCATAAGTGAGGCCAGCGGGGACAGGAGGGGGGCCGGGATAGTTTCCAGCGCTAAGCACGAGCGTCTGACCGGCCACAGACGTGGAAGGGTCGGCCATCGGCGTAGTGAATGATGCGTTGAAGAAGAGACGTCCGGGTTCGGACGCGGTCAAGCGGATGACGAGAACGTCTGCCGGATGGCTCATGAAAGCTTCCCGCGTGAAGGTTACATTGTCCTAGGAGGCTCTCAGTTATGTGATTCAGGAGAGGGGCGGGAATTACACTACCTGGATGTATGTTACGCTAGTGACAGAAGTCGTCAGATCCAGCTTCCTCGTGTAGTTTGTAACGGCGCTGATTCCAGCGGTGAAATTTAGCAGGAGAGAGCCGGCAGTTTGATACGTGGCTTTCAAAATATCAGTTCACTATCGGTCTTTGAGTATCGTGCGAAGACATACTTTGATCATTTGGCGTGCCTCTGCAATTGTCGTTCAGATAGTCTTGGGCGACCTGATATAATCCCGCATTGACAAGGTCCCGTGCATGCGGAAGGTGTTCGCTGGACTGATTGTTCGCAGGATCGTACGGAGAGCCCGACCATATCTGCGAGAACAACAGTCTGAGACCCCCGATTCAACACGTCAGGAAACGACACGTACGGAATCTTCGTTCAAGCCAAATCGATCGTTCACGACAGCGCCGTAGTGGTTCGCACCCAATCTGCCGTTCCCCACAACGAGGGTAGTTCTGTACACCTAATGATCACTATGAATCGTTTTCAAATCAACGCCAGTGCATACGTGAAGCTGGTGGCGGGTTGATTGAACCAGAGGGTCGTGTCTGAGGCGACAGAGCTCCCAGAGACACCTCCCCCTACTGCGAGGACGATTGCCAGGGAAAGAACAAACATGGTGGTCGGAAACAAGGGACGTCTGCTAAAACTGCTGCTAGATCTTGTCCGCGCGGGCCGATGCATCAGGTGGACAAAACAAGTTCTGGGGGGCGCACCACAAGACAGTTCCTGAAGAATCCTTGACGCTTCGCGTATCGGCACGGCCCGGTTGTGAACCTTCCTTTGAAAGAAACGGACGTTGTTTTGTTGAACCGTCGGCAGTTTGAGGGTGAGAGGATCTCGGCTATGGTTGGACACTAGAACAGCTGTTCGCAAAGGTAAGGAACATGAAACGCGGTTCCGATCACGCAGGCAACACGCCATATCATCGACTGCCCCGGCGGAAGCCCCCAAACGGCGCCTATGCTCCGGAGAGAAGGAGAAGTGATCTGGTGATCGTCCAGAACTTCCGAGGTGCTTCCAGTGTGCCGTGCACCCCCGGTGCCGCTTGATCCCGCGTTATAGCCCTGGGGTCTGGGTTTGCAGCATCCAGTATGACCTTGTACTGTATCTGGCAGGTGAACTCCGCGGTAGTTTGCTGAGCAGTGTCGGACGTTACTGGCTGAACCGTGACATCTAGTTTCAGTGCCAACGGCGAGTATATAAATCGGAGTGAATGAAAGGCTCATCTGGAACGAATGAAGAAAAAAGAGCTCTCATCAAGATGGGGCGTACAATGAGACAATGAGATGAAAACGTGTCTAACCAGCGAAGCGGCCCATATCCCTACGGGCCCCGCGATGCACAACTCCCTGCACGAATGAAAACCAGAGACGAAGACGGAAGCGAATGCAATACACTAAACGCGTTCTATACACGGCTTGCGGATTCACTTTCGCGTGTCTCCTTGGCCTGCTGGGCGAACTTGAGCAATACATCCAGATCACTGTCCCCCCCTTGCGCCACACGCGCAAAGATCTTTGCCAGACCATCGAATGTGTTCGCGTTTGTACCCGCAGCGAAGCCGCCGACTTCTTCCATCTCGCCGACGAAGCGGTACGATTTTGGAAGAGCTTCCGGAAGGAGGCGGACAAGAACTGCACGCTTTCAGACACAGAAGTGGAGTAAATCTGCCAGCGCACGGTCGACGAGGGCCGGTTGGGAGAGATTCAAAGCGTGCAGAAGACCGTCGGCGGTCGAAGGCGATGCGGCGTTCGCGGCTGCCAGAAACATTATAACATTCAGCTCTGAATAGTGTTGCACGCACCTAGGATCATTGTGGTGAAAAGGCCTATTGTGCCTTTGACGATACCCTGGTCGCGAAAATCAGTAACAAGTCTTGGAACGCGAACTGAGTGTACGAACCGAGTGCGACATTTTCACAGCACTAGCGTCCCCGATGTCCGCACCCTCGCCCTTGAGCGAGATCACATTCAACCCGAACTCGTTCGACATCCGCGTAAACTCGTCCAACGCGGCCACATCTTTAGGGTCCGCCGAGACGTAGATCCCAGGATTGAAGCTGGGGGTGGGTGGGGTGCCGATTATCACTCCGTCGATCAGAATGATTCCAGTACCGCGAAATAGTGTCGCCATGCTCTTCATAGACTCCGGGTTCACTGCATTACAGTCCACGAAGACGAGGGGACGCTGGCTTCCTGCGGCTTTGTATGCGGACAAGATCACTTGTGCAACGGCGAAGGCGTCTCTGGGCGGGACAACACTGTAGATGTAGGAGGCACGCTCCACGATTTCTGTGTAGGATGCGTGCTGCATGTTTGAGGCGCGAGCGCGTTGGATTGTCGGCTCCGAACGCCCGTCAAGATTTGTGAGGATGAGCCCAGCCCCAGATGCCGAGAGACGGGTGGCAATGGCTGCGCCCATCGCTCCCGGTGCCAGGAGGGCCAGAATAGGCGATGTCTTGGAGCCCATGAACAAGAATGTAAGGAGGTGACAGAACGACGTGACTCATCTCGGTCATCGCCGAGATGATCGATAAATTGATGCGATCTAAGGCTCCCGAGAACGCGGCGCGTCAATAATACACGCGGGGGTAGCAAACGGCTGATCGGCACCGTTCGGCATTGGCTGCCAGTATTGATTCAGTGCTCGTTCAACAGATTCCAATGAATTCCGACGGAAACCGGTGGCTCACGCGTGGTAAGAGTGATGATTAGTTTCCGGTGAGCTCCACTGGACATCACTAGATTTTGAACCCACTAGTTTCCACTCCCACTGCAATTCTCAGCGGTTGTTTTCAGCCAATTCCGCTTGAATGCTCCCAGTTCTATAACGTAAACTCGGACAATGGTTTTATCCCCTCACAGTTAATTTAAATCGGTCGAAACGATTATTTCCCTCCATTCTCGCCCTTTGACGGTGGTCCTCTTAATCAAGTCTGACGGTTTGAATTACCCTTCCAGCCCACGGCGTTCTCTTGCGTTCTCTGTTATTCGACGTAGCACGGGATAAAATCAAGACATATCAAACACATTTGTGTGTCCTCCAGTGATTTTCAACGAAGTCCACTGGAATTGAGTGGCTGATGCATCATTGGAATTGGTGATTGGCTGAACATCGCAGCTCGCTGAATCATGGAAGCATCGCCAATCAACGTCTACCGATGTCCACCACTGCCACCGGTGTCCACTGGTGGCCGCCAGTGACTTTACTAGTTAAGGGTGTATTACTCCGGCGCGCCGCGCGCGGCCTACTCACCTCGGTTAAAGGAAGGGAAAATGGCGCCTGGGCTAGTTCGGCGTCAAAGGGGAGCCGAAGATTCGGGACCTATTATAGTAATACTTATTACTTACAGCCTTCGGACACGCGTAATCTTGCACTGATAAAGAGTAAGAAAGATAAGACAGCCGCAATAGCAGTTTCCTTCAACATCACATTCACAACTCAAGATTTCGTCCGTTCATAAGGCGACACCTTCGTTTCTTTCGCATTTCAGCGGGGCCTTTTCTTTCGAGTCAAGTTGGGTAATGATTGATAATCGTACAAATGGGATGGTGTTGAAATTGTTACAAATGTCCAGCTTCGCTGTCTACTAGACCAGGTCGTCGGGGTCCTTGGTCCCACCCCAGTAGTCCAGGCCATCCACGTCAGCCTCAGTCTCAGCCCGAATATCCACCACCGACCCTTGTCCGGAATCTGCACGGAAACTGTCGACGCCGTCGACAGCATTTCCGAGTCCGACGCGCACCTACAAACATGTGAGATACGAGCATTAACGTTTGTAGCGTTCGTCTACAACAGACTCGACGCACCACGATTATTGTGGGGGCTATTCCAACTACCTGTGCTAGCGCGGCGAATATCACTTGCTACAGGCGAAAATAATCAAGTCATGGGCGGATCAGTCATTGAGAGGTTGAGTTCCACGTACAGTTGATGACGGCCGTATAGCAACGAAGATGAGATATAACAGGCCAGGGGTGCAGTAGAGCGCGCCGGATTCCAAACTACCAAGAATCAATTCGAAGGATCAGTTCTAGGTGGAGGGAAGTCACGTACATCATGGCAATAACGGTTCTGTACTGTTTTACCACCGTGGGGCCCATGACTGCGCGCGCCCCGCGTGCGATCCACCAGATGCGGCCAGCTATGGAGCGGGTCAATATGCGGAATGAGAATGGAGGGGTCGTTCTACTGTTCTACTCACCGGTCAAGGCCATCAACAGCAAATTGGTCAAGACAGAGAACACAACGGCTAGGGGGAAGAACCAATTGATGAAGAGAAATTCGGAGAACCCTTCGAGACCGCAGGCAATGACGCTCGCGTAGCCGAGACCTACATTCAGAAAGTTGCCAGTCAGTCTTAGCGTGTCTTGGATTGATGCTTAGATGGCGGACGCTTACAACCAGTTGCAACGAGGAGGACTATCGGCACGACGATGATTCTCATGCGGAAACCCCAGATGCAATAGCAGCGATAGATCTTCGCACGCAGAGTTACTCGACCGTTCCAAGATACTGAGGCACAGAGAAACTCACGAAAATTCCATCTGCGATTAAACTTCGGGTTCATTCATCGTTAGTGAGCCCAGCCACGTTTGAACCAGAAATACCAATACGCACTTGCTCGTGACATAGAGGGCGCCCATGACGATGTTGAGCTGGTTCCATCGCTCCATCAGCTCCTTCGTGATCACCTTCTTCAGTCCCTGAACGTGTGCCTTTTTCTCCAACACTGTTAGATGCTCGCCTGCATTGACGAGTTGGAGGATCCAATGCAGCGTGCAGAAGAGGAAGATGACTGAGATGGCAATGAAAAGCGCCCGTCGGTGGCGGACGCGACACCGGCAGAGGGTCTTTATGCAGAAGCAGAACAGGACGACATATATTCCTGGACAGTTCCAGGTCAGAGTAGGTGGGAAGGAAGGACGGACGGCCAAAGCCGATTGGAGTGTGAGAAGCAGCAACACACCGTACAGAAACCACTCCGCCTGGTGGGCAGAGAGCAGGGTCAGCGAGGAGTTTAGGGCTGCGCAAAGTCACGTACTGCCACACAGTAGAGGAAGAGCTCGCGACTCCAATCGATGTCCTTATCTATCTCCTTGCTATTAGGCATCGGACCAGCCTGAAACTCGAGCAGGGGCGCGTCGGCGCGTGCGTGAGTAGGGATGCAGGAGGGGACAGATCAACTTGTCTCGCCATATCGTTGGGGCAGGATCGTCTATATAAGACGGCGCTCGACAGGCCCTCACAACGCGCGAGGTGTGAATCGGATGCTAGGCGATGCTGATGACCTGCGGGGTAACATAACACGCGATACGGAAAGACGGGGATAGGCAGGAATAAACTCACAAGATCAGCTGAGTGGCGTGTGGCGGCGTGTGGATGCAGTTTATTGGTTGGATCCAGGAGATGATCATCGTCGCAACCAAATACGAGTTGCCATCTTCACAGCCATGGCACTATTTGCAGAATGACTGCTGGGGTGCATTTAACTTCTGGGTTATTTCGGACAGCGATTGTGTCTGAGTGGGCGTTCTGCCGAGCTCACAGAACACGGATCGGACGGACGATAATCGCAGGAGTTGGATGCCAGACAGCTTGAGACCGGACACCCATCAGAGTCTGTCAGTGGAGGAATGATTTACCGCCACTCCGGAGCGAGTGTACCGAATGGACCTTCGGCGGAGTCGAGTACTCACATACGTCTAAATCGTTCAAGTTCTCCGTAGTTCATAAAGCCATTGCGGGAGTCGATAAACCGTTTGGTACACCATGTCACTGAGAATAGAACATCCATATGCTGCTGCGGACTTGCGGAACGGCCGGAATTGGATCGACAAATCCTTTTCCGATCTGTCTTGTTATAATGAACGGTATTCAGATGGGTAGCCCATGCAACGGGCGCCAATCTTTATCGCCATGATGGATGATATGAGGCACATTCGCGGTTCGGGACCGCCGATCCAAAATAGAATGGTATTGTGAGACTGAGAAGAGGGGACTGCGGATATACGGGGGCCATCCATATTTTGAGAAGGAAGAGAGTGTTCGCGGGCCGGGGACAACCGCCCGTGAAGGGCGCAGCCCCTTTCAGAGCTTCGAAGTTCCGTTTTATCCAGTTTCCAAGACGAGAGAGATGTTCTCCGGTCACAATGATGGGTCTAGGCTTTGATCTTCACCCCAAGATTGCGCGCTCGAGTTGTGAGGTGGTTTGTCTATCTGATCAAAGCTATCGAGAGACCATGGATCGCAATTGCATGAAACGTTCGCTAGCTCGCAGTACTAGCTATACTAGAGAGCCTGACCGCCTGAGATTTACCGTTCCGTAGCATGGATGTGTGTTTGCACTTCATACAGGTTCGTGCCTTAGGAAGTGGCCAGCTTTTGGAGCTCAAGCCAAGCGTGAGATGCAGTCGAAGGCCAGTGCAGCAACTTGGGGGACTGGGAGGATTGCGCAGTGCAGTTGGTAACCTTGGCATTAGTGGCGGTGTTCGGACCGGGTTGCCGTGTTGACCCTTGGTGGGCTTATAATCTGTGTCGGATTCAAAAGGCCCTCCGGAGTCCTCCTGGTCCCGGGGAGGCCTACATACTTTACTTTTGATAGCGATATTTGTTGGGACAGACTCTGGGTTCATTCCCAGTCAAAAGTCCACGAGATCATGTGAGATTATGTGAGTTAGAACGAGACTTTGACAGACGGGCTCACCGCAACTCGTAACAACTCGCAGGATCACAATTGTGGCACTGATTCTCGGTATCACGCGAGCTCAGTTGAGCTATTAAGCGCCAAAGTTCAAACGATCTCGTTTAATTGCTCTCCGACCAACAGTGCATCGATCCACAGAATGGGATGGATTGAGATGGAATGGGCTGTTTATTCAGATGAGGGGCGGGATGGTCTGAGCGAAAACGAGTTGTATTAAAAAGCTACTACGTAAATAATGCACCAATCTGAATCCATTATTGCTCCCATGTATCCCTAGACGTCTAGACTGCAGCGCTTGTTCCCGTAACCGTGTTGATGCGTTTACGGATGTCCTCGAGCGACGGCCGCGGGGCGGATGCCTTTTTCTGTGTATTTAATTAGACACGAACACAGCCAGAACGAGAAGATCAAACCAGTTCTTTAGAATACTTGTCGTACGCCTACAATAGGTTGCAATCAGACGCGGGACAGACTGGGAGTAGAGCTGGCCATACCTGGAAAAGAGCCGAGGGCGGCTTCTCCTGCTCGAGGGCCTTCCACCGCTCACTGAATTCGGCTGTCGAGCCACCTACGTCGAGAGCATAGACAGCTAGGTATAGATTCCTAAGAAATCAATCAGAAGGGACTAGGAATCAGAGGAGGATAGATACCGATGTGTGGTGTACGTTGCATGGGGTTCCGCTTTCTTCGAACCAGCAGTCTTGCTCTTGGTCGAAGATGATGCGGTCGCAGGTGGCGGCAGAGGCCGCCGCGGGGGGTGGAGAGTACGGGGAGGGGGCCCAATGACGACAGAAGCGCTGGAGGAATTGGTAAGCGCATGAATGGCAATGAAAATAGAAACACTTACAAAAGCTCGGTTGGCTCGGAGTCCTTTTGGGTCTCCGGTTCCGGGGTGGCGAATTATCGACTGGCGGGGCCGGTGGTGGCAACACAAGCAACGACCCCGACAAGCAACCCTGTCGGCAATGTGACGAAGAGCGCTCGGGTATGTGTCATGCCATTGCCGCGGTGGCAATGGGCAGAGCAAGCAGGGAGAGAGATGGGCGCGAGAGATGGCCGCAGGGAGGAGAGGGGAAGAGGGTGGTGGTGGGTGGAAAAGAATGCGCTGGCAGCTGTCACAGCAGCTGTCACTGGATGCCTCACCACGCGGTCGACTTCAAGCTAGTGAACTAGCCGATGAGGGGAGAAGTACGGCGCGATCGATTGAGCTGTGAGTGTAGGCCTGCTCAATTCGTCTCTCATAATCTCAGCCGATTCCGCTTCAATCAATTGATGTGCACTGCGAACTCAAATGATCTCTCCCGATCTCGCGGACTTTTCACTGGGGTTCATTCCTTATCTCTTCACCCAGGACACCCTACCGATGGACTTAGATATCAACAAAATTTATTCTCAAGTCAACCACCGTTGGACCACCTCTCCGGCTTCAGAACCACCACTTCAAATTGGGCCCGGGCAATTGCCTCGGCCTCTTAGAGGGCCTTACTCCCGTACGTTCGGCTATCCGTCCAAGTACATGTTGCATTTTGAGTATATTTTGACATACCCGTTTCCTCTTCAAGCCTATGCCTAAATTTTCAATTTTCATTCATTTAGAACTGCCTTCTCGTTCAGCTAGGGCAACTGACTTCAATCTTCGAATTCCCCGCACTCGGATACAGCCTGAGAAACTTTTACCCTCCTTCCGAGGCGATGTTCCACTTCACAAGCCGACAGCCAACCGACCAGGCTCAGGATCCAATATATGTTATATTTTGAGTCCCTTTAATTTGCTCCTCTTTATTTGCCCGCATTTAATCTCAAACCCTCCACCCGCCATTTCTTTCTTTCCTATTTCTGCTTCCCCTCTAGTTTCTTCTCTTCAGATGCCTTCTTACTATTCCTCAGAATCCAATCAGGATATTTAACAACACTTGGTTCGAGATAAGCGTTGTCTTTGGTTGCACTTCTGCACTCATAACTTTGTTCGATTTCAAAGATCCGTTGCCTCAAGTCAAATTGTCTTTATTTGACCGCGCATTCCGTCGCTTTTTTTTTTTCTCGGTGCCTTATTTCTTCTGCTCAAGTCACTGAGCTCAACTTCCGTATGTCCCACACAATCACAGTTCAAGTACTCCTGGAAACCTCTTACTCGCCCAAATCTTACTCTTGAAGCCTGGGTAAACTGGTTTGACGAGTAAGATTCTTGCGGAATACATCCGAGCTAATGTGGTCGATAGTCTGCATTGGAACCCATCGAAGCGACATCTTGAGGCGATGCCGCAAGATGCCGAACCAGATGTTGATTTGATTGATCTGATGGGATCAGCATTCGTTGATCTTGGGTCTATAAATTTACACAGATAAGGAAGCAAATGATTGTAGACCTGGACCTAGATCGATACCAGGAATTCTAGGTTTTCAGGGCTTATGATCACGAACATGTAAGTTCCGGAACATGAATTGACCCTCACTTACGCCTGAATTTGTTCATATCTGGTCCAGGGTCCGAACAACAAAAATTGGCCCCCGTTCTCGGTAATCCACACATCCAAGCTTCCAGCGGTATAAGCATCGGTTCACTCCATATAGTATTTATTATTATTAATACAGCTTTGCCACATTTGGCCGACATATTGATGAAAGATCAAACCAGTTAGCAAATGTAATCTGCCTGTTCAAACTCTGAAAATGTACGACCGAATAGCCTAAGTACAACCCTCAGAAAAATGGGATTATGAGGTGCAATCAGTTCAGGTACAGAGAGTTGAACCCCAGAATACTTACGGCCGAACGCTGCCGTGCACCGCACACTACACCCTCGCTGAGCCGGAGTACCTGTTCAGACCCTGGATCTCTGACAACATAACATGAGAGCCTCATCAGAGAGTCGAACCCCGTCCTGAGGCCAAATTTGTCCTAGAAATAACAACCAACCGCTACCGTGCGCCGCGCACTACAGCCGGGTGGGAATTTTATTCAAACCACGAGGATGCCTAAAAAAATAGCGCCAAAGCAGATGTCCGGAAGTTGAACCAGTACAGCTGCTGTGCGCTGTGCATCTCACCCGAGTTGAGAGACTAATTCAGATTCTAGATCGGGATAAAATTACTTGTCTGGTTGCAATGCAAAACAGAAATCCACTGGTACCAGCTCAAATTGGCTGGGCGCCACTGACTCTAAGGCAGAGCTCAGATATCAGAAGCTGCTGTGCCCCGCACACCACACCCGAGTTGAGAGGATAGTTGAGACTCAGGGGGCGTACAGCATCTTCGGTTCACTATGTATGCACAATCGTCATAAATACATTCGGGCGCATGGAGTTGAACCCCGAGATGCAGCGGGGCCGTAGTTATGGTACGAGTATCTTGTTCAGAATCCGGATATGTATGCAAAACGAGCACGCGCGGAACGGAAATAGGGATAGCAGTCATGTGCAATCAGGTGCGGGGAGTCGAACCTGGTCTCTCGTAGACGGACACCACAAACATAGTGAAGCTCGTATGGGAAAGATGAGATGTATTGCAGTTGAGGCAAGTCTCTGGCTTTACAGTGCAAGTACAAAGATTATTTATAGTATTTTAGAAGAGATGGGAAAAAGAGATAGAAGGAATAAAGAATGAGTAAAGGGACGGTGCGTCCGAGATGTAAAGTCCAATGATGGAGCAAGAACCTAAAGGGGATCTAGTTTGATCTGGTTGAAGTGAGCGAGTGCTGTACTGCGAAGGTAATACTTATCATAGAGATTCGGATGAAGGTTCTTACTGGGCCGACACACGACACGAATGCTATCCGGGACAGTCCGGATGCTCGGGTGAAGGTGGAGGAAAGAAAGGAAAGGGAATGTAGGGGAGGCCGAATCCGGACATGTGAGAAGTTGCTGTACGCTCGCCCGCCGTCGTATAACTCCGCTAGTACTGAGGATAAACACACCGAGTTTTCATCAGAGGGAGTGACGAGGGTTGTGGATCACATCTGGGTGTACTGTACAATTCCGTTCAAATCGGCAGTCACGCGTCACGCACCCCCCTGTCGATCACGAACTTTGGTCGAGGTCACGCGTCACTCGGGCCTCTGTCGAACCTCCAAGTGGTCACACAGGCCCCAAATTGCCTAAAAAAAAAAAAGAAAAAAGGCAAAAAGGACAAAAATTTCAGTCCAAATGCCGAAATTTTCGAGGTGTCACGCAAAAATATTCGGCGGCTGCCGAAATGTCGAATAGGTAAAATGGGTCACGCGTCACACCCCATGTCGATTTGAATGAAATGTCCAGTAACTGGCCATCTGGGTGAGGGTAGAGAGGGGAAGGGAAGGAAAACATGAATCAGATCAAAATGGGGACTGGGTTTGATCGTCCGGGTGGTCGATGGGAATGGGTGAGATCTGCTCGGGCGAGATCTGTTGGACGAGCGGCTGTGCTTCAGGTGAGGTCTCGGGTCGGGTGTTTCCCTGGTCAGTGCGAGTTTGCTCCGCATCACTGGTATTGGCAACACTACCCATCCGGGGTGGCATGTCAACATTTTTCTACTTGGGTTAATTCTCAAGTTGGATGTATGAAGTTGCTGTACAAATATGGATTAATTGTGGATTACCGGTGTTTTTGTGAGGCTCTTGTGTGCTAATTGCTCAGCGATGGACAGGGAGACTATTTACCCAGATTCAGACAGTCGATATATAAGATGCAAACCTGGAGTTTGAGCCCCCCTACTCAAAATGCCCCGCCAACCCAAAATTGATCTTGTCAACATCACGACATATTTGGCTCCTGCTGTAACACTGCTCACGGAGCTCAATGACGCATTTGGGCCTCCATTTGTTCAGCCTATTGCAAATACCATTCAAGGCCTGATGAAGATGGTTCAGGTAATAACCTATGAGATGGACAGCTGGGAAACTCACCAGACCTTTTAGAATGTGAAACGAAACAAAAAAAATGTTCCCAGCTGATGGAGAACATTCCTGAGGTCTTGTATACAATTGTTGATCTCCATCTCAGGTCTGAAACAGTGGGATCGCTCCCACCTGCAATGCTAGATAATATTGGAAAGTTTCTGGGGTAGGTTGTGTCCTTTCCAGGGAGACTCTTTTGGTTAACTTCTTTCTTAGAACTCTTCACAAGATATATAAATTTTTTGAAGCACAACAGGATGAAACAGGATCAAGTACCTATTTCGTAACAACGAGCTGCAGACTACTCAAGGATTGTCATGCAGGATTGGACCAAGCAATAGAAGTCTTCAGAGTATAGGCTATGGTTATTCCTTGTACAGGGTTGACTGAATGCGTCTAGATTACCGAAACACACACAATATTCAACAACATTGGTGAAATGAAGACAAAAACCAGCCTAATGCACCAGGAATTGCTTGAACTGATCCAGACCCTTTCTGATACTAGTATAAACTCAGAGGGAACTTCAGTGTGTATACAGTTAATGCCTCCCACACAACTGATTCAATCCAGGTTTATCTGGGTGCCAATGAATCCAACAATAGGTAAAATATCTGTTATACTCCTCTCCTTCTGATGCCTTCTTGAAGTTCAAATTCATTTTCAATGTTGCCTTCAAAGCCCAAGATCTTCCATGGTCGTGAATCAGAGATGGAACATATTGTGAAAATGCTTGGCCAGCAGTCACCCAGGATAGCTATTCTCGGAGGGGGTGGAATGGGCAAGACAAGCCTTGCAAGAGCAGTCATGCACCATCCACAGACTTTGGCAAAATTTGATCACATGTTCTTTGTCAGTGCAGAAGCGGCCACCACCAGTGTTGAGCTTGCTGCACTCATTGGATTACATGTTGGATGGATCCTGGCAAAGATCTTACCCCACATGTTGTCCGTTATTTTTCCAGAAAGCCAGGGTCACTGGTGGTTTTGGACAACCTGGAGACGTGTGGGAGCCAATCCAGTCTCGAGGTGGTGTGGAAGAGTTTCTTTCTTTGCTCACAGAGGTTAAACATCTGGCATTGATAGTATGTCCTTCAATTGTTTCATTTTTCATTTTGCTAATCTATCAGATCACAATGCGAGGAGCTGAGAGGCCGCCAAAGTTCACTGGACACATCCATTCTTGTTACCACTGCAACCACTGCCAGATGAAGCTGCACAACAAACCTTTTTGGAAATCACAGATAATGTGGACAAAGAGGGCATGGACCAGCTTCTCAGGTTGACAGATAATATGCCACTTGCGTAGATCTCATTGCCCATTTGACTGACTACGAGGGTCTGGAACATGTCTTGACTCGATGGGAAAAAGAAAAGACAGCTCTTTTTGCCATAGGCTATGACCGAAAGTCCAATTTAGATGCATCAATTACACTGTCTCTCTCCAGTCCCCGAATTACATTGAGAGCAAACAATTATTGAGTCTGCTTTCAATTCTTCCCAATGGACTCTCTGATGATCAACTGGTCCAAAGCAACTTTTCAATCTCCAACATTCTTAGTTGCAAAGCTGCATTATTGGCAACTGCATTAGCATATCAGGATGGTAACAAGCGACTTCGGTCACTGATGCCTATAAGAGAACATATCCAGCAATTCTTGCCTCCCTCCCATTCCCTTATACAATGCCTTCGCAAGCACTTCTTTTCACTTTTCAAGTTATACTTGAAATATAGTGGGGAGCAGCAGCTACTGCCTGTGATTCAGAAAATCACACACTAAATCTTGGAAATCTGCAAGAAGTGCTGCAACAGGGGTTGTGTCTCAATGCTCCAGATCTTGCTGATACAATCCTCTCCATAATATCATTGAATGAGTTCCACAGAATTAGTGGACGTGGTCGGACAATGCTGATGCATTATATTCAACCTATTTTAACGAAGCTGGGTGATTCCCAGCTAGACATACATTTCAATGTTGAGAGGTTGAGATCATGGGAAGCTTATCCTACTTTTGATGCACAGCACTTAATAAGTCAAACAATACCCCTTGTTGAATGTGTCAACAACCCTCTTCTTACATGTGGGTCCACTTTTTCTTTGGGTATTTATGCATAATTTATTCATTCATGATTGTAGGCAGATTCTATGGTGCAGCCGGAAGTTACTTCCTTGAGAACCAACTGGATCGATCCCAAGGTCTGTTATTTCTCCACAAAGCACTTGAATTATCAAAATTGCATCAAAAGAATACCGTCCAGTTTGTTGCTTTGATGGATATTGCTCAGCAACACATCTTTGATGGGGATTACCACACTGCCCAATTGTATATCACTGAGGGGCACAGAGTAGCACACTTGTCAGCAAATCTGTTGCAGGAAGCAAGCTGTATTGAGCTTCGAGCCCTGTGCTCCAGTCATACTCAGTGTGACTTCAAATGGACCATCTCCCAACTCCTGAGGGCAAGAGGTCTTGTTGATATGTGTGGCCTTTCTGGAGGGGATCATGATCAAAGAATGGTAGTGAACCAGGGAGAAATCCATTTGGTGAAATCAGAGTATACTCAAGCCAGAGACATCTTTATACAAATAATTGAAACTAATTTGCCTGACCAAACTACACGTCCCTCTCTATTTC
>JARKIC010001574.1:0-110323 GCA_029378375.1 Mycena olivaceomarginata
GCCCTCGTGTCGTAATTGCGGACTCCGGCGCTCCAGCAGTTTGCAGGTGGTGGATAACACACGCCTTGCAGTAGTTCCTCCAGAGTGACCCATTCTGCTTTTCTCCCTTGAAAAAGTAGTCTCCCAACGATTTGGTCTCTGACATGACGAAGACAGGAGCCTAAGAGACGATGGAGCAGAAGAGGTTCTGGACTCGGATTAGAAATGTAAATTTTCTCAAATGTCGGAGTTGCGTCTACATTGAAATATCCTACCAGGCAGATCTTGTATCAATTTTTGGGAGCATCCGCGTAACAGCTTTGACCATCCGAGTCTTTTGAACCTCATCTATTGAATAAATACCGGAAAAATCTCCGTGGCAACACTCCTTGTGGTGAGACCCATTTTCTAGGGCAAAGGACTGGCGACGAAACCAAACATGAATTTACACACCTAACTCCTGAACTTAACCAAAATTACAGCCGTTTCCGGTAGGGCACGGTCCGTTTTTTTTTTTTTCTTTCTGTTTTGGCAAATTTTCACGAGAACAGCTGCCCGGACATTAAACTCGCGCCTGAAACTTTTGTCACGCGTGACGTGGATGTCAGCGAGGCTGTAGTTAAAGACCTTCAAGAACACATAGAACAATTCCATTAGGGCATGAAACCGTGCATAATACACCTACGGGCATAAACATTACGCCCGTATTTGGCCTATGGGATGGCATGACCCGTGCGTAAGTCGGCATATCGGATGCTTCAGACGGGACGGGTTCCGTGCGTATAGCCGTGGAAGTCCCAATGTATTCCCCTAAAGGGCGCAGGTGATCAGAGTTCTCGTCCTTGAACTGCTCATTCCAGTCTAGGAGATTCGAGAGTAGCAGAAGCAGGGGTAGTAGAGTTGACGACAGTTGGAGTGGTAGCGACTGGAGTAACAACGGAACGAAAACTGGGGAAGACATACCTCTGGCAAAGAAACAGGCCACAAGCAATCCACTAAGTTCTGCAGCTGCGCATATGGGTCGGTCAATTCCAGTAATGGTTTCAACCCGTGCAATCCATGTCTCCGGTAGGCCTCATCTGGGATAGCGTAGATTATAGTTGTGCATACGATGCACTATTCACCCCATTAGATTCTGTGTGGGCGCAAAACCCGGTATTGTGGACAGAGAGACTCAGAACTTGCAGCCTGGTGCTTGGAATGTGGGCAGACCTCTGCAGTAATACATCCTCCTCCTCCTCCTCCTCGAAACCGCGGCTAGGTACAAGTTGAAGGAGATTGGGTCAAGAATTCCGTCACATGAGAAGAATTAAGCGAAGTATTCCCATGTGGCGGTTTAGCGAACAGGTTTTTCCCATGTAAACTTTTATCATATTAATTAGGCAGAATTAGGCACTGTTCGGCAGTCGCCTAACATCAATTTATCCTTTCTAGAATACAGAAGCAGCACCGATTTGGAAAACCCGTTGAAAATGGAGAAAAAGGGGTCATATTAGGTCCCAACTTCGGCCGATCCGCCCATTTTTGTCCGACAGATTTTCGTCCTGAATTGGCTAATTTTTATCCGAACAGGACCTAGCCCAAGCGTCAAAAAGGGGTAGTTTCTAGCTTCTACAGCCCAGAAAGCCAAAAAAAAATCCCGGAGCACTCATTTAGGCACTATTGTGCACACATCTGAACCATCAAGCTAAGTTTTACATGGAATCAGGCCGACAGACAAAAAAAATCATCCAGCCGGTGCCCAACCCCCAAAATTTTTCCGAACTGGACCTGGCCTTTGCGCTGTCAAACCCTCATTTTTGTCCGAACGGGACCTAGGTTTGGGACCCAAAATCTCAAAAATTTGTCCGACACCGGACCTTGCCTATCCAGGGATTCCTGTCATATTACTGCATAGTCTAATAAAAAAGCCGGCGGCGTTTTGACGATCACCGCCTCAGAATTTGATGAGTATATATAACGTAAACATACTAACCTCTTAGTTTCCTCCACCCTCCCACCTCTACACTCGGTGAGTGGAAACTCACTGTCAGTGTTCCTCGCTGTGGTGTGCTTCATTGCTACTTGGCGTCAATCATGGGGCCTTTAGCCATCCCTGAGGGAGTAAGCCGAGCCACCTTCAAATCTGGTCTTCAGACTCACATCTCACTCCGCAGGCCCGCAAACTCCCGACGTCTCCAGGGGCGCTGAGGTACACCAGCCGCAAAACCGTTACGTGCGCTCACTTACATCACAGCAACACGACTCGGAGGAAGAGACTAGTGTGGGACAACATTCTCAAGGAAGCGCTTCTCCAAGGTAAGTAAGTCGCTTGCCATGCTCTCATAAACACGCAAAAAATGCAGCCATGGCCAACAACCCTCCGCCAAGAAGCCGAGGGAGTAAGCAGCCCGAATACGATCTGGACGTTCTTTCAGAGTTCATCAAGCTACAAACTACGAGGACGGTTTCCAAAAAGCAGATTAGTTCGAAGCTCGCAAGTTTGCGCAACACAGTCCTCCCCCCTCGTGCGTTGCCGATATATTTCTGCCAGTGCTCTGTCTTAGTCGAGTCAAGGAAATGAAACGGCGACTTTGGGGAGGAATTCCGTGATGTACGCAAGCTCTGAAACGCCGCACTCTTACTGCACACTAAACTCGGATTTAGTCGCCTGAAAACTCGAAAGATCTGGGCAATACGCTGGACGATACGCAGTCTAGCACCGCTTTGAACGCCGTGGATAATGTACCCGTGACTGCTGGAGAGGTAGGCCTAGCTTTCGGTACGTCACTGAGTGCTCTTTTGGTTTTCGATGATTGACGGCCAATAGGCCCAGCGTCCTACGACACTGGTGGTGAGACAATGGATTGCGGGTCTGTGTCTGTGAGTTACAAGTAACCCCGTCGATCAAATCCTTACTTCTCCTCAGTCGCCTCCTGCTACTCTCTTTTCTCTGGATTCTGCTATTGCCAGTGCTCTGGAGGCCGAAGATTCCGCTCTGGAAAGCGAAAATGACGCAGCCACGGTCGACAATGCACGCAACGACACTGGTTATTATTTCGACGCTGACGGTGAGCAGCCCTTTTGTTGCACCCCTCCCGGCGATTGAGTCATCGAGTTCCAGGCAACACGGTTGCCCAAATGCCGACCGATTATCCGCCACATGAGACCGGGCCAAATCTATCCGCGACTACCGAGGTGAGATACGTAGGATCCCCTGAAGCAGTTAAATACGAGTGGTAGGGTTGTGGAAACCCAGAGCGGGCCACTAAGCAGTTCCCATGACATCCATGCCGGCATGCCGTGGACCGGCGGTCTAGCCGATGACAGCATGCCGGCTTTCGGCTCGGCCTTATCGGGTGCTCCGTCAGGCGTGACATGGTCAGATGGAACCCGCGGTTATTCCGGTTCCGGGTCGTGGGACCGTGTCGGGGAAGTAAGTACTGTACTGTACGTTAAAAGCCGAGTCTGACGTCGAATCTCTGATCTTTCCTCACTCCCTCCTCCCACCCTCTCCCACCACCATGACACAGTGGACTGAGCCCCCTGTCTCGTCCGAGTCGTTGCAAAGAAACGTAGTGAGAAACGCTCGCGATGCAGGCACCCTTCCGGTGACGACCTCTCGAGTGCATTTCCAGCCGTCAACAGCTCGGATTATGGTATGTGCTTTTTTTTCGGTTGCTGCTTCTTTCACTGGCTCCCCTTCCCACCGACTCTCACGCATACAGTACATTCAGACGCCAACAGCGCAGCACGGCAAGCCGGTGTGTCACGGCAGGACTCGGTTTACGGAATCTTGTTATTGACTTATGTTCAAGATGCTGACGTCCCCGACCGCGACTCCATCTCGTCCGGTCATCTGTTGAACTCCTCGGGTAGCAGTATTCTCAATTGCGGAGCGATTAACTCACATTGTCCACGGAAGATGGCGCCTTGGTGCAGCAAATCTTCTCTCCGGGATTTCTTGGTGCGCTATTATCATTCATATTATGTACAGTCCAGCTAACAACAGTCTATCTAGGGACGAAGAACGTCGAATTGGTGCGTTCGTTTCGTAATTTATTACCCATGATAACTCCGTATCGTTCTCAGAAGATGCGTATCACTCCGGCACGCATTACTGTAATTATCCAATGCGCGACTTATTGTTTATTGCTTTTGTTTAATATTCTTCCTTCCAGCATCGAACAGTAGCGGTGAGTTAAGAACCCTGTTCCGCCAATGGCTTGATGATGAATGATCCCCCCAGCCGTTGTTTGGGTCAGCGAACATGGCCTGCACACATTTCTGTCACCTCCGCATCCGTCTGGCCACTCTTACACTTACGAAGAGCAAGCGATCGCTCGTATGCACGAACTTGCCCTTCAACATCAGATAACTGGAAACGTCCACAGTGATTCCTTCTGGATGGGTTCCTATGTCCTCCAGGTCATCGCCGTTTTCCTCCAAACAGGGTCCTTCACGCTATATGCAAGCACCCCGGATCCTTCGACGACCGGCTTCTCTCCAGCTTTCAAGGATCATTTCCTTCATCTTCAGCGTGTCTTTCCTAGTTTCAGTAGTGATCCTATTGTCCGTGAAGCAGTCTACGCTCATTCCCGACTTGCTATTTCCCCAGAAACACCATGATATCTCCTCGCATACTAAAATACTCCGCGGGCGACAACACTTCCGTGTACGTTCTCGACTACTCTAGCTTGAACTTACATCGATGCATCCATCATATAGTAGGCTCCTGGAGAGTGGCAACCCAGCATTCGGTTTACGTCCCGACCAGGCTGTGGAAGCAACCTTGGACAATCTCTTGATCCGGGGTGTCGAGACCCGTGACGTTGCTTTCTGCTTTCAGGAGGTTTGTTTAGCCCTCGTTCATGTGTTTGCAATAATCACGCACCTTCCGCCAGTTGTTGGTAGATGGTATGATGGATCTGTGCGAGGAATGGCTCATACTGGTGAGTTCTGATCATTGCCCAAGACTTGAACTAATGCATTTCGGAAGTTGCGGCACGTCGTGGCCCTTGAGCACGATACAACGCTCAAATTCGCCACCGTCGATATGCACAAACAATATATGCTCAAGCTCGCGGTTCTCGAAGAGAATGCGGCACTTATTGTGAGCTCGATATTTTCGTCTTCATGCAAATGTAAAACAAGCCCTGTTATATCATAGGCTGGCTATCGCATCTGCCCTTGTCCGGACACCTTTACAAGGACATCACTGCCAAGTGGCAAAAATTGGTGCAAGATTTGGCGGATTCCATCACGTCCTCTATTTTCACAGGAGACTTTGGCGGCGATCCATCAGAGTTAGAGTGCTTTCACGCTCGGGAGGTTGGAAGAATTGCGGGCCAGTGGAGTCTCGCCTATTACATCCAGAATCTGGAAAGAATCAACCGGTGAGTGAGTATCTGTAATTACCCAAATCTGATTGTCACATTTTCTCCTTGCCTCAGTAATGCCTATTACAGATCTGCCGTGATTGGACTGCGAGAGCAGTATTGCTCATCCGTTTTCCCACCGCTGGTTTTCAATGATCTTCAAGCGCAATGAGGGATGCAGCCTCAAACCGGCGCAGGTATCTCACGAGGTGCCGTACCACGCTCCCAGTAGTGCCCTTTGGTAAGCCGGGTGTTGATACCAGCGACTCTCCTTTTTTTTTTTTTTTTTTGATCCGTATTATCAGATTACGAACTCAAACCAACGGTCTCCTGGATCCCGTTGACCCTGCAGTTTCCCGATTTCTCATCTGACTTGGCATGATTGTTGCTCGTTTTCGTTCTATGTTACGCCCTCATTCTGTCTTTACACGTAACACGAGGCGTGTTGAGCTGCGGAATGTATGAAGCCTCTTTTCAATCATTTTGAAGAGCCGCTCGTCACCAATTCAGGTTGACTCGTGTAAACTTCGCTTTTTCCGAATTCCCCGGGTTTCAGCTGTTCCCTCTCGTACTTGTGCAAGGCTGCTTTGACATTCAGCTCCTTTCAGCGGCTATTGTCGTGACCCTTGACACGGTCGGATTTAGCGTGGGAGACCATGGGGCCGTGATGCCAAGGACAGCGGCGCGGGTGACAGAAAGAAGGAGGATCATAACAACTGTAGCGCGCTTTGCGGCAGAGCCCACTAACTTCAACTTTCACCTGCAAAAACAAAACAGTCACAGGATCACAGAATCCATTATGGATGAATGGGGCAGATCGGTAACCAAGTGTACGCCTCCAGCGCCTCCAAGGCATCAGATGATAGATATGTACAACCGACTGGTGACAACCACACACACCCCCAATAAAGGAAAACTTCAACCTAGGTAAAAAGGTTAGCAGAAAGTGTACAAATTGGTAGCGAAATCAGAGTTAATTAGTAATAGAAACTTGTTATATTTGTTTAATCCGAAACTGCAATCACAATCAGGGGCTGTTTTCAAGGCCAAAGATTCATTCACAGTCAGTGAGTTATGAAAGTTGCGCCAAAAGGAACTCTTTCGGCAGGGCTTTCAGTTATATTGAATGAAAGACTTTTATTGGAATTTTGATTGTTCCAACCTTCTATCGATATGGCTGGAAGCTCAGCCGAAAGAACTCCTTGCAGGGAGGTTTTTATATCTCACTGAAGATGTATAAATACCTGGCTTTTGAAAGAGCTGCTGATTGTGGCTCTTTCCATTATCGATTTCAAACCAAATGAAAGAACAAATTTTTATAAGTTAGATTCTGCTACCTTTTTACCTAGGTCGAAGTTTTCCTCTACTGGGTGTGACAACCACCGACTCCGCATTAATACCCCCCTTTCACAAGCCTTCCGACTCAATCATAAGTTCTTTTATGTCCTTCTAACTCGAAATATACTGAGACATGATTAGGCAGTGCTTCCAAAAAACAAGTGACACTTTATCATCCACTATACAAGCTTCAAAGCCAAGAACTTCACAACGAATACACCATTGACTACATTAAAACCAGGACAAAGCACCTGTCGAGGGACATTGCACACCAACGATTGGAAGGCATCTTGATGTGCAAATATTATCTAAACTCGAGCAGGTAGGTATCAATTCAACTGGGACTTTGAGAACAGTATAGGTTAAGCAAAATGTTGCAGATCGAGCCGAGCCGTAAATCCAGAGTGTATTCGGATAAATACTGTCGAATAAAGTCAGTGACGGATTGTTAAACCGGGGTTGGTAGCGCACGGACTGGGACTATTAGTGAAGGTGTTGCGACCGATTCCTGAGACAAATTTAGTACGTGGTCTTTGCGGACTGGACGAAATACGAATGGGTATGGAGAGCATGACAGGAATGAGGTCGAGGAGAACCTGGAGTCTGGGAATCCAGTTAGCAGGTGTACGTCCTCGTTGAAAAACGGAAGACACGTACCAGTAGGTAGCAATCAAGCAAGGGTCTTACCGGCGTCCCTGTAAACCCAGTGGAACAGTAGCGTTTGACGATAGAGATCAAGCTGCAGTGGACAACCGGGAGTGTGGACTTACAATAAACTGCATGTTGACATGGATCGCGAATGGCGCCAGAAATGCGAGGTCATTATGAAGACGAGACGCTCAACAAAAGTTCAACTAAGTCTATCGTCGAATTGAAAGTCATATTTGTAATCCTAGAGTATTTAGTCTGTAAATTCAAATGCAAATGCGCACCTCTGTCTCCGATAATCTTGCGCACCGATGTGGCCGTAATTACCCGTCAAGCGCTAACCCTCGGGTTATGTAATCTCTCTGACAGCACCGTTCCGCCCTTCGTAGAATACGCGGAAGGTGCCCGAGGTTCCCCTCTGTGGTAATTAATGTTGAACGTAGAATGAATGCAAAGAGAGGGGAAAGGGTCTCAAATGGGTCGCAGATGGGTCGCAGATAGGGTGACGAAAAGCCTCGATTGTGTTCTACATACGCGCTTATAATACTTTGGGCGGGCCGCTGGCCGTTGTCCCGGACGCCGCAAGCCGATGTAAATTAACACTACGTCATGGGCTCATTAGATTCGCTCTCCGAATCTGCAGGGAATAGCATAGGCTTGGTGTACGCCCTGGTGGTGGCCATGGGCAACTGGGCAAACCCTCAAAAAAAGCTTACATCAAATTCGTTACAGCTCTTTGCGGAACTTAGAGCGTGGGCCGTTTTCTTTTTTTTGCAAGTTTTCACCAGAACAGCGATTATGAGCTCAATTCTTAGCCGTTTGCCTCGGAAGTAGAACCAATCGATTGGGATTTTAATTCCGGAGGGCACGGGACTCAAGAAATTTTTGGGGGCCTGGGAATTGCCTTTTTCAGCAATGCTTCCATGCAGAACAGGTATAAGGAGGCACTTGAGGTATTTAAGGTTTGAACAGCCAGCAGGCATTAAACTACCATTTTGAAGCCTCAGCAAGCAACGATTGTGGTGTACACATGGCGAGGCTGATTTTTCGCCCAATTTGCTAAACGGCTAAAATGGGTGAAGTCGGTGGGCCCAGCAGGAAGCTGAGGCCCGTTGACCGCCCCCTACCTGGCCTCCCCGTCTGTGATCCCAGCAGGAAGCCGAGGATCACTTGGAGGAGTCCGGGCAGTCGGTTTTGCGGTGTTTCCCTTTGCATTTGGAGCAGTGGAGGATATGTGGACAACTCCTGTCATCAGTACAGTTGCCGAAATTCCAGTTTCGACGGACCCTCGCGCTTACTCGATCAAGCAGGCTTCCTCTCGTGTCTGCCGGTAGATGATTGACCTCGAGAGTTGTTCGGGGCAGCTCTGTGTTCCAATCGAAAATAGCTCAATTCAGGGTAGTACCTTACGAGGCTAGGCACAGTATTCCACTACCAGGAAACATTCATGACTTAATAGACTGGTCTAAAGAGTCATTGGACGATTTAGTAAATGACGGAGTGGCACTGGAATATAAGGGAAAGGATTTTCAGTTCGAGAGTGTCAAGTTGGGAGTGGATGACAGTTATACTGAAGTCCCACCAGCAGAAGACGAGTTTGAGGAACAGGATTTGGACCCTAATGCTCCAAAAGTTCATCAGACTAGAGCAGTCAAAAAGGTTGGCCGGGAATTGGCTATACAACAAGAAAAGGAACTGGAAAAAGCATGGAATAATTGGCGGAGAAGGAAGAAAATGGCTACAGATGAGACTTTGACTCAAATGAAATAGAGAACTTCGGAAATCCCTCTGAATACTTAGGTGATTGCACTATAGAATTCTTGAAGTACAAGTCTCACTGGACACTGGAAATTTTACTAAACCTAGGATGAAGGGAGAATACAGACAACTTTATTCTGTATGCAATTTTAGGACAAGCATGGTACACTAATCATCAGCAGGGACGTTCTCCAGCTTAGAGAGACGATCAGCAAGGGCTGCTGCATCCTCCACATGGGCAGAGTGAATGGCCACATCGCTGCGGATGCGATCATTGATCACAGCAATCTCAACCAATAACTGGTAGAGTCTTTTCTTGATCGCAGGGATGGTGTTGGGCAAGTCAGAGGGCGTCGCATGAGTTCCGCGGTGTACGGTCATCTTGGTGCCGTTGACCCGACGGCCGGAAAATGCCGACAACTTACACAGAAAATCATCGGAAGTAACGAACTTTCCCTAAATGCGATCAAAGTGACGAGGTTTCATGAAAATAAGCGAAATAAGCGAAATAACGAAGTGACGAAGATGGCTACTACCCGCTTGCAGCATATACGGGCAGAAACCGGCAGACGAGGTTTTCACTGGGCATGACCTCCCAAAAACAAATGAAACCAGGAACAGACATCGTAGCAAATACAACAGTAGAGTCTGTATAGATGTGGACAATTTCAGAGCTACCGGTGGAACCGCTATCCGCTATCCGTTGCCCGTTCCCGCCCCAGGAGATCGCCGCTGCCCCCACCACTATCCACTGTCCGTACCATATGCCCGTTCCCACCCCATGCGATCGCTGCAGCCCCCACCGCTCCCTCTTCGTGTTGGCTGCATATTGTTGGCCGGCGAGAATGAAGGGCTCTTGGCTTTCCTGCAAAGCAATGAGGGCCCTGAACAATAATCAGAGGACACAGTTTGAACTGAAATTTCGCTGGCTATCACCCCAGATGGATGCCGTCAAAAATCGGCTTTGAAATGGCTCCAAACCGTCCAATTTACTGAAACTGGTCACCCTGTGACCGTATTCATTTGCAACTGTTTGGCCTGGAATGAAGAGCTCTTGGCTTTCCTGCAAAGCAACGGAGGCACTGAATAATAATCGCAGGACACAGTTCGAACCGAAATTTCGCTGGCTATCACCGTAGATGGACGCCATCAAAATCGGCCTTGAAATGGCTCCAAACCGTCCAATTTACAGAAACTCGTCACCTTGTGACCGTGCTTATTCACAAACAGAACTTGTTCTGATTGTGCTTAGAGTACCGAAAATGTCGCCTCAAAAATCACGTGAAAAGGGCATCATTGGATCATTAACCGTTCTTTAAGCAAATGGCTCCTCGGCTGTGCTATTTCCCCATATGTCCTTGCTCTTTTCCTCCTTCTCTGCGCATCCTCTCTATTTAACTCCTTTCATACGGATTTCTGCTGTGTTTTCTTCCCACTGCGGTCCGTCTCGTGTTCAACCGCTATCCCCGTTTGTACTAATGGTTCATCGCCGCTTCATTTGTATGCCTACAAAATTTGCCAACTTGCACTGCCTTAGTCCCTCGGAAACCAACCTAGACCGAAAAAGCAAGTGGTTCAATAGCTTTCCCGTCCTATTGCGATAGAATCGCCCCGCTGACCTATCCGCAGTGTGAGCCGCAGGCAGACGCAGTTGATCGCCGTAGGCTGCGCTGTCAGATCACCGTGCTTTAACGATTCTTTAACGATTTCCTCGCTCAGCGGTACAATTACCCCATGTAGTCGTATCTTCATGAGCGCTCCCTTTCCTCTCGTCCGGCGGATCTTGCCCCTTCTTCCCCTTCGCATACTCAGGCCATTCCCTCAGCTGGCCCAATGCGTAGCAGATTCCCACCGCGCCGCGGCTTTTCTCTCACTGGGGCGGTAGAATATTATTTTGCTTCCCTACTTGGCCGTGCAACTGAACACTGCACCGTGCGGGCAGTAATATTAACCTTTGGGTCGGCTGAACCCAGGCCATTGCAGGGAATGTTATTGTGCAGTGGCAAATCTGTGTTAGGCCATTGGGGCTTCTGAAGGCCAATAATACTGTGCCCATGCATGAGCCATACCCATTGTCCTCAGGGAGGTATTATTCATGAGGCCTTCGGCCGTAGCGTATCAGAGCCATAGGATATTATTTTGCTTCCCTACTTGGCCGTGCAGCTGAACGCTGCACCGTGCGGGCAGTAATATTGGCCTTTAGGTCGGCTGAACCCAGGGCATTGCAGGGAATATTATTATGCAGTGGGAAATCTGTGTTAGGCCATTGGGGCTTCTGAAGGCCAATAATATTGTGCACATGCCTGAGCCATACTCAGTGTCCTCAGGGAAATATTATTCACTGGGCCTTCGGCCGCACCGTATCAGAGCCGTGGAATATTATCTTCATTCCATGCTCAACCGCGTGGCTAAACAGTGCACCGTGTGGTCAGTAATATTGGTGTTTGGGTCGGCTGAACCCACGGCATTGCACGGAATATTATTATACATTGGGAAATCCGTGTTAGGCCATTGGGGTTTCTGAGGGCCAATAATACTGCACCCACACTTTGGCCATACCCAGCATTTTCATGGAAATAATACTCACCAGGCCTTCAGTCGTAGTGTATCAGAGCCATAGAATATTATTTTGCTTCCCCACTTGGCCGTGCGGCTGAACCCTAGACCTTGCCGGCAGTAATATTGGCCTTTGGGTCGGCTGAACCCACGGCATTGCAGGGAATATTTTTATACTGTGGGAACTCTGTGTTGTACGAATTGAACGAAATAGTTACTTAATGGCCACCGGCAGCGCTAGTGGAATTTGATCGCATCACCGTGCGAGTCCCAATTGGGAATCACTGCCAAAATCCGAGAGTTGATGGCAAAACCTAGTTGCTTAACCTTTAGGTTAGGCTCCCCAACCATGCTCGTGTTTGGGTCCAATCAGTAAACAAGGAACAAATATGTTTTGCGCAATCCAGTACAGTCACCGGGTGCCAGATGCGTAAATGTGATTAGTGATACCCACGATGACCTTACTCCCTTCGCTACCCTTCCGCCCTCGTTCCAGTTTCTCGCATCTCACTTGTCTCCAGGCTCATGCCGTCGCTTGTCCTTGAGGGTCTCCGTTCGTCCGAGTTTGGTCGAGTTCGGACTCGAGTTGAATCGAGTTTGATGCCGGCATTCCCCGTGCACAGTGTTTTTGTGTTCTGGTGCTATTCCGATGGTAAATAGACACAGTATACGCTCGGAAACTCACTTTTGTGTGATTATGGTCTGGAGCTGTGGTTATTGAACGGATAGAACCATGTTTGGGGTGTGAATGTGTTGAATGTGTTTAAGAAGGCAGATTGGTCATTGTATTGTGGGTTTGCCAGCCAGGAGATGACGCCGGGCAAAATTAACAGTTGCGGGGCGTTTGTTCCAGTAGAAAGACGCCGAGAGGGAAGAAAGCAGGGCTACAGCAGTCGGAGATCACATTCGTACAGAAAAAAGGCCGCCAAGAGTCCTGTAGAGAGGTCTGCGCTAAAGGATGGTCATGGTGAAAGGCAAGAGAGTCGATGGAAAGGAACAATGATATTCGAGTCGTTGAGCAGCCTCACCCACTATTTCAAGATTTTGAAGAGACACCCACTCACTCGACTGCTGGGTTTCGGGCTGTTGCTCATTTTCAGAATCTCGTATAAGTATTTCGGTTTCGTCCACGTTCATCCAGGCCACACGTGTGGTCTCTATGCGACTCACATCTGCAAGAAGCATCCGTAATGAAGGCAGGAGCTGATTAAAACGGATCAGAATGGGGGGTTTCTAAAAAGGATAAAATGACCATTGATAAGGTAAATATCATCTGTTCAGTACCGTTGGGGAGCGAAGACTGCAATGGACTGAGGGCCGGTTCGGTTGGATTTTCCATTTCTTATGATTTTCCCTTCTTTACCGAGGTCTCCACGCCTGCGTACTTATAATTCTACACAAGGGACTGGTCGGGCCGCTTCGCGGCCTCCCATCCCCTTTTGTGAAAGTTATTCACTCTTCAAGGGTAATGTACCAGTCAATCTATGGTCCACTTGGTTGAATTGAGCTGTGTTGAATTAGGTTGGCTATTCACTGCGCAGGATTTGGTGTATTTCTGTTCTCTTTCGAATGTAATTTCAATTCTGTCGAAGGTGTTTGTTCCAAATCCAGGGGAAATCACCAATGAGTTGAAATTTTACACAGCAACAAAAACTGGAGTTTATCTGTCTGACTTCGTTGAATTAAGCTTAGTTGATTCGAGTATTCATTGTGAGGTCCACAAAGGATCCTTTCGACCCTACCATTAAATTCTGACCTCAAGAGGTGAAGGTTTTTCAAATTGAACTTATCTGTAGGACATCTGTTAATTTTTGTATCTGTTAATTTTTTTCCAGCGGTTGATTACATTTGACACTATTTACACCAGGAGGAACATGTTGGCCGCGTGCCGCCTTTGTTTCGATGGGGTGAGAGACATCTGTCAAAATTAGCGCCAGGGCAGTGTCTGTCAAAGTTATAGTTCGCCGCGGCCAGTTTGATACCTGTCATGTCTGTCAAGTTTGCTGGAAGAATGACGTCAACGTGACGTGTTGCCGCGTGCCGGATGCTGATTGCCTGTGAGCCGGTGGGAGGAGAGCGCTCGGGAATCACCTGCCAAGTAATATATCAGCGGAGCTTAAAAAGCTTCGGACGGACGGACACACGTTATTTTATAAAGAGAGTGAAGTGATGCACAGACGGGGCCCGTTCTGCCGCCGGAATATTGGGGCGTTTGCGGTTTTACGGCATCGAGACAGCATGAAAACAACGTCATTGGCGTGAATACAGGAGCAAAATTGACATGACGTGCCCGGACAGTGCCAGTATTCTTCGTTGCCAGTGTTGGAGTTAATAACCCTTCTGGTTTTTGGCATCCTTCCGCCGCGAGCTTGTCCGCGCCTTCATTGCCCTCCTTGTTTTGCTACTTGGAAACTTGGAAACACTCGGAATCTCCACAGACATAGTACATGAGCTCAATTTTTTCTTAGTCCTATGTTCCAAATTTCCTTCCATTTTTTTGTATGTGCATATTATTTTCAGAGCTTGCCGCAAATTTTCCTCGGCAAATCAGCATCTCCTCCGTATGATGTGTCGACTCCCACTCATCCACCAGTGCTGTCCATTCTCCAACGAGTTCAGGATCAGACTGGGTCAAGCTCTCCGTAAAAGCATCAAAAGCCGCTTGATGTTTCTTGCAGCTGATGAGTGTTTCGGCGAGGCGCCGAGGCAATATTTGTCCTGGACCATATATCAGCTCCGAGAAGAATATGCGAATTTGAAAGGCTTACGCATTGGAAAACTTCCAGTTTTGCTCGACGCCTTCCCCATTGGTCAACCCCGCTCCCCACATATAGTGAAAGGAATATATGGCGAAGCACAAGGCTGCGCGTAGATGGAAGTTCGGGACCATAAACCAGATATTAGTGAATGGGATCTTGATATGGTACTTTTCTGGGAGCTTCGCCATCCGGGTAGAAATATTCTTTGACCACTGGCAGGCGATGTCGTATGATAAAATAATTGTAAGGAGTATGTAGTGCCAGAGGACCGAAAAGATGAGGAAATCCATATTGCAGTAGCTGTGGATAGAGATAAGAATATCGACATTGAATGCGATAGAGTACACACCGTTCTCCAAGCTGCAAACCGCCCATTCCATTGGGCTGCCACATACATGTTATTGCGGGAGCATGTAACCCCGCCAACCCCTGTCGTTCGAAGACCCTTGTCCCGTTTTTTATGAGATTGGAACATCGCCTGGAAGCCTGAACAGGATGAAATGTTCTTTTCATCGACAGTACTGCGTTCAGACCCCCCGTAGACAGAGGGTCTGTCTACCCGGGTAGATGCAGGGTAGACAGACCTGTCTGGCTACCTAAGTATATGTTGCGTACACATACCTAGTTCACCTGTGTCTACCGTGTGTCTACCCTGTAGATGGGGGTAGACAGACCCGGGCCAAGGTAGACCGACGTAGACCGACGTAGACCGACGTAGACATAGTCGGCATTAACATCGGCTTTCGCCGGTGAACGGTCGACGCGAAGTCCACAGTGAACTGCAAGCGAATGTTGAAGATTCTTTGATCCGATGGCTACTGCTGTCAATGTATATTGTTGACGGCCACCAACATGCACGCATCAGCTGCTGCCGCAGCTCAACGTCGGGTTCGCAGCGGCAGTGTAACTGATCAGTAAAAATTGTTATCATTTTAGCTACCACTGACACCACAGCAACCATTTTTAAGTGATCATTAAATTTTGTGATCCTGATAGCCGCAGACTTCCTTGGCTTGCCTTGTTTTCAAACTCCGAGGCGGTTCGTATTAGTCTGTACTCGTCGATCCTAGCCTAGGATCAAGACAGACAGGCAGAGCGGAGTCCTCTTGGAGTGCATCTTCGTCAAACAACCAGGCTATATAGACATAAATGTGCCGTATTCACGGGTCTTATAGCTGTGGTCCCACTCAATGCGGTAGTCCATGCCCACATGGAAGCAACCCTTCCCCTGTGGCTATCCAATGCACCAGGCACCGTAATTTTTCTGTTGAGGCACAGGCAAGCTCTGCATTTAAAAAGTTCAATTTTGCCTTGAAATCCCTTCGGCCTGTGGATTAAGCTGATCTAGGTGGAGAGTCCGGCGAGCACTTGTGCAGGTGGACTGGCGCTGTACGGGGCCCATAACCTCTCAGAACCGGATGGGTTCACCTAAAGGAATATACGAAAGGCTCAGCGTCGTGTGTGGTTAACAACAAGAGCTCAGTTCTATACCTAAAGGAATACACGAAAGGCTACATGAATAAGTGAAGTAAGTCCGTGTTTCCTACGGTACGGCTCGAGATCTCACCTCAGCGTCGTGTGTGGTTAACAACAAGAGCTGAGGAAAGACGTGGCGACACGCGGCCTTTGATCTCGGGCAACTGCCCCATTTGGGTTTACTTCCGTCTCGCAATCCTAACTCGTCTTGACAGGGTTTTGTTCTCTTGGCTTTAGTGATTGGAGGAACCAGGAGTGTTGAACAAGCCTGTGCAAATTTCAAACTCCGATGTTTACGTAACAAGGTCGACCTCCAAGCACCTGTCGATCCGTAAACTACAGACTAAGTTCCGCGTTCTCAGCCCTCAATACCATGATTACACACGTCCTTTATCTCAGTGAAATCACAAAGAGCCAGAGGTGAGCGGTTGTTTTCCTGGGCTCAAAATTACCACCCACACCCTCTCATGCAGCTCAGGTGACATCATCCCCGCGCCCGGGGCTATTGCTCGTGAGTCGCTGTATCCTTTCAATATGCTCTGATAGCAGCCGTCCATGTAGGTTTGGGTACCTGACGATGGAATGAGGCTGTGGACCTCGGCATGTGGTCTCAGACACGAGCGGTGAGACTCGTTTCTGCATTCTTATTGCATACGCATTGCACATATTGTCCGCCGTACGACATATCCTGACCGAGTCCGTGACCAATACAATGGCGAAGGTATGATTCCTGACCGTTCTCCGATATCTACTCCATGATAAATTATGGCTGGAGTCGTCGCTACTCTTAGTACACGGTAAGATCTTTACTTCCACATCTGTTTTCGATCAGTCATCGCTATTCACATGCTGCCTTGAGTGTCAATGCTGTTATCAAGCACTTGGACTGATTGCATGTGTAAGTAGGGAATCCACAGTAGATGGTAAGCCCGTCTTTTTCATGTTTGTATCGTACTGATCCCCTTCTCATCAAGGACGTACCTCACCGACATTGCTCGCGCTCTCACGCACTTATATTCGGCGACCCACATTCAGATACATTCGACATGCCATCTTCAGTCCCGCATCTGGCGCGGCGCGATAACTGTCGCCGCTGGTGGAGGTCGGACAGCCATGGAACAGCTGCTGTGGATGCTACCAGAAATGGTGCGTGCAGAAACCCACAGATCTGTTCGTCCCTGACGCATCTTCGATCCATCCCCCGCACGTTTCCGCGCTCGAGCTGCAGCAAGGTACCGACGCCACGGCACCACGTGCTGCTGCAGGCTCCGTCAGTTGAATGTGTCCGTGTTGAATATGTAGGGGATTACCGAGGTAAGCTCGCCCCTTTTGTGTTTGCTCCGTGTTAATCCCCCTGCCATTCCTCGCGTTCCTGCATGACATCCGAATGTGTGATTCGGAACATTACGCCTTCTGAGGCTTGACGTGGTGCACGTCCACTCCCTGCACGGGCCGCGGTGCTCACAGTCAAAGTAGGTGCTCAGGTGTTATCGGTAGACCGTAGTCTGACTCGTCACCTCGCCGACAGCTCGACGTCTGCGCGCGTACACATGGGTTCACCGGCATCCACGACACGGGCTAGCACACACCTCCAGACACCTCCAGACACCTTCGCACCTCCGAGCAACTGTACGACCAACCCACGTAAGGCGCTCCGACGAGAAGGTGATGATGTATGGTCGCGAATGCGGGGGTACAGAGGGTACAGATCAGTTTGATGTGGACCTTCGTAGTCGATGAGCGTAGGTCCTGTGTCGTATATAGCATCAATATTATATGTTTTCGTCCAATTTGTGGAGAGATGCGAGCAATTATATGAACGCAAATGCTAGGAAAATGGGTCCATATTCGAAGTAATGAGAGGTAATTTAGCTCCAAATTGGAGGCAACTAGATAGCAACGTTACTAGCAAGGAAATCGGTCCAAGCAGGGATATTTTGTCCAATTTGGACCAAATTGGAGGCAATGCCGGGGAATTGCCAAGGGAGGCTTTTCCTGATGAACACACCGATCATGCACCACCACAACCTGCACCACGCGAGCTCCAGTCCCAATTTCTTATTGCTGAATTAGGTTTGGCTCGCGCACGTGGACGCCAGTAGAGCCCGTCCTCGCAGTCGCCGAGATTCGTATACCACCGCCGCATATAATTTGAAACGCTATACTCACATATTGTAGTACTTATTACGTTCAAATCGACACCGGGTGTGACGCGTGACCCACCTGGACCATTTCGACATTTCGACACCGGCGAAAATTTGGTGTGACACCGCGAAAAATTTCGATATTTTGAACGAAAAATTTCGATTTCAGTGCCTTTTAGGCCCATGTCACGCTCAGCAGGTTCGACAAACCCATCCGTGACGCGTGACCGCTGCCAGATTTCGATACCGACAGGGGGGTGCGTGATCCGTGACTGTCGATTTGAACGTAATAGTACAGTATGCAAGTGTTCCTCTCGTGTACCCCTTAGATCGATACGCTCACATACGCTCGTGTACGCTTGTGTACCGTTCGTGTACCCCGCCAATGGGCGCGTATTTGGCTGTGAACGGTCATTCCTCCAGAAAGTGAGAAAAAAGGGTGAAGCAGAAAACCGAATTCAGTGTCCACCATCAGCATCAAGTATTACGAGCACTATGCATACTCTATCACCATAACAGCAGCCTCCACTGGAGCAATCCTTTAAAAAATGCGCCAGACGCTATATAAATGCAGATATAAGGATGTAAATGGCCCGAACCCGAGCCACAACAATTGTGGTATTGAATGCCTCAGCTAACCCGTCACTCCCACTGGATAGACTCTCGTGCTCGTTTTTTTCTGGGTCAGATATTCTCGAAATGAACGAGACGCCGCCTTGACTGAATATGTAGAATTCAAGAACCTCCGAAGAATTGTGGAATTTACTGGAGGGTTGAAATGGACATAACTACCGGTTTTGGACAACTGACCCTTGTGCTCGTTTTTTTTCGGTGTCAGATATTCTCGAAATAGACGGATCACCGCCTTGAATGCATATCTAGGATTCCAGAACCTCCAAAGAATTGTGGAATCTACTGGAGGGTTAAAATGGATATAATCACCGGTTTTGAACAACTGACCCTCGTGCTCGTTTTTTCTGAGTCAAATACTCTATCGGGAGCGGTAGTAATCTGGATGAACACGTGAGTCCTGTAAGCGGCAGGAGACGAAGACGGAGGACGAATCAATTACTGTGAAGGACCACAGCTATTCATATGCGCGACCAAGAATCCGAGCTGAGTTGTTATATCCATCGTTCATCACTCTCTTTCTCCTTGCACTCTGCTTCCTGCTTGCTTTTTGTGTCTATTATGGCAACACTATATTGACTTTATGCTTCGTGTTCAAAGCTGATCACAATTTCAACAACATAGAGCCTCACAAGCAATGTGATTCACACCCACTCGACCACAACACCCATCCTGATGTCGTCCTCGGTAATCTTCAGCGCGGTTCGAAAGATGGTTGAAAATACATCGATAGTTCCATCCAGGCTTGACTCGTCGATTTGCATCGCGGGAAGCGTACACTGTTCCGTCGTATGAACTCGAGAAATGAATTGAATTGAAGGCTAGAGAATACAACGAAAAACTACTGCTACTCATACTGTCTACTGAACCGTGTGAATGTAAACCTGGCCGGTTTACCGGACCGATCGGACGCTTACGTAGGCAGTTGCACCATAGCGCGCGCAGTTCTGCAGCAGCGCTATCCACGCCCGGTGCAATCAATTGTGGGGCTCATTTTGGGTCATTTGGGTCTTCCACACTTGGCAATAGGCCAAGTATTGAGTGAGATACGGGCCAAACAATCCTCTCCAGCCATTTTCCCCGCTCACCCAAACGCTTGGCCAGCGCGCTCCATGTCCGCAGCACGTATGGCGTCATTTCTCCAACGACGGGGATCGCTAGTACAACGCATGTAACATTGAATAGGACTTGATAAGCTGATTTTACGCGCCTTTTGCTTCCTTCAGAACTCGCAAATTCCCTGTGAACTAAAAAGATAATCCACGGTAGGTGTCCATCCATGCGTTTTTGGAAACATCGAGGTTTACCCGAAAACGACGAGACTTCATTTAGTTTGATAGACGTAGTTGTATGTAACCCCCGCTTCTTGGCACTGGTGTATTGGCCGGCCGACTTTTGTGGCTTGGGCACGTCTTCAATCGGGAGCGACTTGAGACGTCCGGACTTCCGGTATATGTACCAAGGCTGCTGCCAAAGATTTGCAACGCCACTTTAGGTAGAGTCCGACAATACAGTCGATTCCACCTTTGTGTGTCCAACTGAGTTCTTACAACCTTGTTCTTACTTTAGGTTATGGGCCCTGCCCACAGCTTCTAAAGAACTCAGTTAAAGAACAGCACACAATAAATTCGACTCAAACCTTATATCATACCAAGTCACCACGATGGCGTCCAAAATGATCAATCTGCCAGTCTTGCTCGCAACGGACAAGCTACAGACAAATAAACTCAATTTCCCGACATACAAAGCCCTCATGGAGGAACATTCGGCCAGCAAAGCACTTGGAGGGTAACAACCGATCTTGGTGCGTTATCAACCCCTGTTCGCCCTGGACACCCGGCCCGTACGCTCGGAATCTGCGGGTGCCCACCTGTGCAAAAGGGAGTACCTGTGCAAAAAATCGATCTGGCGACCTCAGTTTTTCGTCAATTACCTTGTAATAAATTCTGGGATTGCATACCTGGACATAAGCTGTGCCTGCTATTTCCAGAGGCCACCGAGAAGAATTGAGTACAAGATAAATCGAAGGTTTGGTTTTGGACAGATTTCATCAGAAATGATGGCCCGCCAATTTGGCTGGCCATCATTTTTGCAAACGTGCAGTCTTCGATGTTCCGTGTCGGCAGCTTCATGGCTTCGTCCGCAGCCCAGAAATAAATCTGAAAATTTTCAGACATTGGATTGATATGTCTGGCTTGCTTTCCTCCAAATTTCCAAGAATTTCGAGGCAAAACACTTTCACAGCAGCTTCATCAAAAATATTTTGCAAAGGTACCCGATCGATAGTAAAAGGCAAAATTTCCGTGAACTGCCTAGATTAGCCGAGTGCTGCCGGCAGATCAAATTGCTAAAGGGGGACCGGCTAGAAAGGGCCAGTTCACTTTCAAAGTCACACACCCATGAACATTAGTTTCTCGATGTCTTCGATGTCGTACTTTGCATTGGAGTAGTCTGACAGAGATTTTATGCTCCGAACAAAGATTTTGCACTTTTACAGATGTAAAAAACAGTTATGCACCAGGTCTGTCAGCTTTTGACTCGATAATCTCTCCGTGATTAATGTGAACAAATGGGCCGTACGGACTTGAGCTTACGAGGCTTGTGTCCAGCGTAGATGTCATGGAAGCTGGGTCGCCACCGAACAGACTTGACAAGTCTTATACGCAGGCCTGTTGAATGGAGGACACTCGGGCGGCCGATGCTCGAAAACAAAAGGATGCATATATCTCGGGTATTTACGCTGAACATCTCGGGTATTTACGCTGATTACATTAGCCCTCGGTTATTTGTCGGCTTTCCCAACACCGGGAGTGGTAAAACCGGGTTATTTGGAGAAGTCGATGTGTCTTTTTCGGCACTCTGCAACTTTGTCATAAATAGATAGCATACTATCAGGCTCGCTGTGAAGTGACATCAGGCCAGTGCGAGATTCAGGAGTCAGGTGATTCAGCGCTCACCAGTATAGAGAGCCTGAAGAATGATGACAAAGAGAGAAACCCAGGCTCTAGTGATCGGATGAACCGCCCTTGGTCTAAATAGGGTACATGGTTTCCCTGGTCCTAGCGCGCGCGACCGTTCAGAACCGGAAACCCCATAGGACCCATTATGTACTGCAAATAGTTAGACCCTATGGGTCTGAGAAAAGGGTTGACTGAAGTGCAAGCCTGCCTACGAGAAGCAAAAATTGTGGCGAGCACTTTTGTCGTAGGTCAATTGGACGGGCGCAGAGTAAGAAATTTATTTGATGGGAACTCCATTTTGTTCTGTCCGCAGATAAATCCCGTACCTTTGCAAAAATGATAGCCCAGCTTTTTTCGTCACCAGCGAAGGGAGATGAGGCGCCAAGACGCCGTCTGGAAACTGGGTGGTGAGCTGCGACATGGGTGGAGGAAGATGTGCACTCGTCGGGCCACCTTTTATTCAAATAACTATGTAACTGTTGACTGAACGTTACTTACAGTCGATCCCGAAAGTAATGAGAACGATCGAACTTTTTTTTCGCTTCCCGCAAAGGAAGATATCTTTTGGAAGCAGAAAAAATCTTGATCATTCTCATTACTTTCGGAATCGACTGTAACTTACCTACAAGTCGCCGAACATTTCTTTTTGTGACATCAAATGAGGAAATTTCTCACCTTGACCGGAACCCGCGTTCGGGTGGCAAGCCGTCTAGCATGCGAACCATCCTACTGAAAAACTGTCAAATCTGAGCTATTAGGTCATCTCGGTGCCTAATAAAAAATCATAAGATACCATGCCCTCCGGATTTGCAATGCCAACAAAATGTGCATATTTTCAAGGAAAACAGTTGAGAATTGATCTCAGGAGAGCCATCCGACGGAAAATCCGGTTTTTTGTAAAAAAACAAAACGGGCCGCGCCCTAAGTTCCGCAAAGAGCTGTAAAATAAGCTGCATACTCCTGCACTGTCATAATTTGCTTTCCAAATACCGAGCCACAGTATGCTCGGATCAGTCGGAAATCAGTGCATTTCCCTCGTCGCACTTCCAGGGCGGGTCGAGAGCCGTTTTTTGAAGCGCTTGGAATTCCAATGGATAGCCCTGATTTTTGCGGTCATTTCCATCCCGTCGGCTTATGTTTCGGCGTAGTATTGACCCTGCTAGAGGAAAATCAGTGCTTTCAACAAGCACTACATTTTGAAAAGCGGGACTGTATTGCCACCATTTGCATTTTGAAAAGCATGACCGCACCGCCACCGCCCACACCCCGAACCACGCGACCGGCCCGCCACCGCCCCAACCCCGGCACGGCCCCAGAGCCGTTTTTTGAAGCGCTTGGACAATGATTTTTTGTGGTCATGTCCAGATTGGTGCCCGCATTTCAAGGGCCTTTTTGAATCTGACTAGCTGGGGTAATAGCCAGCGAATGCAGGGTAATATCAGATGAAACACAACCGGAAGTGCTAATGCCGCGGACTGATCAGCGAGGGACATACTTGGCTCCAATCCCTTTGGTAGGTCGTCAACGAGGCTCTTTGGGCATGACTTTAATCGAAAGACCGGGTGCCATGATCAATGTTGGGATTTTCATGGGCTGGGCCGATCTGAAACGTGCCGGAAATATTCCGTGGAAGATCCTTGGGCCAATTTATATTGGCACTTGTTGTTAGACCGTGACATAAGGGACAATTTACCAACCCCAAGTAAGCGATCCTTCCTCATTTATACTATATACATATTTATTCCCTGACTACCATCCAATTTCAAGCAGAGCTACGATGTTTGCTCCGGGATCGATTCCCTTCCTCTTCGGCGATCTCGGGCACTAAACTTTGAAGCGGACGTTTAGTTCCGTCCTGGCGGTACCGTCGTCGAGCTGCTTGGCTCAGTGCTAACAAACTGATCATTTCATTTCGAAGTTCCAATTCCTGTGTCATTGCCGGCAGTTAGGGTATGGGCAATTTTGAGCACATTCACCCGAGTCCGGACAATATTAATGTACATACCGATACAGGAAATCAATGTCTGGTGTATATAAGTATTTCAAAAACGTCGGGCCCTCGTAGCCAAGACTACCAGTTATCGAATGACCACGTAACATCCGTACGTCCGATAGATATGTTTGTGGCCAGTGCGGTGAACGCGGCAGGCGTCAGGTCAATGTCACCCTCCTTGCAGGCTGCGCAGCGGTCCACGATCTGGACCTGTATGCTCGTGCCTTGGTGCGTGACGGTGGCAGTGAGAGGACGTGGCATTGTACGCTTGCACTTCCGACACAGTTTATGAGGCCGTCCCCACCAATCTCAGCATATCCAGAAATTGACGATTTCACAGCAGCGACAAAGAGGCTAGCGGAGTTGAGGGCTGTTCGACCAGGGACAACTTTAATGGGTCCACAGATTGGGTTTCTGGGAGAATATGGGCTAGACGTAAGCAGCATGATTCGGATGCTTCCTGCACTTACCGGTTCGTCTCGTTGGTATCTGCGCCGGGCCAAGCATCGTACCTGGTAATCGCTATTCAATCATTGGTTTCGCAACATGATCCGCCCATCGTACATAAAATGGGACACAGCCGTGAATGAGGTGTCATCATAGACATCACCACAAGCACCCGATCCTTGTGCACTGGAAACGATAACAAATGAGTTTGCGTCCGGAGCTATAGATGGAATACACGTTGAAACTCACTACCACGTCATGTCTCCTTTATGGTCAGATGTGAAAGCAGAGACCCCGGAATTGTTATAAGCCTTCGAGAGCTCCTCGAGATAAGGATCAGAGGTGCTTGCGACCGTGTAAGCGGGGGCTGGCGCAGGTTGCGTGGCGGTGGGCCAATCAGCAGGCTTAGTGGGGGAAAAGCTGCCCGCGGCGACTCCGGTGGAGGAAGGGGTCCCCGTCCGGATGGACGTGATTTTGGTCGAGGCTACCCCACTGAGCGTCGAAGTTGCGGCACTCGTGATGTCGCTCGTACACAGCCTGCGACCGAGTCCTGAACTCGGGGAAGCTGTAGTAGGGGTTGTGTGGTGAAGGGATGCATGCACTGGCCATGAGGAAAAACCAAGGACAGAAAGAGGAGAGCGACCGAGAAGGGGAAATTCAGGAGCATCGTGACGCAATGGAGAATTCGAAAGACAGCGGGAATTTGGTCCGGCCAAATCTAAATACGCGCTGCTCGAGGCCCTGCTTATAAACACCAAGTCGGAACCTTGTTTGCCTTCAAGGCCCGTATCTTTCGCCTTGACCCGTAACAAACCCGTAACTATATAAGAATCGAAATTCGTTTGTGCTTTGCCGCACCACATCACGTCATATGAATCCACCCCTTTCTCCACCTGACTGTTGATTTTCTATTTATAACCTGCGTTGTTGTTCACTATATATCAGGACGAAGCACCTGTTCAAGTGTGGTGGTACGATAGCGAGCACAATTTCAAGCAAGATTGTCTCTCACGATTATTTCTGGAGACTGTATTTCGCTTTCCAGAGGCGCTTGAATGATTTGCCACATTGAGAGGCCGAACATCATCGAGATGCCGCTGCCCAAACAATTCGGGTGCGATGCCGAACATCATTGAGATGCCGCCGCCCAGACAATTCGGAACCCTGCCGAAGAGCTTTTGTTTGTTGCCACTTGTTGTGGATGCCACGTAATCCTCTGATTAACCGTTCTTTAACGATTACATCGGCGTGTCATTGTACATGTTTGCGCACATCCCCATCTGGCTTATCCCCTTCCTTCCGCCTCTCTCGTCGTCTTCATATCTTGGCGTCAAAATTCCTCTGCGCAGTTCAATTCACGCTTGGAATCCCCATGTGGCGCAACAGCTGACCGACCCGCAGCCTTTCTTTGACAAGGTGCTGCCCAAGGCTGTTCATCGCCCCTGTTGCTGCCTCCGGCGCAGCTCAAAGATCGTTATCAGGCCGGGAGCCCACGTACATAGTCTCCCCGAAGACACATATAAATACATTCCCTTCCCTCGGACGACGAAAAATCCCCTCCCTCACCCCTCAATATCCTGCCTTTCTTCAAATTTGATCAACACTGGAAATTGCAACCATTCTTCCTGGCATTAAGTCACGCAATGATTTCTCGTCGCTTCTGCCTTTCTCTGGGGATCTAATATTGAATCAGGCTGCTTTGATAATTCTGGAGCACTTTCTCGCTGGCGCTTTCCTCAACTCACAATCTCAAGTAAATTTTCTCGGGTGGGATTATACCGTCGATTTCACTTCGTTTAGCATACCATTCGCCTGAACATGCTGAGCTCGTGTGCGGCGGCCGATCCGGCTTTCATCAAAGTCTTTTACCGCCCGCAAATCTATCTGGTTCTTTCATGACCCTTTGTTCTCTCGGAACCTATGGAATGATTCTTTGGTCCTCCAATTAATTACCTGCTGCCACTTTCATATTCGATTTCTTCCCGCCATAACTGCTTGATCGACTGCGTGGCTCTTTTCCTCCACTTCGCACAGAATTTCCAGGAATCTGGTAGCGTATTGTGGACATCTAGTTTGCGCGCATTCAATCAACTTTGTCCTCCAGCAGTCCAGATTCGGCTCGCTCGCACTCGTGAACGCATCAGTACAGCCAAATACCTTGCATCTTTGGTTCAGTTTTGCCTATAATTCGATCGATGAAGTCGTACAATAAACCAGGTCAAGCCTGGGGCATAACGACATTGTTTTTCCTGACTGCGCTACTGCTAGAGCTGTTGGAACCCAAAATATTCCTGTCCTACACCGCTCAAATTCAGTCTCCTTCGCATCACGGACAACCTCTTGCGGTGGTGCTATTCTGTGATGTTATGTACACCACATAATTATTATTATTGATGAATGTGAAGTTTGTCTCGTATCATGATATCGGAGCGAAGCGGAGATGCGTCTTATTCTCTCTAATCTGTTTCCGCTGGCTATCGCTCCAGCATGTGCGCTTCAAAATCCGAGGCCAAATTAGTCTCTTATAAACAGACGCTACAACATTTTTTTCACTCGTACCTCATGTGTTGTGGTCTGTCGATTCCCCGATCGGGTTGATTGGAGATCGACCTTATTAGGTAATCTCAAATTTCTCGGGTCTCGTTCCGGCATGGCGTCGCTTTTGATCCACGGCCGGCATAGGGTATGTAGGAAACGTGCGCAGTTCGGACAATGCCACAAAGACGCATTCAATATCAAGGCAGCTCGTGCATTTGCCAGGCGCACAGGACGACCGCTTCAGCGGTATTATGCTTCCGATACCTTGGGCCGTAACAAGCCTGTTACGAACACGGACCTTGTTGGAGGAATATACCTGTAGCAGTGAGTCTGCGCCCCGAACGTTCTCGTAGTTTCCTTTCCATTTATAGTACTGTACAATTTCGTTCAAATCAACAGGGGGTGTGACGAGTGACCCATTTTACCTATTCGACATTTCGGCAGCCGCCGATTTTTTGCGTGACACGTCGAAAATTTCGGCATTTGAACCGGAAATTTTGCCTTTTTTGCCTTTTTTTTTTTCTTTAGGCAATTTGGGGCCTGTGTGACCGCTTGGAGGTTCGACAGAGGCCCGAGTGACGCGTGACATCGACCAAAGTTCGTGATCGACAGGGGGGTGCGTGACGCGTGACTGCCGATTTGAACGAAATTGTACAGTAGTTCAACTTGAGGCCTGTGGAATATTCTAGTACATAGTCTGTAGGTATATAAGCAGTCAATGAACTGCTCGTAGGGCATCCGTTTGCTCTAGCACGAACCACTCTAACCCAGACAGCGTGATTGCTAATAAAAATAAAAATAAAAATAAAATAAAAAAGCCATCAAGAAGGCTTCCAAAAAGAGAGAGGACGACTCTGATGTTGACGGCAGCGAGTCTGACGACGAGGACGAGCTTGAAGACATAAAAGGGGGGAGAACGGCTATCATTGAGTAAGGAAGGACAGGACATACCCGATCGCTGACTGAGTATTCCTCGTCTAGCTGGACCGACGAGCTCAGCCAGCAGCTCATTACCACATTGGGGAAAATGCGCTGATTAAACAAGTCTTTTTCCCGCCGCCGGGACCGAACGCATCCACCAAGAAGGGCGGCGGAAAGACCAAGGTCTCCGCGCGGTGGGAAATCTGTCTCAAGCTTCTCGGAGACCACCCCAAGTTACCAGGAGGCGATTGCTGCGGCTGCAAACGTGCCGAGGGAGCGTTCGCCATGGGCTAACAGGATCAAAAACCGTCTTCGCACGTAAGTCGGTGTCGTTATCGTGTCCGGTCATGGCACTGAGTTATGAGAATAGAATGGGCAAGGAGACCCGCGCTTACATCGAGATCATGGGCCAAACCGGTGCTCGCATCGAATGTGCGGCTGACATCGACACTACGAAGGAAAATAGCTTCACCACAAAGTGGAGGACGTACTCACCTTATAACTCTCGTACTGTGCTCAGCCCTTTCACAGAGGAGATAGAACACGAGTGTCCGTGGTTCTTTGAGATGCGCGAGCTCATTGGGCAGCGTCCTAACGTTGTACCCGTCGGCCTCGGACATAGCAGCATTGGATTCGACGAGGACGTGATGAATCCGGCGGCAACGCGGTCAGACAGCCTTGCGGAACCTGTGTCAGATGTAGATCAAGGTATCGAGAACGAGGAGGACGAACTCACGCGATCCCAATCGATGATACCATCGACTCCGACGCATTTGTCAGGCAAGCCTATGAGTTTGGCTCCTGCGGACGATGAGCACCTGCCCAGCCTTCACGGGGATGACGAGTCGACGGAACCCTTCGGGCAGCTTGACGACGATGACGCCTTGGACGACACGAAGGCACCAGCCCAGAAGTCAAAGGGGAAAGAGCCAGTCCGAATCGGCGCAAGACTGCTGCAAAGCCTGGCAGGTCCAAACCCACCCCTGCCCCTGTTGTCACTCCCAAACCATCGAAGAAAAACAAGCTCACCGAGTTCGCAGACATCGCCAAGAACGAGGAGGTGACAGCAGAAGGAGATTGAGCCGGCAACCATCCGAGCCAAACACTCTTTCAAGACCCTCGAGCTCAAGTCTCAGGTCAACGAGAAGCGGGCAGAGCGCCGCCACGAGGAGAAGCAGGCGAAACGGGAGGAGAGGCGGGAACGGCTGAAGCTGAAAGAGATGAAGCTCCAGCATCAATACGAGCTCCGTATGGCGCGGCTGGGGAACGTTGCGTCTGGCAGCTCCCACACCCACGCTGCCACCGTCTTCAATGACCCCGCGGGCTTTGCCTCCTCGGACTACGCCCCTTCAGAGTCTGACTCTTTCTTCGGAGGCATCACCACTGGCTCCACTTACAAGATCCTATCCCTTCCTCCGTACGATACCTCCCCAAGTTTTTGAAGCATTCACGCGTGCTCTATCACTCGGCCACTCATTCATTTACTGGGGTTTTTCATTCAAATCGACAGGGGGTGTGACGTGTGACCCGATTTACCGGTTCGACATTTCGACAGCAGCCGAATCTCCGCGTGACACCTCCAAAATTTCGACAGCTCCATGGAAAATTTACCTTTTTTTGCCACTGGGGGGGGGGGGGAGGTGACATGCCTCAAAGGGTTCGACAAACCCCTCCGTGACGCGAGACCACGACCAAAATTCGTCCTCGACAGGGGGGTGCGTGACGCGTGACTGTCAATTTGAATGAAAAACCCCAGTATTCTATCACTGTCATTACCCATTCATCACTGTCGTTACTCGAGCATTTTGATTCGTCCTAGGTTACTACCTACTTATTCTTCACCATTCGCACTACTCATTCCGAGTTCCTGTCGCCACTGTATCTCTTCCCTTAATCATTCAAATGTACAGGAGACTTTACCGGCTCCCATATTGACCGCGTCTTTGCGCTAGTAAAAATTTCTACATTGGCACCGAAACACATTGTGCAAGCGAAGATCCTGGAATGTGGTGGACTTCAGCAACTTTCCAACCGCCTTGCGAGGCGACGTGGACAAAATCACCCAAGGTGCGCTCTTGACAGTTCCCGAGCACAAACATCTGATAAGAAAATCAAACAATGTTCTAACGCCAACGGACAACAGTTTAGCAATCTCACTTGCAAGTCCAACCAGTACTTTATATCGCTCACCGCCCCCATGTTGGGAAGGAGCGGAGCGGGAGCGGGAGGAAGCGCAGCGCCAGGAATGAGCCGCGTGATGCTGATGTCCGGGCAGGTGTACGGGAGGATTATATCCGCCGTAATTAATTTAGTGTCCGGCGTGGCAGCCTCGCGTAACTGCTGAAGAATTTGTACAGCCAAAGGATCCGCCCAGTCGTGCATGACCCAGCGCAACAAAAAGACGGCTGTCTTTCGGTGGGGCTGGGGTTCGAAGAAATTATGGACTGTGGGTGAAGAATCAGTGTATTGGCATGGAGGTTTGCAAGGATGACGGACCTTCCAACTTGACGCGTCCGCTGTGGAGCAGGTCCGGCGCCGCCTGCGCCCAGTACTGTTGCATTCAGGTTAGGCCTAGAATTGATGGGGATGTAGTAGGTAACTCACTGTTTCGGCGTCCTTGATCACGGTGGGACGGTCTTGTACAACGAAGTTGAGATGTGGGACTGCTTTGGCAATTATGAGTATGCAGGCAAGGAGACTACACGATCTTTTGCAATTACGGAATGTCCGAGCTGTCCTGCACTGCACCAGCTGAAGATATAGCACACAGACCGGGGATCTCGCGAATGGTTAACTCGCTTGACTCGCTTCCGCACGACTGGCACGATTGCAAGGCAGTGATACGATTTTGGGCACCCAGTTTCACCAATGAGTCAATATCTGAACAGCATGTGCGTGGGGTACGACGCACGCACCAATCAGCCTTTGAGTAATGTACCGGTGTAAGTGAGAAGAGCGAAGAGGAACGCGCCGGCCTGTTGTGAGAGGGGCAGGTGAAAATGCTTTGAAACGCCGAAAATGCCGGGAGGGTCGATGCTGGGGCTGGAATGGTGTGAGCAATGAAGTACAGTGTGCGGAGAGGGGCGCAGACCATGCTCCCAATTGTTAAACACAAAATTTGAGGCAGGCCGGTGAATGCGAGTCGTCTTGAAGCGGGGCTCTGTAAGTAAATGCAAGAAAAGTCTGTACCAAATCTAGCACTCACGAAAACTCTGGTAAAATAATAACTCTACAGAGGAAATGAGCCTGCAAGTACACCAGTTGTGTCGGCGACGTTACATATAAGATAGCGCACCCTTGACGTCGTTTGTAGCATGGCAACAAAGATTGATGGGATGTCCAGCAGGTAGTGAGTTAATCGCTTAGGCGGGACCAAAAAGAAAACGGATAAAGAGAGGGATATAATGACGTACGGAAGAGACACGCAGGTTCTCCGTCATTTGCTGGCTCGGTTGCCACCTAAAGCCTCCTCCGAGTTATGATCCACAGCTTTGCAGAAGAGTTCAGAAATTGAGTGTATTGTTGATGAGCGACTCACGTACTTGAGCACCAATGCTATTGCAATTTAAACCTGCTTAAAAGATCGAAGATCGTCGGCGAGACTTCAACTTCCAGGTCATCCCAAAAAATGGAACCATGAATAGGATAGGCAAGGCCACGACGAAAGCAAGAGAAGCAGTCTTCGTCGAGTTCCAGCCATCGGCCACAGGCAGCAAAAAGTCTTTCAACATAGCGATAAGCGACCTATTTGGTTATCAACATTGATCTTGCGAGATATTGAAGACGTTTGGAATTGGGGCCCCAATGAGGACTGGTTAAAAAATGGTTTGAGCCTTCAAGCGGATCTGAGTGTCTAGAGATTTGCAGTTTTTGCTCCGTTTTGATGCTCTTGCGATCTGGCGCGTTTGATGTAGAAGAGTGTTGAAGGGGCAATAATGTTGCATACTTGATTCTGGTAGCGATTTTTAGGAGATAGGGCAATGGGAATGACGGGTAGGAAGGAGGTGGGGGAAAGAGCAACGTGCATATTATGTGACAGCGGTATTCTTTTGTATATGATCGATCGGTGGTTAAATCTCGGGGTCGTCTAGAAAAAAGCATGGGAAGAAAGTGAACCGAATTGGGCGAGGTCAGAGCTAAGGCTGTTCCGGATTTGAAGTGAAGGTCTGCGGCACGCATTCGTCATCTCGAGCCGGTGTGAATCTGATAGCTCGCAGTTGCATCGCCAACTGTGGCCTGACGAGAAAGCACAGCAGTATGGCCAAATGGGGAATTCGGTGGGGAAGAAGACACACAAAAGCTGTAGAAATCAAAGCCTCAGAGCAGAGGCAGCGAAATGGGGAAGGCTTGAAAGGGATGCGCACAAACACATCCAAATGAAAGCCATAGAGAATCTTAATAGAACGGATAATTGAGCTGCGTCGTAGGCGGCAGCAACTGCGTCCTGTCAGAAAGAGACTGCGCGCTGGTCAGCTGTTCTGCCGCAAATGAAAAGGCGGTGGTGAAGAAGCACAGAAAGTTAAAGCTAGAAGGGGTTAATGTAAGAGGAAGAGGATAGACAAAAGGTGAAAGGTTACATGGGGATATAGCACGGCCGAGCAAGCAAATCTTAAAGAACGGTTAATCGAGAGATGTGCGAGGCCGCGGTCGACGACTGCCAGCCTTGCAATTTCCACTGCGGTCCGCCTCGCGTTCGCTCATCGGGAAGAAACTTGAAGAACAATATTTAGACAAGTCGACTGGCCAAGGCGGAGGCATACCGAACGTGATGGCGCTGAGGACGAGTTAGTGGCGGTGGGTGATCCCATCCATCAATCAGTCACGTGTGATTACGAAACTGCTCCTATTCTGTACTCTACGTGTCCATAGCCCGTCCCATACGATGAAGAATGTCTTCCCTGCCGAGCTCGTACAGCTGCTTCCACTTGGGAGCGTTTCTTGTGACCCATTTCCGAGCGAGAGACGTCGAAAGAGGTGGTATGTAATTTGAATGTCTCAGATCGGGGATGCCGACGAAGGAAGCGTGAAACCCGAGGACGTACCGTCAAACTGGCCAGAACATTTTCGAAACCGCCATTCGCATGCTCAATGACCGTGTTCTTCTCTCGATCAATGCGACCCCACGCGAGCTCCTCTTTGGGAGATCCTTCACACCGGAAGAACATCCACCATCTCACCCACCACCCCATCCGATGTCGACATCCATTTCGCTCTAGCGGATACTCTACGCTGGAGCGCCCACCTCAAATCTCTTCACCGGGCGGCTCGACAAAAATCCTCCTTCGACTCGAATGCCCGTATTGTCGAATTCCGAATTGGCGACATCGTACAGTAGTACGACTCCGAGGCTGATAACAACATTGTCCAGGGGCATGCATCGTAAGAGTAGCCTCAAATTGTTTTACGGAAATTGATCTCAGTTCGAGCGACGGCTAAATGATACAGTCTGCAGGGCGACGAAATTGGTTCCAGTGCGGTGAATTGATGAACGGCCGGCTGAGCCGAGCGTGTTGCATCAGGAAAAAGTGAAATAAAGTGCAAGTGATGGTTATGTGGGTCTCACTTTATATCTGTTCCATGATGGTCTATCCTGGTCTATTTTTGTCAAGTCTGGTCGGTGGGCAAAAAGCAACATACCTTGGATCTCTGCTCGTTTGACATGGTGGTGTGCGGCATCCAATCGCTCCAGCTTCCAAAAAGACCCAAGCTTTTCCGAACCAGAGTATGGTTGCAGACATCACTTCATGTCAAATTGCAATTTTGAGCAAAACCCTTAGATCTTCGAGATTTAGCAGGAACATAGGGTTGGTTTACCTTCAAAATTTTCATTTCAGAAAGATTGGGGTAACCCTAGTCTAGGGTTGAAAATGGCGAAATTTTGGACAAATTTTTTCGGAGTTAGGGTACCTAAGTCGCTGCCATGGCCGTCTTTTTATAAGTGTGAACCTTCGCCTTTCGTTTCTTCCACTCAGCCCTGGCAATATCCAAGTCCCTCGCTTGAACTCCATGGTGGGAACGATACCGTTTGACTGCAAACTTGGCAATTGGTCCCGTGGCACCCAGCCGATAGACACAAGCATAGTGATTTGCACGCTGGAAGAATCGGCGAATTGTGGCAAGTGGACAGAGTCGAAGGACCTCCGCAACCAGATCTTTGGCCTTCTGCTATAATCTTTTTCTTGAGAGCAAGCGATGGGAGGAGGGTCTCGTTAACATGTTTTTGCAAGAGTTTTGGATTCACCTGAGAACAATGTCAGCATTTGAATAGAACTTGAATCTTCACTTACTGTCCCAACCTCAAGTGTTCTCAGCCATCGCTGAACACCTAGATAAAAACCTTCGTCATTGAGGAGCCCATTGCGCTTCCGCTGCCCCTGGTAACTCGGCTTCAACGAGCCATTGGCCTCGAAAAAACGAGCTTGTGCACACAGCACCCGCTGGAATGCTGGACCACGGCCATGGTTTTTAGCAATTCGCAGAGCTGCTCGGAGACGTCCCATGCGAGGCATCCAGTGATAGAAGTCGACTAAGGCTGCAAACAATACAGTGGAAGGGGGCAGTGGATCGCTTTGGAGGGCCCTTGGGCATAGTGGGAAGGAGCAAGGAGGCAACGAGGGCTACGTACACGAGGACTACATGAGGCCCAGCAGAGGCGGTCCGATGGCCGAACACAGTTAATGGGCTTGCGTTCAGCAGGGATCCATAAACGGTAACCCGCAGTGCCGTTATACCAAAAGCGGGAGATCCTGCTGACCGTAGGTGATGGCTATAAACACGTGCCAAGGGGCCGGCGTTCTACAAGCGCTTGTAAACCTTTCAGCAACCCTTATAAAGCGACCATAAAGCTGGTAGATCTTTAGCTAGATGATATCAAGGTGGTAGCGAATTATCAGTGTGTTAACATGCTGTTCAAGGGTTTATATGGGCAGGCCCGAGCACATCGCGGCACACCGGCGAAATCCTCCAAGAACGTGTCGCGCTTCAATAGCCTGAGAAGTGAGAGCAGGCATATCGTGGTCAACGAAGCTATATTGTTCTGAGCCACTCAGCCCACGAGCGTGTACTGATGTGGCAGAAGCAGGAAAGAAATTCTTCAAGCGAAATCACATCGAAATTAGACTTCTGAGGACTGTCAACCAAAAATTTTGAAAGAACTGTATTTTCTTTGAGGTCTCTGATGTAAGTACTTAGTACCATAAAAGCGAGAGAACTTTTGCCCGAGGATCAACCGAGGATCGACGAATCTTTTCCTAAGTCTTTGAAACTCCGCTCATCATGTGGTTGGTTGCTCTCGCCCACCATCTTCTCCCTCTCTCCTCGTCTTCAACGTCGCCCTCAACTCTCCTCCCGTCGCTCCCTACTCTATTACCCCCTCTTTCTTGGCCGCCATTGTACCCTCTAGTCGCCAAGCCTTGTTCTCCAGGCCCTCAAGCCAGTTCCTCAATTCTCGTCTGGCCCTCACGCCCCCTTGGTACCTCAAGGTTTCCTGCAGGACTTCAAGGCCCATTCATTGGTGATCCTCCGCCCCAAACCCGCTGTGTTTTTTCCCGCCATCAGCAAGCAAGGCCCTCACGCATCATCCGCACACTGTTCCTTGAGACGGGTATCCCCTAATGGCTCGCCGCAGTACATCAACCTATCCCCATGATCCCCGACTTCCGCCCAGCCCTCAAAATTCTCTTCAAGGTCATTCAAGTCCGATTTCCTTCTCAACGATTCTTCACGGTGGCCACCTCATCTCCCCCACTGTCCCTCAATCTTCTCACCCTATGTTGTCGGCTGTATGTCAACCAATGTCGACGGCGCTGTCTGTGCCCTCTCAAGCAAAGGACCCCCTTCGCTGGCATCACTGACATTCAACACCACGAAATCTGCCAAGAAGTTCGTTGTTTCCCCGCCTGCGAGCGACTTTGATCGTCTCGAGGAACAGTGCGCTGCTAGGCGTGCTCGCAAGATTGCTGCCGCCGCTTCCTCCGTCGCCGCTGTGTAGATTTTCTCGCATTTGTCATTACCAGTGGCCCGCAATACGATTTGTTTTTTAACACATTTTCCGACTCGTGGGCTCGATTTCGAATAGAATCAAGGGTATATAAGAACAACCCACAACCAAGGCTGTACTAATTTAACAAGGTGCTGAGGTCGACCAGCGGGAGGGCGGTATATAAGAGCTGGTAAACCCCAAAAACGTAGGTAGGGTTTATAAACCCTACCAGCTTGTTGAGGTTTATAGAAAAATAGGTTGCTGATATGCGCAGGTTAAGTATCACCTGCTTGTTAGTGCTTTATAGTGGATTTTGCCGATTATGCCGTTTGTAAGGGCTTGTAACTATTTCCCGCTTTTGGTGATGGCACTCCTTATGATTATTTGAATTTCTGCTAAATTCTTGCATTGGGCGGAAGGGGCACCCTCGGGCGATGGTACGATGTGCTCGCCCGCATTCTATTATTATTTATGTTTTTTTTTTTTTTTTTTTTTTTTTTTCTTTTGATATTTTATTATGAATTTTCGGTTAAGTGCCTGCTTTTATAGAGTTCGCTGCTGTGATGCGGCGGAATTTCACTGAGATGCAACAACGGGATATGAACTCGGTAGAGTCAATGATGCATTGTTATTACTGCCCCATGAGCATCTCGGGAGCGCACATGTATTTAATAATACAAATGGTTTTTTCACCGTCATACCTTCCGCTGATCTTGCGGAGTGAGTTTGATTGGGGAAAAAAGCTTGAATTCCTCAAGTGTTTCCCTGACTTTTGGTGCTTGTGATGCCCGTACCTTCGGGGCTTATTTCGGTAGTCCAAAAAAATTAGGGCCCGGTCGGCCCCGGAGTCAAACAGGCCCCAGCCCTAGTATAAAATGAACCAACGTTTGCACCCTCCATTCACCTAGAGAGTCTCCCCAAATCGCCCATGTCTGCGCCGTTCATCTATGTTCCCGAACATCATACAATCATACCCCGCACTGTCCAGCCACCAGGGCGTACTCGCCGAGGCGGGCCCCCACCAAACATCCATGGTCATCCAATGAAGTCGGGACAATACGACAACGTAAGCTGTTAACTTCCGAAGGGCCCGATACTTCATCGACATACTGAGTACGACCAATCCCGTCCCTTGACAGAATATGCATCGCACCGGAAAACCAAGGTACATGTATTCCGATCCTGGTCGTGTACCGCACACCAATTTCACCCCAAACCGCTGGAATGGGGCCCATCCTACGGTATCCTGGGCGGATCGAAGAGGACAACATTACTACTATGAGCCTCCGCGGCCCGCTATGCCCTACCGCGCTGACGATCACAGACGGCGACGCGCGGTATTTATTCCGTATTTTATACGTCTGATTTACCTAACTTTGGTTCCAGACGTGTCACAGCAACCGTCCTCGATGCTCCTTTGTGGATAAGATCCGGAGATTTTCCACCTTCAACCCCGCCGAAAGCATAGATATGTAGACGCACGTACGGGATTGGAGATAGACACCAAGCATTGTAGGTGAAAGATGACGCCGGAGTGACGCAGATCTTATGCGAAAACATGGATCGACGCCTCCTATTAGTCTCTCGTAGACAGACGCTTCAACAATTTGATCTCGTACCTCGCTTTCACCTATATAGCCCAAGAAACCCTCCTAGTTAGGAGGGGAGATGTATTGGTTCTTCCCTCCCAACTGGGAGGGCTCCAGCTTATCTACCGTGTACCCGATAATTATCAATAAATACCCCTAAAGTGATCTAAGAGGGCAACAAAGACTGCGACTTCCGTGACCTCCCCGAGCTCCTGCACATCTGCAGTCTCTGTGGAGGGAACCATGCCGCCCTCACTGCCCACCCGCGCTGCGGACGCGTTCGGGACGGCTCCATCCGACCCTGAACCCCGTATGGACGAGCTTTTTCTTGACGAACACTTCCTAGGCGCTTCTTCCACCTCCCCTTATCCAGATCTCAGACCTTTCGTACAACGTCGCCTAGCGCCCGACAACGCTAAACCCGTCCACCTCGAGCTTTACAACCGGATCATTCACCCTTACAACACCGCTCAGTTCCAGCGCCTTCTTGATACCCACAACCTACCTCAACTTGTCCGTAACTTATCCGAAAGTTTCCCTCTGGGTCGCATGCCTATACTCAAGCGCACAATCATCTTACCGAACCCCAAGTCCGTGAACGAAAACACGTCGCGCGAGAATACCTTAGAACTGAAGTGGAGAAGGGACGCATGTCGGGCCCTTTCTCTCAAGCGGAGATGGAAGAGATTTGCCGCGGCCCTTTTTTCTGCTCGCCCTTTATCGTTATGACTCAAGAGCAAGGCCCCGGCGAGGAGGAGAAGAAGAGAGTCTGCCGACATCTCTCCAAGGACGACAGGGCCTCGGGTACACCGTCCATCAATCCCTTCATTGACAAGGCAGACTTTCCCACAAAGTTCGACTTTGCTCTGGACGTGGCCAACTTGGTAAGTGGCTCCGCAATCAGATTCCTCGCTCCACAGCCCATCCACCTTCATCGCGCACATCGCGCCGAGCATATCGCTCCATTCGCGGCACGCGCACGCATCGCGCATGTCCAGACATCCTCATCACATCTTCATCGCCCCGGCGGGCTGTTGAGACATCTTCATCACATTTTCATCGCCCCGGTGGGCTGCTGAGACATCCTTATCACATCTTCATCGCCCCGGCGGGCTGCCCGGACTTCACGCAAGACTCACCCATATTCAACTCACCCCCGGGCACGCAAGCTTGCGCATTCGACATAAAATCCTTTCATCGCACCTGCCCCGTACTCCCCGATCACAAACCCTTCCTCGTCGCCGCACTGGGTTCATTGGCATGGAACGAGTGCCCATGGAGGCCCACAGAAAATTTGACCCCCGGCGATCCCAGTTGTGCAAATATTTTCTGTAGTTGCGCGACTCCTAGGGATTGGCCAGGGATGTTAAAGTTTGTCATCTTCTCCAGTGCCTTTGGAGAAAACTTGTGCTCGCAAATAGCTTCATCGCAACTATCCAGGTCGTTTTTGAGGTCCTTTCCGGAACGCCATGGGTTAAAGAGTGTTAGCCTTGTCAAGCAGTAGCATTTTCAATCGCCATTATCCATGAATTCTTGACTTTCATTGCAGTGGAACATGGCTTGATCGCGAAGTGGCCAACGGTGGAGCTCGGGCTCTCGCGTGAAAGGCGGCGCCGCATTTCAAGCAGCCCCTTGTTCGCGCCGTTCGTGGAGGGCATGTGGCCTTTGAGTCGCTCCCCGGCCGTGGAGATGTCGATTCACCCGCCCGCTGCGAACTCCTCTGTAAATCGTTCAAAATATTCCAGGGCTCCAACAGGGTAGGTGCGAGCCACACATATTTGGCCCAGGCCTTTGCATCGCTCCAGAGCTTGCCGTCGCGCGTACTGTACCATTTCGACCAAAGGTTCAGGTGACGGGTGACGGAGGGTCGTGAACTGAACCATTTTGTCCTAGGTGACGGTGACGGAGCGATTTTGCGGCTTAAAAAGGACCAAAAACAGCGAAAATTTCCGGTCCGGCTTCCGCCGGACGTCCAAATATGGGAAATTTGCGTGATTGCCGAGAAATGAACATCCAGTTCAGTGAACAATTGAGGTGATGGTGACATGGCGTGAACCTTTGGTCGAAATGGTACAGTAACGAGTGGCGTCCAAAAATAATGCCCGCTACCGTGTGGGCTCATTTCTGGGTCGAATCACTTCAAATAAAATGCTAGCATAGAATTTAAGAAATTTTTGGCTTTTTTGTATAGCTTAACAAGGGACTGGTCGGCCGCTTCGCAGCCTCCCATTCCCTTATTTGAATTAATACAGTCACAGCGGGCGGACACCATTGAAAATTCTGATGGTTGCATTGCTGAGTTGAGTTGGCGATTATTTGGCGCTGACAGTGGAGGGCCAGATAAATTATCAGAACGGCGAATAAATAACACAGAAGCACACAAACCAAGATATTTCATCAGACGTGGAATGAAATGTTGCTTCTTCACTCTTTGAGCCGGCTGAGGAAAAGGACAGATATTGATGGGCACGTCACGATAAGGCATTTTGCTTGAGAATTTGAAACGCACTTTTTTTAGAGGGTGACTGGGTAAAATTGAGCTGTATAGTTAAAAAGTACTCGTCGAGTAGTGTAGACCACGGCGCCTGCCTGGTACAGCAGTTTGTTTGTAAGCAGGTTTTCATGTAAGACGGCTGTGAGCTGCTTTGGGGGTGCCCACAAACTATTATTTTGTTGAAAAGTCGCATTTCACTCCATCACGTAGCCTACTGTGTAGTTGCATTAGAATACTACGCACTATAGGACATTCACTGTGTGTTTTCACCGGAAGAAGGTGAAAAACTAGAAATTATATTACATGTGTAATTCCGGATTCCGAGTCGGCAGTTGCCTGCGCAGTGGGAAAACTAGTAAAATGAGCCTATGAACGCAGAAAATGGTCAGGCATTGAGGCCGCAGCAATCAAAAGTGATGATCTACCGGGAATTTCTTCCACCAGGAAGCTGTATTGGAGATCAGGTTGTAACTCTGAGGACGCGGTTGACCGCGCATTTGGACGGCGGACATATTGAGCTTATAATCCAAGAAAACGGAATTGTGGGTAGAACAGGTGTCTTGCTGTAAAATGAGCAAAAATGTCCGCATAAAACCCATTTTCATGCTCAGAAAGCGGTCCTGGGGAGTCATATAAATGTTCTCCTCCCTGCGGCCATCTCTCGTGCCCATCTCTCTCCCTGCTTGCTCTGCCCATTGCCACCGCGGCAATGGCATGACACATACCCGAGCGCTCTTCGTCACATTGCCGACAGGGTTGCTTGTCGGGGTCGTTGCTTGTGTTGCCACCACCGGCCCCGCCAGTCGATAATTCGCCACCACCGGAACCGGAGACCCAAAAGGACTCCGAGCCAACCGAGCTTTTGTAAGTGTTTCTATTTTCATTGCCATTCATGTGCTTACCAATTCCTCCAGCGCTTCTGTCGTCATTGGGCCCCCTCCCCGTACTCTCCCACCCCCGCGGCGGCCTCTGCCGCCACCGCCACCTGCGACCGCATCATCTTCGACCAAGAGCAAGACTGCTGGTTCGAAGAAAGCGGAACCCCATGCAACGTACACCACACATCGGTATCTATCCTCCTCTGATTCCTAGTCCCTTCTGATTGATTTCTTAGGAATCTATACCTAGCTGTCTATGCTCTCGACGTAGGTGGCTCGACAGCCGAATTCAGTGAGCGGTGGAAGGCCCTCGAGCAGGAGAAGCCGCCCTCGGCTCTTTTCCAGGTATGGCCAGCTCTACTCCCAGTCTGTCCCGCGTCTGATTGCAACCTAATGTAGGCGTACGACAAGTATTCTAAAGAACTGGTTTGATCTTCTCGTTCTGGCTGTGTTCGTGTCTAATTAAATACACAGAAAAAGGCATCCGCCCCGCGGCCGTCGCTCGAGGACATTCGTAAACGCATCAACACGGTTACGGGAACAAGCGCTGCAGTCTAGACGTCTAGGGATACATGGGAGCAATAATGGATTCAGATTGGTGCATTATTTACGTAGTAGCTTTCTAATACAACTCGTTTTCGCTCAGACCATCCCGCCCCTCATCTGAATAAACAGCCCATTCCATCTCAATCCATCCCATTCTGTGGATCGATGCACTGTTGGTCGGAAAGCAATTAAACGAGATCGTTTGAACTTTGGCGCTTAATAGCTCAACTGAGCTCGCGTGATACCGAGAATCAGTGCCACAATTGTGATCCTGCGAGTTGTTACGAGTTGCGGTGAGCCCGTCTGTCAAAGTCTCGTTCTAACTCACATAATCTCACATGATCTCGTGGACTTTTGACTGGGCATCATCGTCCTTTAACATCTGCTCTATGTCGGCCACTGTCAAAGTTCTGTCCTCACGGTGAGTTGTTGTGTACCATTTGGATGCTTTTTTTGCATCATGCCGTAGAATGGTATTGAGATCGAGGATGCCTTGCAAATCTGCCATCTTTGTACCGCATCAGATGAGCTTCACACTCTGCCATTGTGACTTCAATATCTCGAGGTGCATTGAAATCTGCCTTGCCAGTTGGAAAGAGAGATGGGAAAGCATCAATTGCAATTGTAAGACCACCATGCTCATTGAGCGGAGTGCCATGTGCGTGAGGCATTGTTAGGATAACTGGAGTGTCATTATGAAATGCGGCAGCATGAAGCTGCTCTATCTCTGTTTGTCTAGTACCAACATTGGCCACAAAACCGGTAAATCCCGAGCTTCCACAGGGCGTAAGTGTTCATGCACAGAGGAATCTATTGGCAGTTGGTTGAGCCGTTCCCACTCAACAGTTACTCGTCGAGACCGAAAGGTTGGATGATGAACCTCAAGATATTTTAGCCACTGTTCTATGACATTTCGACGGACTCGAAAATCCTGATGTATCTCCTCCTCCATTGCTGGATTCAGACCAGTTCTGCGCATGATTATAATGTCACATTCCTCTGGAAGAAGTGGCACTTTGTTGTGAAAAACAGAAATAGGATCATCGGGTCGCCTGAAACATGGTGCCATTATAAGGGTGGAGAGACCTTGACCTTGACAAGCAAGGTAATGCATAAAATTTTAGAGGATTTAGATCCACCGACAGAAAAACTCCGTATTGACCAGGGCTATCCATTTCCGGCGGATCGCGGCAGAAAGGTCGACCCGGGAATTTCCAGCGATTTGCTTCGTCGCAGTATACTCGCCTTTCCCGGCGCCTATTCGAAAATCAGCCCCCCAGGGTCGGCGCTAGTGACAGTGGAGAAGCTCGCGCCGCCCACCCGGGGCCCTCGGCCAAACAGTCGAACTCCTGACCTCATTTTTCGCTTTGACCAACGAAGTGAGTGCCATGGAAGAGTTGCTCAAGAACTCTCTTTTTGATCCCATCGGCGATTTCCCTGCGATCCTGGTCTGCAACCGCCCCTAGGGTGAATCTGATCCTCGAGGATTCACTCACGCTGCTTCTGTGGCGCACTTTCTTCGCGGACGGACTGACATCAAGACAGATGTTTTGCCGTTGATGTATTCCCACGGCCGCAGTTCTCCCACGAAAGGCCATTCATGTCTACCTGGGCAACAAGACTTGTTCAAGTTGGGCTGTGGCGAAGATGAATTATAATTACATGTTGCATTGACAATATTCTACGTTAAAAACGTGATGGCGGTTGTAAATAAATCAGCGTCTGGTTCGGGGCTGATATTGGGGCCCATAATCCTTTGCATTTTCAGCCACCTTCTACGGTGGGCGCATGTGCGACGGGTTCCCGTATTGGCTACTGTGTCCAACGCCTGCCTCTTCCTTGAACAAGACCGGCGCTTCGGTACAAGATCTGCGGGTGTAGGAAATCCGAAACTATCTGAAAGCTGTGCTTCGTCAGGATGCGAATCACATTCGGCCTCCCGCTCGGCGGTATCTGAGTTGGGTTCGGGTTCGGGTTCGTACGCGTCGTTGGATTCAGATTCAGACGCTGCCTTTCTTTTGTTTGCCTGGCGTTTCTCCCGAGCCTTTTGATTCCGTGCGGCGCTTGCACACGTTTCTGGGTGATTTCGTTTGTAGTTCGGTGGTGACATGGAATAGGGATGCTGTTTCGGTGTCCGAGGAGTGGGTGAAAAAATAGCGGCAAAAGAAAGCGATAATAGAGACCTTGCGGTGAGCCACCGGTAGCCACCCGGTGGCTCCCGAGGCATGCGGTACTGAGTGGCTCCACCGGTGCTACGCGGGGATGACATCATCTGGTGGCTGACCCAATTTTGTCCGGTGGCAGCCGGTGGCTCATTTTGAGTGGATTGTACGTCATTTAGGGCGCCACCAGAATCGCATGCCTCGGGAGCCACCGGGTGGCTACCGGTGGCTCACCGCAAGGTCTCTAATAGCCGATTTCAGGACGGCTCCAAAGAAGAGAGAGGCAATGACTGGTTCAAGAAAGAGCCCAAGTCAGGTTGGTGTAAACAGTCATAAATCAGCAACAGGGCGGGATCGACACAGACGACTTGTCCTTTAACAATTAAAGTAGGATGGCCCCTGTCCACGATAACATAAAAGCAATACCGGTGACTATGGTGCGCTCCGCTTAGTCACTACCAAATTGTGGCAACGGTTCCTACTCGGCAACAAAGAATCCGATTTTTTATTCATCTTTCCAAAAGTGCTCCATTCATCGAGAGGAAACTTTTGGCAAGAGGGATTTCTATTTGCTTCAAAATTGAGGGAGCTAAAAAATTTGGATCACCGAAATTGGGACTCTCTGTCACATCGGTCTCCAATTGGTTGAACACCTGTATATCTAAGTATTTACTATGTGCAGGAAGCTTGCATCGTAGGGAACTTCACTCCCGAACATTTAATTTCCTTCCTTTGAACTCCCATTCCAGTTCTGAAAGCACTCCGTCCATGGTTTGATTCAAGTTTGATCATGATACGTGTACCATTGGCACGGTCCAAACCAGGTGGTGTTTTTACCAGAATCAAGTTCTCAACCTTAATGGGAAGTCTATCGGAATTGTTCGCAACTAGACGGCCACAGAGGTACACATAAAATCTGCCCCCCGGCGGATTTGAGACTAGTTACAGTTTGGTGGTGACTAAGCGGAGCGCACCATAGGTTTCTCAGGCTCGGAAGCCGCGCAACACACTGCCGGCAAAACGTGACATTTTATGGAGACCGATTTCCTTCGGTTTGATTTCGAGGTGATGGCCAGCGCAATTCTGAGCGAAACCGTCTCCGATTTCCTCCTGCTGGCTTTGTCCTTAATCCAGGAGCTTGGGAGTTCTTCATTCTTGACAGAAGCAGTGCTGTATTTCGGCTGTGCCGACTCAATAGCGTCGGGAATTCCCGTCAAAAAACACTTCCAGCAAAGAAAGATCGGTGTAAAGTCGCTGGGTCCCCTTTTCAGCCGCGCTTCGCTAGAAACGGATAGCCCTGCTCAATGCGAAACTTTCTGTGTCCTCGGAATTGTTAAGGCGTGCCTTGAGTCTCAATGGCGACCCAAACAATGTCCTCACCCACACGATTACGGGCTCGGAATTCACGCAACATGTGGGCACCGGCAAAGGGGGTGGCATCCAGCACCTCTCGCACAAGGCCCCACCCAGACCGTTGGCAGAGGATATCGGTTCCGCTAGAGGCCTTGCCCCATGAATTGCAAAAAAATCGCACAAGCCAATGGTGTGGAGAGTTGTTGTTCAATGTACCCCAATTCGATTTTCATCAAATTTTCATCTTGTCGGCAAGGGGCTTCGCGGCCCGGCAGGCTCTTGTAACCCTTAAGAACAACGCTGAAATTTTGTGGCTGTGCACATATTTATCTCTCCCCGATGCAGAAGTGGAATGAGTGTTCATTTTCTGGTGGAATCATAATCTGGCCGAGTGAATGCAGCCACCAACATGCACGAAGAAAATTTCACCTCTGGCGAACCACGTTGTCGAATATCTTCTGAATTTTGTCGCTGTGCACATATTTTATCTCTTCCTGATGCAGAAGTGGAATGAGTGTTCATTTTCTCGCAGAATAATGATACGGCTAGGTTAATGCAGCCACCAACACGTGCACAAAAAAATTTAACCCCCGGCGAACCAGGTTACAGTTTTAAATAAATCAGTCGGCTGTACTTATCACAGCTGTTGGGCATAGTTTGAGCTTCCAACTGGAATCCGTCGATGTCTATCGCTTATTGGGGGTCTGATGAAGAATTTAGCTGAATTCTGGAGGAAATCCGGTTCTTAGCTACTCGGAAACGCAGAGAAACATCTCCTGGAGGTTTGCGGCTGCGACAAGCAGATTTCCGAGTTTTTTTCCAACCAGCGAACCAATTCGAGAAACTCCGGCGTGACGCGTGACCTCGACCAACGTTCATGATCGACAGGGGGTGCGTGACGCGTGACTACCGAATTGAAGGGAAAAGTACAGTACGAGCTCGAAGCCGAAGAAACGACGAAACATTGTTTCTTGCTGTCCACACCGTTTTATTCTCTGTGTAAACAAGCTCCATGAGAGCAGCCAAGGCAGAGACATCGCGGGAAACGCCAGTTCCGAGAGCAGGCATCAGACTTTTGACATTTTGATTGTGAGGTTATACAACCCCGAAAAAACCCCGAAAAACCTGCAAAAACCTCGAAACCTGGAAACCTCAAAACCCTATGTCGAATCTGCCAAAAGCTCGGGACATTTTGGATGATTTGGCCACATGCACGTATTACATTGAAAAAAGCTCTGTCAGAGCCGTAAATATACAGATTTCGAATTATCCCCCGGCCTCTCGGGTACTTCCCAAACACGAGCTCGTTGGCCTCATTGAGCCAAATTAAAGTCCATAATACATTCAAAAGTACGCCTAAAATCCCTCCAGAGGTACAGTGTAGTAGGGTTCCTTGGATAACAACTTTGATTTTTCGCTTGTAGAGCTCGCAATTGTTGAGAGCAAAATTTGAGATTAATCAGGTACTGTACGCGCGATGAAGTACGTCAGACGGGGATCCAGAGACGGGGATTGCGCTTGGGCGGTGCGTTTTACGCAGCCGGTTTATGGCTGTTTGCAAGGCGTTGAAGAGGAGGCCTACCGGACCGTGAATAAGAACTTTAGCAGGAGGTTGTGTACATACGGTAGTAACTTGGGGTTGTTGTTGCTTGGAGTGCAGCCCACTCTGTCGACGCTGCGTCTTCTATCCCGTTGTCAACAGTGATGAAATTCGAGGTCGACGTGGTCGTTCCGGAGAATCTTGAGGACTGGGATAATCAGGATGCTTATGGTACGGAGACATGGAATCGCAGCGTACCATGTTACCCTCGAAGAACCCCTCGTCGTTAACGTCGTCGCGCAGCACATCCTTCCCCTTTGCATCGCCCATCAACAGCTTCGCGAATGACGTCCGCGGATCAAACATAAAGTCGCCATCGAGGCCCTGGAAGCAGGAGTAGTAGCGGTTTGCGTTGTGTGCACAGCCCAGCATGGAACCGCGGAGATACACATCCAGCCCATCCATGGTCGATGACGTCTGCGTCCACCCGCGCGTGGGGCGATCCGGGAAAAAAGGCGATTCCCTGAGAAAGTTGTTCGTGAAGTTGTCACAGAAGAACTGAATCGCCGCAGAGGGGGTGAAACCATAATCGGACTGTGCGGCACCTGAGGCCCGTATGGTGGGCGTCTGCAAGGAGTCGTGGTAGATGTCCAAGAGCGAGCCAGGATTTGAACTGGTGTCGGAAGAAGGGGAGGCAGAGTCCGTGAACTCGGCGGTGGTAAACGTCAAGATGTCCTTCCCTTCGGGGTCCCAGACCACGGCGAACGTGAGACCTGAGTCTGGTGGAACGAGGTCCGACCAGCGGTGGCTATCAGATTCAGTACTGTTCGCGGCAGTGCTAGTTGCTCGTCCCTGCTGAAAAGCTCTCGTTAGAGAGAAGAAGGAAATGACACAGAACATGGCAGACCTGTGCGGAAGAGATCGAAGCCGCGCTCGAGAGAATGGGCGATTGGCGCGTCATTGTTTTTCGGTGAATTGTTGCCGTATTGTGTAGCACGATTACTTAGGTGGTACTGAGACCGTGGCGCGTTCAAGGCACGTTAGACGCGTTAAGACGCGTCGCGAGCTCCGCACAGCCTGAGGGTTGTGCGATGGCTGAGGGAGAGAAACGAACCCCGCGAGTGGTTCACCAAGGCGAGGAAGAAAGGTCGAGTGACGGGACGCCTACACCCACTGACACTAAGGTTGGAGAAAGTGGGAGAGAAAGAAAGGTGGTGTGGGACTTTTGTTGCCATGGCAGGCACGTGACCGATAACAACTGAGGCAATTAATCAAATACATTGGGTCAGCTTATCCCTCAGAAAAACTTTCAGCCTCGAAGGACCCCCCATCAGTCCCAGCTCAGGAAGACAACAGTGAAAGGCGAGCCAAAGATGTCCTTAAAAAATATTGGAACAGAAATGGAGAGGAGGAGGAGAAGAGTGTATAACAGCAGTGGTCCTGTTGAGGAAGCGTGCGGGGAACTCAGAAGTGGCAAAGTTGTGCCAGTACACATTCGGATCAATACATATATGAATCCATTTCATTCAGAAAATCCTGACTCACATATTCTGAGCTTCATGTCAGTCCAGATTGACATTGTATGGCCAGAAAATAACAGTGCTCATGTATTCAGATTGGAAGCAAAGCATTACTTGGAAAGTAAAAGGAATCAGATGTCCTCTGTACCAAACGTCAAGTTCTATCCGTCGATGATATGTTCCTAGTGCGAGCATGATTCGTCGAAGCGCCAAAAATCCAGGGGCACATTGACTGAAGAAGTATAAGAACAGGGTTTAATTTCACCGTAATCACATACCTTAGTGCTCCGGTGTTCGAGATGATGATGGTCTGGGAGACCACCTCATCGTTTGAAGCCGAATAAGATGTTCCCATGGACGTGGAGTCTGGTTTGAGTGACAGAATACCAGCATCAGGAAAGACAAATAAATTATATCTCCAAGGTCTGCAATTGCATTCCAGGCATTGGACATCGAGCTTTTGGATAAAAGTAGAAAAATGTCAAGTGATGCTTTGCTCTCAAGGCAAGTTTGAAAGTAAATTAGATGGTTAACGTTCATGGTTTATGACACCCGTGCGTTGTAGGCGTATTATACAAAATCTTCGTAAGAGTCAACAAGCGCTCGCCGGCGCTTCGCGCCGGCTCCCACTTGTTGGATGTAACTAAAATAAGAACGTCGATCCGAGCTGCCGGAATGATAAATTAAAAGCGGAGTTTAAAAAGGCTTCAGACGGACAGAATGGATAATTTTATAAAGAGGGTGAATAGTGGCTGTGTTGAGGTGGAATCTAGTGGAAGACTATCTTGTTTTCTAATGGAATTAGTGGCGTGGTTTTTGCTGATGTAAAGAATCTCCCCGCGCGCGTGTTCGAAACTCGCCCACGCCTATTTACACAGCCAGACGTTCAGATATGTTATGGTTATCTGGAAAGAGAATGAGCTATGTCTAATTGCGTAATATGCGCAAGGGACATTTCTGCCAAAGAAATAACCCAAAGTTGATCTCATGTTGACTCTGGGGCAATTATACGCACATGTCCCGGAATTCACCTGCTTGTTTTTCACCCACGCATGCCAGATTCTGAACCCCGGGTGAAAAACAAGCGGGTGATCTTTGGGTTAATAGAGTTTCCTTCCTGTGTATTGATTTTGCTGTCTTGCCGGAAGTCGGCAGGTTGCCGTAGCAATCGGCTGTTGATCGATTGATGTTTCCTACACCATCATTTCAAATGTTAATTTGTGTGATGTTGACTTTGATGTCCAGCGAATATTTGTCGTACTTAATGTTGTAACCAGACCTATGGTGCCGCTCACTTAGTCACCGCTACTTTTGTACAAGGATTGATCTCGGTCAAAAAAATCGGATTTTTTATCCCTCTTGTATAAATGCTCCTTTCGATGGTAGCTACACTTTCACAAGAGGGATTTTACTCAACATAAAATCTGGGTGAGATAAAGAAACTTGACTCACCAAATTGGCCACTGAGAGTGAAATGTTGCCAGAGATGCTCGAAAATGGGTTAGCACGTCAAATTATTCATTTTTTTGCGGCGCTGCGCGCGCTGTATCTATGCTTTCTCCATCAGAATTTCGTCTCTGATGGGCAAATTTTGGGGGTTTACCAGCCAAAAATTTCTCCGGCCAATTTGGCCACTGCACAGCCACTGTACAAAAGTAGCGGTGACTAAGTGAGCGGCACCATAGTACCAATGTGTTGGTCCGAGATGTTCTGCCGAGGCCCGTCCAAACTTCCGTGATGTTGGGTTGACATAACCGGAACATTCCCAGACACCATTTTTAGCCAATTTAGATATGGCACAATTATCCTCCGCAAGGATAGATCTATTGAATATCCCTTCATTACTGGACTATTTCGTTCAAATCAATAGGGGGGTGTGACGTGTGACCAAATACCTATGTTCGACAACGGCCGAATTTTCGCGTGACACCCCCCCAAAATTTCGATATTTTCATGAAATATTTCGTCTTTTTTGCAGTTTTCAGGCAGTTTTGAGTGTGCCGGGACCCGCTGCGGATGCGATCGCTGAATCTGTGAGAAGCGCTGGCGTACTCGGCGGGAAAGAGACGTGGTGTAGGTGTTGTAGGATGGCGTCCGAAGCCTCCGACACATTATATCCGGCCCTTGTTTCAGTCCTTTATTTCCAATACTATGTTGCTACATACACACTCATCCACCCTGTTTCCATCTCTTATTTCCAATCCCTTCATCACCATATACACACATTTCCATTATATCCTACTACCATTTACATATTCCGTTGCCATATATACGCATTCCAGTATATATATTCTGTATCCTTCCCCTACTTACACACAATTCGATCCCCCACTTTGTCCTGCTTCACTTGTGCCTGTGTGGTGGTCCCTCACTCATTCTCCTCGTCTAAAAGTAGGGTGCAGGCTTCGGGAATTTATGGTGCGGTGGTGACGGAGGACATCAACGGCAAATCTGAACAGACAGGATTGAAATGCCCCAACCAGCCTGAAAACGATGTTTTGCCATCAAACTAATGTGCCGGGCACCCACGAGCAAGGTTCGGAATGCACCGGCGTCAATCTATTGCCCTGATCCGGATTGTAAAGGAGAGGGGGACCCAAGACCGGGCTTGACTGCATTCGGGACTGGAAAATGTACTCTTGGGACTTGCCGTTGCTGTTGTTGGCTGAAACTGTGCCGATGTTGGTGCGGAGAGCCTTCAGGCGTCATCTTAATGAGGAGGGCCAAATGAAATTTCTGAAGAGACAGTTTTGTTTAGAATTGCAGTGACTGTCGTTCTGGAGGGAATGGAAGACAAAAAACTGGGCTGGTATGTTCTGGGCCGGCCACCCAGGTTTGGACGGGGCTTCCTGGTCACAGCTTCTATTGGCGGCCTACCTACCGTTGGCCCATTCCGGCCGAAAAGTTTATCCTGTTGCGACATCCTGACAATTTTGACCGAAATTTGCCCCAAGGCCTGTTTAAATCCTGACAAAATCGCCGAAATCGGTCCTGAATGGAAATCAGGCCTTCACCGGGACGGTCCTATTAAACCTGACGCATGAAAGCTATCCGCACCCAATTCGGGACAATCTCGGCCAACAACAACAACGGAAAGTCCCGAGATTGGGTCACTGGACTCACTTTTCCATTCCCGAATGCAGTCAGGGGCCTCAGATCAACAGGAGGGACGGCTGAGCGTATCGCTGAACTGAAGTGGGGATATAAGATTTTTTGGTGGGCCTTATGTATGTTTGGGGAGGGTCAGTGGCACTGGGGGAGTTCCCTTACTGGGTATGTGGCCACTCATTGTTCATTGTGTCTTTGAAGCGTGCATTGGCTTGACTGATCGGTAGCCTTCTCGGACCATCAGCGTTGATTTCCCGAGAAAGGAAGCGATGTAATCCTATTGTTCATCGCGCTCTTGTGATTTGATTTGATTTGAATTTCTAAGCTTTGGCCTTGACTGCCAGCTTGATGATCATGGTCCCCGGTAAGATTCTTCCTCACGAAGTCGAGCCGTTCATGGACAGGCAGCGCATCTGTATTGCTCACTTCACACACGCCTCGCTGTGGAAGGTGTGTGGCTTGTCTCCTCCTTAGTTTACAATGTACACTCTCATTTTATGTTCAATCAATTTTCATTCGGTGCCTACATCACATGTCTACTACAAGGGATTGTATTATAATGAACAGTGGTTGGACAGACAAAGACGGCAGTTGGATACGACAACTGTGCCGGCCGCGGACAGAGGGATGCGACAACGGCGACGCGGACAGAGCCGGCAGTTGATAACAACCGCGGCGTCGCCCGTCACAACTCCACATGGCCCATCCCCACTCGGTTCTTTTCGAGCCTCCGTCTCTTCGCAACTTCACTGCGTTGGCCTGAGCCATGACCATACCCGTCACATTCATTTATGTATCTCCGAAAGCCATTGCCGAAAGCTACCGGCCCTCTTATTACAGCTGTGGAGGACATAAACTGCCATTTGGTACCAGTAGGATATTGGCTGTAAATTAGTGCCAACCACGCCCCGCCGGCAAGCCATTTTGGCCACGCCGGTGCAAGCCGCTCCAGCGGAATTCAAACGCCGATAGATGGGCAAGCCATTTTGGCACGCCTATCGGAAAAGTCTCCTCGAAGGCACCTGTCTATGAGAGACAGAGACTACTCCAGGTGGAGCTGGAGTTAATCATGAAGCCTCAAGGGCCAACACTGGAAGGATTTGGGACAAAATCCAATTTTTTAACCTCGGAAAAAGATACGTAAGGTGCCGGGGATCTCACAAGGACCGGATATCGACTGTAAGCAGTCTGCAGCGGGCGATAATCACAAACCGGATGACTCACCAACCTGTCCCGCGGATCATCCGTTGCGCAGCCGCCAGAGTCGCCCCTATTGGACGTGCAAGCCGCCATCACCGAGTATTTATGATCCGCCCGACAATGCTTACTTATCCCGAAGTTAACTTACCAACCCGACGTAGATTACTTAGATACACAGAAGATTCTGTAAAATCGATCGCGCGGGAAACCACCACCAGCTCAACAACCCCCAGATGCGTGGCTGGGCGCGATCAGTCGTATGTCCGCATTCTTTCCATTATCGCCTCCGTGTTCACCTATTTACAGGGTGACTCGACTCGTAGACTCTCATATCACACCCAATTCTTCCCTCTGGAGCTATCGGTCAAGAATGCCACATCCTGCAGATTTTCCGGATCTTCCAGATACCCCAATCAATTCCCAATGGGGAACCAACGTCCTTCAAGCCCACGACGTTATTGCGGCTGCTTATAGTCGGGCAGATACACTTCTTCGGCAGGAAGAGGCAGATCCGGTAAGGCAGATGCAGTGCGCCTGTGTCCGTTCCGCCGCTCAGCCGCCGCATCGGCGACCTCAGATCTGATCTCCCGTGTGAATAGCTGGCGTGAGTCTCAGATATTCCTCTCTTCTCTCTTTTTCTCTCTTTTCGCAACTTCCTCCCCCACAGAAATGGGTCATGAGCCAAAATTATATATAGTCTTGCATCGTGTGGCTACGTTTGGACAAAATACGCAATACTGAAGTTTCAGGTTTCACTCCGCGAACTCCGCTCTGTCGACATAGCCTATGACAGCGCCTAACAGTGCCTTGATGAGACGACCTCCCAGGTGACCGTCCACCGGCGAAGTGGGAGTAGTATCAACAATGTCCTAGCATCATGTGTAGGTGGCCAGGATTCAGGGATTAGAAGGAGACCCTCACAATCGGTAATTTGAGGTGATCATCTAGCCCCACGAGATACGCAGTAGCGTCCTTGTCATTACCGATTTGGATAAATTGAATACCAATCTTCCTAACACTATGCTTTCCGCACACTTCACAGTCAGTCGTGTAACTCTCCGATCTCTTTGAGTATCCGGTTGCCGTTCGAGTGATTGCCTCTTTTACGACCTTTTTATCAGCTGTAAGGATGAAATCAAAGACTAAGTGCAGGCTCAAGGGGCGAATGGGAACGGAGGGAACGCACATGGCACACCATCGCTCACGATGAAATAGATCTTCTTTTTTTTAGGCTCTTTCACAGACCAGAAATGTTGATACGGTAAGATCCCCCGAAGTTTCTTGCCAATCGGAGTGAGCCCCCCAGGTGTTATCGTATCGAAGAGCTTCATAACCTCGGCAGCTGTCTACATGCATTGCCGTTGGAAACTTTCGAGTATCGAGAACAGTCGTCACCTTGACGCCCTTCTTGCTATGCTTGGAATTCAGAAAAATTATTCGAATACCCTGCGGATTATGCTCGACGACTGCTGTGACTAGCTCAACTATGGCGGCCCTCGCCTGAAGTGTGTGGCTCATCAGAAGGCTGGGCCTGGTTGGAACAATGCACATACACGTGTCCAGAGTGACACGGTCCCAGGGCCGTCATGATCTTGGGGCCCCATGGAGCCTGAATCGTCGACGATGAGAGTAATATCATATTGATTGAGGCATTCGGCGTCATCCCTGAACCGTATGGTCAGCCCAGAAATCCATTTGGTATGAGGTTGCACAAACCAGCCATACGACGGAGGCGCGACTCCGGCTTTCATGTTTGGTATTATTCGAAGGGAGAGAGAGAGAGCGGATGCGGATGGAAGAAACGGAGCTCATATATAGGAATTCTCAAAGGCAGTGCACTTGACGGGGGCGAACAATTTTATTTTAGAACTTCTCCGGTATGTGATTGCAATGGAACAGTCGGCGGCGCCTCTGATTGGTCTCCACAGTCCTGGTCCTTCTTGTGCACTGCCTTTACTTGTCATCACAAAAAGTAGCCGGAAATTTGGTTACACGGGCACATAACCCAGGTTTTGCCCATTGCTCTGGACGGATTCTTAATCTACACTAAATTTGGCATTGGATATGACAGTTGAACTTGAGGTATGAGGTCTCACACTTAGCATAGAATTAAATTTTGAAAATAACAGTATTTCCCTATTGGCAATTGTCTTGACAATATTCCTCAAGGTCTTACGGCCTCATAAATAGTGTTAGATATGTTGAAATACACCCACGAGATTTCGCGGATCTCAGGCCATCCTACGAGCCTACATGAATAATTTAACAGAGAAAAAAAATCACACCCTTGATCAAAAAATTGATTAAAGCCGACTTTCTACCACAAGGAGCGCAGAATGGATGGGCGTCACGTACCCTCGGAGTCCTACGAATTGGCCGTTTCGGGTCTGTGAAGAAGGGATTTGCCTAAAGCCTAGAGAAACAAAGAGAGACCAGAACTGAGACATTGTTAGAAAGAAGCAGCCCAGAGCCATGTTGAACGGCGTGAACGAGTTCAGAGAGGTGAGATTCATATGATGATGACGAAATCCCGTTTATTCAGTCTCTCAGGCTACATTCTAGCCTATGTTGGGTGCCAATCAGAACTCCGAAACTGGTTGGAATCTTCCCAGGCCATTTTCAACTCTGCAATCAATCACAACTTCACTTCAACAACCTCGACTCCTCGCTCCCAGACCTTCTCCTCTTTCCATTGGCTGGGATTCATAGCGACGTGGCGGAGCGACCAATTTGGGTCCTATGGAGGTCTCAGCCACACATGCGCAAACACCGGTGCGGTGATCCGGGTCTTGGACGCCGCCGTGGCCGCCATGACCCGGCCCATCGTGCCAGACAACGGGCGGGTAGGTCCCATCATTGTCCCGGACGACGTCGTCCGGCGGGTGTTGGAGTTCAATCCCGACGCTATGCTAATGGCTGTTGAACAGCTTCACAGCTCCATATTCATTTTCATTGCAATTTGCTATGCTCATACTGTAGAATTTCATTCAATTTGGCGGTCATGCATCACGCACCCCCTGTGCCGCGATGAATTTTGGTCTCGGTCACGGGTCACGGTGCCCAGTGCCGAATGTAAAATGTGTGACACTGGGGCCAAATCTCCCTTGGAGGTGCAAAAAAGGCAGAATTTCGTAATTTTTCGTCTTGAATGCGGAATTTTTGGAGGTGTCACACCAAAATTTGTTGGTTGCTGAAGTGCCGAATCGGTATTTTGGGTCACGGGTCACAACCCGTGCCGAATTGAATGAAATTCTACAGTATACTGTATGGGCACACATACGCCTGGCACAGCCCGTTAACAGCTTACTATTTGAATATAGACTAGCAGAAACCCGTGCTTCGCCACGGAAATTAGCAAGCATAAATCTGGGAGCCAGAATTATGGACACAATAATTATATTCCGTAGTCCTTGAACATTGCAATCTTTAAGTGGACACTCATCACCAACCTGCGGTTGGTTCCTCGTGTCCTCCGTATCCAGCTTTAGTTTTTCACAAATTTCAGAATGCATAGACTCAGATAAATGAAGACACCATTGTTGCGGCTCCCTGAAATCAAAGCCTCAGAAATGAGACAAACCTTGAGAAGAAATGCGGTCAAGCCCTTTGGACAAATATTATATCGTGGTCATACTCAAACCCCTAGCTACCCATAGTCAGACTGCAATGTAACCTGTTCTGTGCATACTTATGAAGATTGTCACCCGTACATGCATGTCATAAACTCGTAGACTCGTAGTTTGCTCGTCAAGTTGCTCGTAGTCCTTCTAAGTTCCTGTACTACCCATTCAAATCATTGCCTCTTAATTGTCTTTTATGCACCCCTGTGCACTTGTGCCTTTTGCCCTTCCTTCCAGGACCTTTTCCATGTGCTAATATACCACCGTCTTCGTTGCATTCTGTTCAGACGATGTCGCGAGACGGAGGGTCCGAAGAAAGCCGAGTATATCCGATTGTTTGTCCTCGCGTGCCCAAACGCTAACGGAAGAACCTGATTGGCCAGTAGAACTCTTACGGCACGATTGTCTTTTGTATAAGTAGATATATAAAGGATCCGACGTGCCGGGTGACTCAGTGAGCTCACTTCGCAGACATCCCGAAACTCCCTACAGTAGCCGTTCACGGACTGGGCTCTCTTGGCACGGTTTTGAGTGAACGAAATTTCCCCGCCATTTGAAGGGCTCGGACTCTGCAGAATGCAGGCCAAAACAGTCCTGGACACTCTGAAAAAGTGTAAAAACTTCCTATATGAAAGTGGGATAACTTGCAATTCTATACAGAACAAGCCTAAGATGTTTCGGGGTATTACCCCAACTCGAGCTCATCGGCTGCGCACGGACCTCTTGACGGCAACAACGACATGTAAAATGTACCCCCAAACCATGTGGTGTTCATTGGATAGAGAATTGAGATCTATCCATCTTTCATGTAGGAAGTTTATCGGGTTTAAAATATTGTTTACTCAAGTCTAATTGGAGAGGCGGGTCTCTCGCGTCGAAAGCGGAACGCGGGATAATACCTACCCCTTGGGTCGCAAGTGGTATTGTCCCCCCGGCGAGGTCAACCCGAGCGGCCCAAGCGCAACGCTTGCCGCCGCGCAGCTCATATACACCTGGCAGGACAGAGGTAGCTCCCTAGCTTCTAACTCTGTCTTGTCAGCATTGCCTTTCTTATTGCTCTCACTCTGTTGCGTCAGCATCGCCTTTCTTATTGCTCTTCTCTCTGAATACACACATTCCATCTAAATCTCATCCTACTGCGAAAAATGCAAGATGCCGAGAACCAGTTCTCCGAAGACGTCGAATCCCTCGAACAGATTGAGCAGTTTGTTGACGGGGGCGTCGAATGCAACGACACTATTTTATCGCTCACCTCGGGCATCGTATCGATTTGCACCACTCGAAAGTTCTCGTTCACATCCAGGTTCCTTCTCCCGTGTCTCGAACAGCTCGACGCACACGATGCTGAACAAGAGCGCGGGGATGAACACGGTGGTGGTTACCGCGGCGATGGCAACGGTGACGCCGGTAGCCACAACAACGGCGGCGACGGTAGCCCTGACAGCATGCGCAAACTTGCTGATCTCCTCTCCAACCCCGACGACCGGGATGATGAGTTCGACGAGGCAAGGTCGATGCCAGCAGTTTCGCGCGGTGGTGGTTACCGCGGCGATGGCAACGGTGACGCCGGTAGCCACAACAACGGCGGCGACGGTATTGTCTGCGATGCCAAGTAGTCTCTCGTAGACAGACACTTCAATAGGGTAAGATCTCGTACCTCAATTGTATTATTAAGTGATGGGGTCCGATTGGGGTAGGCTCTTATTACATAATCATCGCTTAGCTGCCTTTGTGTCGCTTTCGCTGTACGGGGCCTTTTTCTCCGGTTTCTTGGTGTGGAACTCGATTTTAGAGGGTACAAGCGGCTGCTCGGCCGCTTCGCGGCCTCGCATCCCCTTCATTTCATGTGGACTGCATCTGTTTTAAGAATTGAATAGAAATGTATTGTGCCTGCAAATTCTACTGAAAATAAATTCAACACATGGATCGAGAGTTCACGACGGCCCATTTTCTCGACGTGCCGAGGCTGTACATGTCAAGTGAGGTGGGATTTACGCGGCCGCGGCAGGCACGGCATGAGTGGGAACAGAGAGAACGATGGAAAAGGTTAGAGCTGATGGTGGAGTTTAAATAGGCTTCGGACAGACACGCATAATTTTATGGTGCGCATCGGCTAAACACCACCAAACTGGAACGATCAATGATGCCATCATTGATGTCTCAAATCGAGCCAGCAAAAATTTTCAAATAATTTACCACCTTTTCTGCAGGTCCTCACCTCGGTGTGGGTCCCAACAAATGCTCTCAGGGTAAAAAAGTTGAATGGGCTCAAAAGCGGAGGCATTTGAGACAGTTTTGGATAATGGATGGGTGGAATAGGGGCTGTTTCGTAAGTACACGTGACTGATTAATCGATGCGATCAGTGATGTCTCAAATTGCCTTTGAGAAATATATATTTATTGTCAGTTTTGATCCAATGGAAAATCCCTCTTGGGGGATTGAACTACTATCTAATCGGAGTGTTTTTGCCAGAGGATGAGAAGTAGGGAGGTTTTCCTCAGGTGCAATAGATTTTGTTCCTGTTTGGTGGTGTTTAGCCGATGCGCACCATATAAAGAGGGTGATTGGCGTCGGCTTGCCAACATAGAATTTTTCCAATGGTTGAATCAGTGCAGTAGCTCGTTCTTCAATGTGATGGGACATCAATGTGCCAAACCTCATCAACTAAATGGCCGCAAAAGGTAATTGATTGGGGTGAGGGCCGATGCTGTGTACACCGCCAAAGTGCTGACAGCTTGTAGGCAGCTGCACGCAATCTGTGCATTACATGTCACATTAAACTGACTGCCAGGTGCCACCCACCTGAGCCCATGAAAACATGTCAATGGCTCCAGCATGGGACCAGTTCTAGCTGGCAGCCAGCCGCCGCTCAAGATGGGAACGGGCGGAGTCTCGGTGCGAGGGCAAGTCGGCGCGTCAGCAGAAAGAGTCGGCGTCGCGTCAAGGTTTGGGGGGCGGAAATGTGAGCAGAACGCCGACAGCTACCGTGAGCGCCCCCTTCTTCCCTACAGTGTGACGTTCGTAACTCCCGGTCGTAGATTCGCCAACGCTCGTCTTCGTCCCGGATGACATGTACGTGCCTTGGTCCACCTCCGAAGCGGCGAAGACGTCTACCCGAGCATTGTATGCACCTTCACGCCACAAATCACGTGCGTGCGTGTCGACTACGCCGACTCAGGGATACTCGACACGGCCGTCGAATCGCTGGATGCGATAGCGGATATGGACGGGGCCGCGAGGATCTTTGCGGTGTATTCGGTTGGGCTTATGATGACCATGGCGCAGGACACACAAGGGAGCGTGGTGGCTGACCAGTGGGCCGTGATGAACGCAGGGCATGAATGGAATGATGATAGGATGTTAACATTATGGTACGAGCCCTTCTCGACCTCAGATGAAGCAGTCCTGAACTTATGAAAACACCCGTAGGAAATATATCTCAAGGGTGTCATCGAGTACAGTGGCACGGTACGGTCGCGATACCAATTTGTTCCTATGCAAATTTAATATTGACCTTGTAAAGGTCCTGCGAACATGTCTCTCTGCGAACGGGGAGATCGTTGGACAGGTCGATGCCGTTGACTTTGCGAACATGTCCCTTCCCATGGGCGGGATGTATCACACACAGACCATGGGTTGGGCTTACAGCTCTGGCGCGACGCGCTGGGTCCTTGTCCCCGGCACGCTCATTGCCCTCTCCTATGTCCGGGATGCCCGGGGAGACTTAAGTACTCAGTCAGCTACTCTGTGAAGCGGGGCAGCTTCAGCATCGCAAACGGGCACAATGTGCAGACCTCCTTCAGAACGGGACTCTGGGGCGGGAGATGGGCCTGGAGAAAATGCCGGGACTGCGGGGCATTGCGGGGAATTGATATGGAGAGTTTGACATTACCCATTTCTGGGGTTCAACGCGACTCGACAGCGCTGGCAGCCGGCGTTTATCGATGGAGCTGCCAACCTCGGAGTTTTTGACATTCTGCAGTGTATAGCTCAGCAATATATTTAGGAAAGGTGAGTCGGAAATTACCCATGGGCAGCACATTTTCTTTCTCTATTTTGACGCTTGCAGGTTTTGTGTCTGCGAGCAATGGGTCGGTCCCAGATGCAGAGATTGGCTGCGGTGGAATTTGGGTTCGTGTATGCTTCATTTTGCTGAAGTTGCGGCACATCCCAGTCCAAAGGCCATCCAAACAATCTCCCCTAATTACACACCGTTCCAAACAGTTTGTTAGGCAGATATTCACTACAGGAGCCTCCTGGATGCAACAGAATCCCACATACGTTGGTCAAAGTCCAATTCTACAGACCTTGACTTCCATTGACTAGAAAAACCGTTGTTTAGTTAGAGCGCGAAATGCCTGGCTATTTAATCTGAAGGATGCACTCTTGCCCTGAGGGCTAGATTTTTAAAGGTGCTGGCTACGAGATACGAACATAAACGTTTATAGCGTCTGTTGATACTGTAAGAGACTTGGTTCTGGCAGACGTGGAATTAAATTAGATGTGTATGGTATATCGTTTCCATGCTCGTTTTTTTCCTTCCATACACGGGTCGCGATTGACACATGCGTCTCTATCCTTGAGACGATTGTTAGTGCAAGCGGACAAAGCGAGACCACCCTGTGGCGATCCATCCGTGCAAACAAGGAAGACCGTGTCGCCACGCTGGAATGGGCCACCAACGGCGCCCTCGGACGCGTTTTAATCAGTAAGGTTGGTCATTCTCGGATGTAAGTTGAAGCCTCGTCTAATTTCACTGGCAGAACGCATTGCCAATGGGAGCATGAAGAGACGCGGAATCGAACGCTGCCCAGGAGACTCGTCGGGAGCTGTCCTCGCCGGACAACCTCAACAACCTGCTGCGACAGCTGCCGGCGTATTTTAGTCCAACAATGGTGAGTTGCATGCTACTTGTTCGATATTGGACAACTCAGCTGCAAAATTTAGGGAGGTGCAGTGATGTTCTGTAAATAGCCCTATTGCACCCGAGGTCACGGCCATCAGCCGGCATCGCTATAACTTCGTTTTCATTTTCGTTTCTCGTACATACCCCATTCTTCGTCGTTCCTGCGCACACGGGCCCATCGAACAGATGCTTGGGAAGGAAAACGGTCGAGAGAACCGTTCTTCATCGTTCCTGCGCATACGGGCCCATCGAACGGATGCTCGGGAGAGAAAACAGTCGACAATCTCAATCCGGCCGAAAGGAGCGACGCGAGAAGCAGCGAGACAAGAGAGACAAGCGAGACGGCGACCAAGAGAATTGACGCAGTCATGATCTGGCCGAAACAGGGGGGGATATATTATACTCATCAGGTCCACAATATGAACGACGAGTTTATGGAAAGCATCTGTTTGGGTCGCGAGTAGTCTAGAGGTTGCACTCTCCAACAAATGCACTGTACTGGTTTGTACTCAGAAGCTCGAGCATGTTGCCCGTTGGGACTGTTGCCCGCTATGTGATGACATCAGGAAGGGGCAGGGGATGGCTCGTATGCCACGATGGTACGATGCTTATGGCATCAGCGCTGTCATACGGTGTTAGAAGACATATAGCACATGAGGAAGGACGTACATTTGTTCATGTTCGCGAGGCATAAATCAAATGGTGGGCCGGAGAATTTTTTTTGGCCCTGTACACTGCATTTGACCGCCATAGGTTTAAATCCGAAAATGGATGCGCACAAACATGGGGAACGAACGACACGAACATGGTTAAAGAAACGAGTAATACCACACTTCACATGATGAATTGTCCGAACGTGCCAGATTTGATGTCGCGATAAAATGAATATTGTATAACATCTGGGTTAGGGCGCGCGGCAATCCCGGGAGGGTAAACAGGATGGAATTGTGCTTATTCCATTTCTTCGACACGTTCCCGGAGGTATCGTCACAATAGATCCAAAGTGGGGCCGAATGAACCCGCCGTCCGTCTCATTTGATGCACCATTCATTAACGGAAGGCTGGGTCCACTTCTCCAAGGGGAGTGCCGGCCCGCGAGATATTCCTGCATCGATCAGCGACTTAGTTAAGAATCAATAGAAATAGATACCTGCAATGCTCGACGACGGTGGAGTGCCATACCGAGCTTGACACTCAGGATCTTCGAGATCACAAACATTCAGGAAATATTGTGCAAGCGGGATCTCGAGGCAAGCACTATGGCATCCATCAATAACAAAAGCTGATCCTGAGGGTGTCAGATCCAAGGGATGCGCGATGGAGAACAGTTCGCCGTTGCGCGTGAACCAGCGCATTGGCATTACGGGGCCAACTGCTCCCGCCTCATCGAATCTCGCAAAGCAAACCTCTTCCACATAATAATCTTTCCCACCGTTACCGCGAACCATGGGCCCAGAAATATTGCCGTTGACTTCTTGCTTCCATTTAGCAGTCTGTCGTGCTTCCTCAAGTATTTCTCTGCTATCTTCCGGATATAAATGCAGCTTTGGGCGAATGAGCGGGTTCGCGAGCTCCTGTGCAATAATATGGTTAGGGGTTTCTTCGGAGAGTAAATTTGTGGGCCATACGTGCTCGAGAAATTTGAACCAGTCGTTGACGGCAAAGAAACTACCAAGCTTTCCACCTAATAATTTTGTTCCGAGCCCCGGATATCTTCGCGGTGATTCTTAACTTGTTTGATAGTTGGTTGTATGGACACGCCATTTTTCTCGCGTACCATCGGGTCGCATTAAGTTCCTCCTCACGCCCGTGGAAATCCGGACATGAGGTCAAGAAGCCATTCCTGAAGAACGAACGAAACGAATGATATTAGATCGAGCTTAGAATCAGTTTGGAAGACAAATAATACAGACCGGTCGATCGGAGTTTGAAATCGGTTAACGCGCGGAAGTGCCGTAAAAGGCTATTAGATAAGCAAACTTTTGGTGGAATGACATCACCCGAATAACGCCGATAGAAAGCAAAAATATTCCTTCGTGCTAGGAGATTGGAATTTTGAGCCTGTTCAAACTCTCAGTGGTCTCATATATCCTTTAAAGTTTTTCATTTGACAATTCTTGCCCTCAAAGGCACAAACCGCACTTGCTCATCTAATAGCCTTTTTTGGAAAGCCGCTCCTATCGGCAATTCAAACTCCGATCGACCAGCCTGTAGATGGAGACTCGTCTCATCTACAGGCTGGTTTCGAGCCTACCGCAAATTGGTCGTCATATGAACAATCCATCGGATTCAGGCGGTTCCCAAGAGAGAAACCCGTCACTTGGTGGATCTCGGCTGGTGACAAGATAATCATCGTAGTCCTCCGAGTCACTGGAACTTGAGTCTTCGAATGATTCTAGTGGTCGATTGCGCGCAACTTCCCCAAAAAAATCATCATATATTTGGTGGGGGTCATCCGAAGGGAGGGCTGGACCGTGCACAGATGGGTATACGGCTCCATGTCGTCTTGTCGGGACCTCGGCCCATCCGACTGCTGTGCCATAACGGTCTTGGCCACTCGGCCCTCCGTGACGAGCTCGGTCGGGCCCCCGTAGGTCCCATCCCTCTGCTCCCCCTTCGAAAAAGTCGAATTTCGTCGTTGCTGCGGTGTGTGCGAGAAGACGTTGAATGGGGATTGAAAAGAATGTGTATCACCGTCCGAAAGCGCTGTCGGCGGCGTGAATGAAGGAAAGTGGGCGCCGTGGCGCATGTGCCGTGGGTCGCGAGTCGAGTTGGTATATCGCAGTGCCGGTGATGCGTCGATGGCCCACTTGCGTCGTGCGTCGTGCCGGTGGCGTCGCGCCGCCGTGCGCCGCGCATCGCGCTGCCGTTCGTCGTGCATCGCCCTGTGCGGCTCTCCCTGTCACCCGCCGCTCCCGCCCGAATTGGTGGCGTCAATGGCCACCGTGAGCGAGTCCTCCCATGCGGGGACCGCCCTCAATCCTCCGTCGTGCAGCGCCTTGTGCGGCTCTCGTTGCGGGTTAAGGGGTTATTAACAGTCAAGATTCTTCTTAAGCCCTTAAGACGGTTAAGAACCATTATTAACGGTAAGTTGTTATTAATGTTAATTTCCTTTTTGGGAATTTTGAGCTCGCTCTCCCTGCACAGCATCGAGGGCGCCTTCGCCGGCCCCGGCCCAAAGACCGTCATCCCGGCGAGGGTGGGGCAAGTTTAGTATTCGATGCGTGTGCCCGCTCCTTGCCTTCCCTTTATTTTCCTCACCTTTCTTTTGCCTCGCCTTTTAAGCAAACACTAACACGACTCCCGCTCTTTAAGGCTTCTCCTCCCCCCTCTCTTGCTTTCTTCCTCGCCTTTTCTTCCCTCACTCACTCTCACCTTTCGCGGACCCGAATTGATTATCCACCTTTAATTTTCCTTTTCCTTTTACATCCACTTCTACTTCTACGTTTCCGTTTACGTCCCCTCGCCTCCCTCACCCACTCCCCCCTCCTCACCTCCCACCTCACTAACGCCTCCTTGCACGAGACTGACGTTTCCCGCCTCTCACACAGCCTCGTCCCCCCGCAAACCCCCGGCGCCGTTGAGCCGCTCGTGATTAAGTATCCAGAGCGACGGTGGGTCTCACTTCGACAATGAAGAAGTACACGTGGAGTGCGCAGACTTCGAGGCGGGCGACTTAGTGCAGGTCTATGTAGCCACATATACTGTACTATTTGATTCAATTCGTCGGTCACGCGTCACAGGCCCGAAATCGACGAATAATTTCGCGCCTGTCACAGGTCACCAAGGCTGAGTGCGAACTTGCCAAAAAAGTCACAAAATCGCGAAAAAAACGCGTCCGAAATCGTTTTTTCTCCTTCGCTGACGCTCCTTTGATGTTGGGATGGCCGCGGCGCTCCCACAGCTGCCATTTCTGTCGTGATTGGAGAAACTTGACTTGTCCCGCTCCCACACGCACTCGCTCGTGAATCGGACTGGCAGCTCACAAAACCTCAAGTTCTATTGAAACTACTCGGCAGATAACGGGATCTCAATACCAGGAAGGGATATCCTGGTCCTTGTTGTTGGTGTGGCGCCAAAACTCGCCCGCGTATTTCGTGTTGGGGCGACGCGTGCGCATGCCCCGGCCCTTGGGTGCGGCCTCCTCATCAGAAGTGTCCTCGGCCGGCATCTCTGCGTCAACATTCTCAGCATCCGAGACTCTGGCAGGGTCTCCATTGCGGCGAAGACGACAAGCGGCGGTGCGTAAAAAGGCTTACGGCAGCCGATTGATCTCGCGTCCGCTCGCTATGCACGGCGTCATAGAAACTTGCTGAGCGCGCGCCATTTCATTTATCTTGTCTCAGAATCAAGGCAGCTGAGCTTAGAATGTAATTCTGGAAGTCCTGGCGCAAAGCGCGATTTTTTTTTTTGTGTCACGGTCCCCAGGGGCAATCGACGAATATGAAAGTTCGTTGCTTGATGTCACAGGTCACAGGGCGCGCGAATTGAATCAAATAGTACAGTATTCAGCTCGATTTCTGATGATTGCGAAGTGATCTGTTGTGCCTCCGAATACCGCCATACCTGCAGCAAACCTAGTTCCCAACCCAGTTCCCGTGGCCGTGGAACATATGGAGTGTGCTGTTGATCCAAGTACTTCCACAAATGCATTCGTCAGCCGCATGTTTGAGAACCACTCGCCGAAGACCACCATTACCTTCCTTGACTCAGGTGCTAGTGACCACTTTTTCTGCAACCGTGCCGACTTTAGCACTTATGAAGCTATCGCCGTTCGGACCGGAAAATCAGCGCTGGCATCGGAAGGCGATTTTGCTATCGTCGGAAAGGGCACAGTCACCAAAGTCTTCAAAGTTGATGGAAAGGTTGTTCACCTTACCTTTCGCAACGCCCACGACGTGGATATCTTCATTCTCTGGCAGTTTCCCACCGACCAAGAGCTGAGGGATGCATCCCAGTATGGTCTTGCAGAGGCCGTGCAGCTTCTGAAATTGCTCGGGGTGGACGCTAAAGCTATGTTGCAAGACTACAAGGATCCCGAGCCGGTGTCCACCCGTCCCGTGGATGCACCCAAATCACGACCGCCAAATACAATTGTGGAGTGGCTCGCGCTGTACGAGAGGGTCCCGCTCAAGTCGTTGAGGGATGATGAAGTCTTCGAAGCATGCGAGATGGCAATTGCCGCAGACTCGGTCGACCAGTCCCAAGCGATGTAAGTCTGATTCCTTGGGTTGGTGAGTTGCTACTGATGTCTATGCTTTAGCGCCGCTCTGCCCGACTCCACTGATGAGTGCCTTGAGCAGCTTCGTACCGACATTCAGAAACAGCTTACGGTTGACATCTCTGATTCGGTACATCATTGCTTAATCCTTAAGATCTAAGTTACAGCTCTTTGCAAAATTGATGACAGTGGCCATGAAAAAAAAAAATCACAACATTTGATTGTCGCCGTTTCCGGAGACCATTTCTCAGCCTCTGAATCGTTTTCCGAGATTTTTGTTGTTGTAGGAGTCATTTTCCTGAGCCAATGCATCATATACCGAGCTTAAAGCAAGGCAAACCGATCTGGGGAAGATCGGCCGTTTCGGCGCCCCAACGTCAGATGGCATCAGATACTATCGATTGCTTCTTGGCACTTGCTCGCTTCCACCTTGCTTCCCTCTTTTTCCTCTCGTTCCCGTATACTGGCGCATAAGACTTTTAGCCACCAAGGGCCAGATGCAGCACCTACAATTTCAAAGAAAAAACCCTGAATTTCTCAGCTGCTGTGACCTATCTGTGTTTTACAGCGCGGAAACCCAGTCGCAAATACAACTCCTGCCCGCATCTCGAGCCCACTCGGCTTACCTCTCTGCCGTGTGTTCCCTACGCGTCGACGCTATCTCCATCTGCGAATCCACCGTCGTGCAGCGCATCATCCGAGGCCTCAAACGTTTCCATGGCGAGAAGGAGCGCAGCCAATCACCCGGCCCATCCTACTCGCCATCCTCGCACAGCTCCGACCCGGCGTCATTCCCGGCCACACAACCCTCTACGCCGCCTACTGCCTCGCTCCGGTGCTGCAGCCCATCCCTGGTTGTCACAACACCTTGCCCGGCCTAGTGCAACTGGCAACGAAAGATTACTCGGATGTCGAACACTCCTAGAAATTCAGTCCCCCACGTCGCCTTCAAATGTGATCCTCAGCCTTTCGTTTCCAATCTTTTTGCTACCGTTAGCTGGCGAGCCGTCTTCGATGGTACATACTTGTTTATCACCGATGCTTTTTGGTATATTGCTCCACAAAGCCACAATTCTCGCAATATAGCTGGCGCAGCGTCCAGGCATGTATACCGTTGCCTTCTCCCCGGCCTTCATCCTAATTTTCCACGAAATGTTACGCCTTCATATCAACTTCGCCAATTATCTGGCCGTTCGTTAGCAGCTACCCGTGCTTCGCTACGGTTCTTGAATTCAGTTTTCAGAAGACTTTGAAAGTTACAGCTGTTTGCGGAACGTAGGGCGCGCCCAAAGTTTTTCAAATTTTCAGCCCGCTAAGCCCTCCATAAGGGAACCATCCGTATACCACGTTGCGCCGGCGTATGACGTGTCCGCCTACTCGCTCAAGACAGCCACCGCGTTGGATTTATCGGGGATGACGGTCGATACAGGGAGGGGGTCGGCCCAGGGGGGTGTGTATATTGACTCAATATGTTCCATGCCAAGGGTTAGGTCAGCGCACGATGTTACGGGAGGGGCAGTCAAGGGTACTTTGCCTGCCGCCCGGAGGCGGAGACAGACCCCGAGAAATAATCTCAGTGACTGCCCCCCGCGCTTTCCCCCAGACGCTGCTGCTATCGGGGTCTGCGCCACGTTGCCGTCGTAACATCAGTGGGGGAGCTGGACTTGCGATTCCGGATCCGCGAGTCACGAGGAGGTACGTCGGCTGGCCAGAGGACAACGGGGAGCCGCTCAACGAAGTGGAGGGGCGACGCGCGGTGCGTTTGACGTGGGGCCAAGCGGATAGCATCACTAAGGAGCGGGACAGCCGCGGGACGGACGCCAATCCATTCCGCAATTTTTGACGGGATCAAAAGAGGGCTCACGTGGTGTGCATGTGGTCTGTGCGTCGGATCAGAGTGCAAACACAACCAATGTTGGGACGCCCACAAACTACTTTTCCTCCTCGCCTCTTCTGCGCTTGCCCCTTTCCCCCTACCCTCGCATACCACCACTCACAAGCTTCTATCCCGTATAATTCCACATTACCCCGCCGCATCGCTCCTCCTCGCTTGCTCTTCTTGCTCATGCTCGTCGTGAAATAGTCACCTCAGAAGAAAAGTTAAACATCGAGTCGGCGCATCGAGGCGTTGGGTAGTCGAAAATTTGAAAACGCGGGTTCGGCTTCGCGACACGAGGCGTACAAAATGAAAGTCCGATCGGTCATGCCGGTGAGTTGGATGAGACGAATGATGTTCACGCCCGGCTGAATAAAGCTTGTCACATCCAATGGTGAGGAGGGGTCCCTGCCCGCGACGCGATTAGTTAAGCGCTGAGTGCCACAAGATACTAACAATCTCGTATGGTAACCAGCTCTTCTCGTTACTCCCTCCGTGATTCATATCAAGGAACAGTGTGCCGTCCCGGGGCCATGCAATCTCCAGGCTAGCAACGGCTGCGGCCATTCTCTCAGGTGTAGGATTGGTTGGTTCCAGACCTGTGTACAGGGAGCTGACGGCTGTCGTACGAAGACACAGAAGAGTGACGGAGAGCTTGGATTTGGCAGGGTTTTCCTGTGCAGCCGACGCAGAAGGTTCACTGAGAGTAATCAGTCAGAATGATCAGAAGGTCACAATAGCACACACGTCTGGGGAGGATCCAAGCCAGGGACAAATTCAGGTTCGAAAACAAACTCGACCTCGAGGATTTTGGAAGCAATCGGCCCCGACCTTGACGAACCACAGCCCGGTTACATTGCGGCAGGGATTGAAATCAAGACGGCGCGTGGCGACTCGCGGCCCCAAGATGAAGGATAGATGGGCGGTGAAGGGGGATATTGCAAGTCCAACGGAGAGTATTCATCCTCAGGTCGGAAGCTGGTGCTCCGACCAGGGAGGCTCAACGGAGAGCTCGCGGATTCAGGCGATATATCCACGTCGCTGGAGACTTTCAGTACAGTATTGGGAGAGGAGCCCACAAGACTTGCTTTGTGCTTTGCAGGAACGACTATCGGAAGTCCCAATGAAGGCGCCATGGAATTGTGAAGAATGGTCCAGTAAAGGTCAAGGTGATCCTCTAGCTGGGTAGGATCTGCAATTCTAAAATGCTTCTGTAGAATTTCATAGCAAGCCTCGATTGAGCCCGCGTCTGGAAACTCCATCAGCAAAGAATGTGCAATTTTCGAGATCACTAGCCTTGTTTGTCAGCGCTAGTGATATTCTTTTAACGTCTCTAGGCTCTATCCTCCCCTTTGACTTCGATGGCACGAGGAGTAGAAGTGTTCCTGAAGATTGTGAGTAGCAGGGATAAAGATGAAAACAAAAACTCGCTCAGTTCCTTCTTTGACCAGGCTACTTTCGTAGTCGTGCCCCGGAATCCGTCGCCCAGTAGGTTGATTCCCGGCGAAGTATTGGCGCCGCCATTTTTTGGCCCGTTGTCGCTGGTTCGTGGAGTCGAGAGCGATATGGCGTCATCTTCAGCCTGTTCAGACAAGACGGGCACAAGGCTAGTCCCCCTTTAGAACACATTACATTCTACGAAATCGACGTACACATCACAGATCTGCGCAGCGTTTTTGCGCAAGTCTAGCGAGGTCGAATCCGGCTCCATACTGAAAGGAGGGAAAGCGTCTGAAAGAGAATCAACCTGCCGATGGCCGTTGTCCCAAAGATCCTTGGCATCGAGGCGGAACTCATCGGCGATCCCTGGTCTTTCGAATCGCGCCGCAATCGTAGCTTGACTGATGAAAGGCTCTTTAACGATTTTCCCTGCTACCGCGGCAGAACCCACATGCAAGCACCGCATTCCACCTTGTCTCTCAGACATTGATGGCAGTCCTTGGACAGCATATGAGATCAAGTAATGTAAGAGGAAACGCATCGTACAGGGAACATTCGCAATTGCATTGAGTGGGGGGGCTAGGGGAAGCGGAGGAGGAGTCGCGTTGTCATCAAGTCAATCATACGCAGCTGACGTGGCTTCCAGCCCGTGCACGGACCATGATCTTGAGAGTGATGAATCTTGGTAACACCCGATGAGTTGATGGAATTGAATATCTGCTTCCAGTGCCGACGAGGTATATTTTCCTAGCTATTTGCTGAATAACTTGGCAAAGGTGATTGCAATTGCTTTTTTCTTTTTTTTTCCCTTTTTTTTTTTTCCGGTTGTTTTCCGTTTTGATCACCGGTTTCCCATGTCCGGTTATATATGTCAAGTGTGTGACTTTCGTTCTTCTGGTACAAATTCAAATTCAGTTTTTTTACCTCAAAAATCTCATGGTCCAGCTCGTATTTCAAAGGCGAGCGAGGTGACTTCTTCCAAGTGAATGTAGTGATGTTTTTCTCGACGCAGGACCACTCAAAGAAGTCGGCCGAACGATCCGGCCCGCACCCCTCAGAATAATTTTTCTGACATGTGTGTGTGACCTTCCGCTCGGCCGCAACGGATATAAGTAGAAAGAAGGCTTCGCTTCTCACGGTCCGGCCCGGACTTCCTAAAATATCGTATTGCATAGGTAGGTTCGGAACAAGCCGCTTCTGATCACATGATATTCACGTGCTTCGCAGGGAATTTCAGAAGGGGCTTGTGCCAAGATGCCAAAAAAGGGCAATGTCTTTGGTGCGCTCTCCTGTTTCAATAAGCGCGTCAATCGCCCGGGGCCTGTAGAATGTTTTGTTCCTGAGACCAATTCGAGTATTTCTACCGCCTCAGTTCTTTTTAGTGTACTCGGTATTACCAAAAGTAACCGAGCATTTGCTCGTATCGCCAGATAGCCCAACTATTGCAAATTCTTATGGATAGATTATGGATCTACGATCAATTTAGCGTAGGTTGCAGCAGTCCAACTCAAGTTGACAAGTTCTGTACATAGCACAATATTAATTTCGAAAATCTGAGTATTTTTGCATTTACGCCTTTTCAGATGACATTTTCCCAGGTCTTTAGACTTCCAAAATGGTGTTACCTATGCTAAAACACACACACAAAACCTCAGGAAATAGGGCCCAATCCATCGATCTACAGATGGAAATTAATCTCAATGGAAGTTACACCTCAGAGGGGAAGAATGTATTGTTTGATGATTTCAATGGGGACCAAGGGCCATCACGGGTTCTTTCTCTTGTGTATGGGTAGAGAATACCTGTGGAGTTTTGAGCCACCAGCCCTCCCAGCGATTCATCCCCACTCGTCTGAAATTGGTGCAAAACAAAGCCCTACTACTTACGATTTATTCAAGGAGGCACTTGGTTTCTACAGACAACAACGGACGTCTTTTGGCAGCGGATGGCACGGAGCTACCACCGGCTTCTCGCGAGGCCGGAGGTGTTGCTCAACTTCTTCGTGGACGGCGAGACGCGGCTGCAGGCGGTAATACCGCGGCAGTCGTGGCTCAATTCGAAGGCCACAACGCGCTAGGCGGCAGCGTCCTGGCGGTATCCGCGGATGATGAGAACACGTACTACACTGAACCTGCGTTACGCAGTGGACGTGATACGAGTATGCGGCACGACCCCTACGCTAAACCCAACCAAGCGAAAGGGAAGGAGCCCACATCTAAACCTCTGACGCAGAATCAAAACCCCCCGCAGCCGCCAGCGGCTGGACCTTCGAACGAGCAACGTCGTGATCCTCCTCCTCATATGAAGCCTCCCCCATCGATTCCTGTTCCGCCGATGCATCCGTTAAACACGGAAGAAGGCTGGCGCCAGCGTGAAAGGCAGCAGAAATCCGGTGAACGGCCGAAGAGTAAAGAGGATACGGAAATGACCGACGCAACGAAGAAGCAGTGGCGCTTTACTTCCAACTTGCAGGAGAGCGTTAATATCGGCCACGTTTACGACAAGACCATGGACGCCCAGGCTACTCTCTCTGTCCGGGATATTTTTGCGATTTCCCAGGCGATGCAGATAAGCATCACCGAAGGCTTATATATAGCAAATCATACACGACTAGACCAGCTCTGGCAGTTCATCTGGATCGTAGGCATGTCCTTTGAATGTGTACCTGTACCATCCGTCAGAAGTGACACCGATTTGTCCACGGCGATCACCATGAGAAAGTAATCCAAGTTTTGCATACATAGCTGCTTCTTCGGCAGCGTTCTTAGCCAAGGAACGTATCATGGAATGGATAATCACCTGTGGAAAACATCAGTCACTTCCAAGAGCTGGAGAAATGATAAGCCTCACGTCGAGATGACGGGGTCCTGTGTTGGAGCCCTTGAATTTGAGAAGGGCTGATAGCAGATGATAAGATAAGATGTGGTTTTGGCCAATTCAACGAATTTGAACGGTTTGTAAGTATGTGTTTAAACTTTGAAGGGCCGTGTACGCAGCCTTATCTGTGTAGATCCTTCTTGATAGACTCGTAACCAGTCTGTATCCGAGTACGCCGGTGTATGCATATGCCGATGTGCTTGCCATAATTGTCGGTACTCATGATGCAGACTGATAACGAGTCTGCCTTCTGGACTTGATGTTCCTTTCGCGCCCACCATATTAGTCATTCCATCTGGCCCAGTACAGCATTACGCACAGGCTAACGTGTAAGACCGAATTAATATTGGTGCAAGGTGCAAGATGGGTATGTATTTTCCGTAGAAATTTCAGGTCCATTCTGCGTGATCTGCTTCTTCATTATTCAATCTGTTTCTTCTTGACTATTACCATACCTTTCCCTCAACTTCTCATCAATGGCCTTTCCTGAACCAGGAGATAGAGGCACCGGCCACCATGAATATATATAGTGAGTATAACCGTGCACTGTTATTGACTCACTGTTAAATAAACTACTGCAGGACAAAATGTTTATGGGACAGAGTTAACTTGACAGTAGTGCAAGCAGAGAAAATGAAAGCAGAAATTAACAGATAACTACATAGAGGCCTTATGTACTAGTACTCTCCTCGACATTTTGGCAATACAATAAGTGCTGCTGGGCCAAAATCGTATGAAGGTGCATGGGCCCCAGCACATGGGTCCTGCCTTCCACAACTGCCATGAAGAGCTGTTTTGCCTCTATAATTTTTCCAAGATCACGATTTGTTACAGCCAGATTTCCCATGGCCCTCAGAGTATCAGGATGTTCAGGACCCAAGATTTGTCTTCTCTTTTCCAGTACAGCCACTTCAAGCTCCTCTGCATCTGTTAATTTCCTGAGATCTCGATATGTTGCAGCCAAATTTGTCATGGCAGTCAGAGTATCAGAATGTTCAGGACCCAACCTCTGCGTCCTCTTTTCCAGAACAACCACCTCAAGCTCCTGTGCATCTGTCAATTTCCCAAGAGTGCGATATGTAGTGGCCAGATTTCCCATGGTCCTCAGAGTATCAGGATGTTCAGGACCCAAGATCTGCTTCTGTTTTTCCAGAACACCCACCTCAAGCTCCTCTGCATCTGTCAAATTCCCAAGAGCCCAATATGTGCTGGCCAGACCTGCCATGACGGTCAGAGTATGAGGATGGTCTGCACCCAAGATCTGCCTTGTCTTTTCCAGCACAACCACCTCAAGCTCCTCTGCATCTGTCAATTTCCCAAGAGTGTGATATATGTTGGCCAGATTTGCCATGGTCCTCAGAGTATCAGGATGTTCAGGACCCAAGATCTGCCTCTGTTTTTCCACAAGAACCACCCCAAGCTCCTCTGCTTCGGTCAATTTCCCAAGACCTTGATATGTTGCAGCAAGATTTCCCATGGTGAGCAGAGTATTAGGATGGTCTGCACCCAAGATCTGTCTCCTCTTTTCCAGAACCACCGCCTCAAGCTCCTCTGCCTCTGTCAATTTCCCAAGAGTATGATATATGTTGGCCAGAATTGCCATGGTGGTCAGAGTATCAGGATGTTCAGGACCCAAGATCTGCCTCTGTTTGTCCACAAGAACCACCCAAAGCTCCCCTGCTTCTGTCAATTTCCCAAGACCTCGATATGTTGCAGCAAGATTTCCCATGGAGAGCAGAGTATCAGGATGGTCTGCACCCAAGATCTGTCTCCTCTTTTCCAGAACCACCGCCTCAAGCTCCTCTGCATCTGTCAATTTCCAAAGAGTATGATACATGTTGGCCAGATTTGCCATGGTGGTCAGAGTATTAGGATGGTCTGCACCCAAGATCTCCCTCTGTTTTTCCAGAACAACCACCCAAAGCTCTTCTGCATCTGTCAATTTCCCGAGAGCCCGATATGTGTTGGCCAGATTTCCCATGGCCCTCAGGGTATCAGGATGTTGAGGACCCCAGGTCTGCCTCTGTTTTTCCAGAACAACCACCTCAAGCTCTTCTGCATCTGTCAATTTCCCGAGACCTCGATATGTTTCAGCCAGATTTCCAATAGCAAGCAGAGTATTAGGATGGTCAGGACCTAACCTCTGCCTCCTCAGGTCCAGTACAACCACCTGAAGCTCCTCTGCATCTGTCAAATTCCCGAGACCCCGATATGTTTCAGCCAGATTTCCTATGGCAACCAGAGTATCGGGATGTTCAGGACCCAAGCTCTGCCTCCTCTTTTCTATAACAATCACCTCAAGCTCCTCTGCATCTGTCAACTTCCCAAGACCTCGATATGTGGCAGCCAAATTTGCCATGACAGTCTGCCTCCTCTTTTCCAGCACAACCACCTCAAGCTCCTCTGCATCTGTCAATTTCCCAAGAGTATGATATATGTTGGCCAGATTTGCCATGGTCCTCAGAGTATCAGGATGTTCAGGACCCAAGATCTGCCTCTGTTTTTCCACAAGAACCACCCCAAGCTCCTCTGCTTCTGTCAATTTCCCAAGACCTCGATATGTTACAGCAAGATTTGCCATGGCGGTTAGAGTATGAGGATGATCTGCACCCAAGATCTGTCTCCTCTTTTCGAGTACAACCACCTCAAGCTCCTCTGCATCTGTCAATTTCCCAAGAGTATGATATGTGCTGGCTAGATTTCCCATGGTCCTCAGAGTATCAGGATGTTCAGGACCCAAGATCTCCCTCTGTTTTTCCAGAACAACAACAAGCTCCTCTGCATCTGTCAATTTCCCAAGAGCCTTATATACACCGGCCAGATTTGCCATGGTGGTCAGAGTCTGAGGATGGTCTGCACCCAAGCTCTGCCTCCCCAGTTCCAATGCAACCACCCCAAGCTCCTCTGCATTTATGAATTTCCCCAGATAATAATATGTGGTGGCCAGGTTTCCCATAGCCCTCACAGTATCAGGATGTTCAGGACCCAGTGTCTGCTGGCTTTTTTCCAGAACAACCACCTCAAGCTCTACTGCATCTGTCAACTTTCCCAGACTCTGGTATGTGCTTGCAAGACTCGACATCACATTCAGAGTCTTTGCATGCTCCGCTCCAAAGGTAGACTTTACCATTTCCAGCAAATCTTCACAAAGTTCTTGTGCCTGCTGAAAATTCCCCGAGTCATAGTATACCCGGAAGTAAGGGTAGAGCAATTCAGTGGATAGTTGTGAATTTGCCTGGAGGACGGTATTGATGTGAGGAAGGAGCCTCATGGTAAACAGTTGATCCTGCCAAGTTACAGACATTGCAAGTAGGGTCGCCACACAGTCTCGAGTGGGATTGATGTCAAGGCTGGTATTTCTACTCCAGCTATGCACAAGGGGGTGGATGGAGAAGAGGCTTGTACTAGGATCTTGGTTGATCAAGGAATACCCCTTGATTTCTGCTGCCATCTCTGAAAAGCTGAGGCTATCCCACACTCCAGCTGCAGTCAAAAAGGGTTTCAAAATGCTCGAGGCTCCGTTGCCTGTTCCTCTGTAGGTGTCAAGATATCCGGTTCATAGCTGGCAGCTTTTGAAAATATCCCCTCAGATATCCCCTCATGGTGGAGAAAGGAGCACAGCTGCAAGAAGCGAGCTGCAGGCTTGCTCAAGCACTTGAAGCTAATGTCCCATGTTGTATACACAGTCCAAGAATATTTGTCATGGGACTGCACAGGCATTTGACTTAGAAGTCGAGCACGATTTTGCTCATAAACGGCAAGGTATCTTCCTAGATATCCGGTTTTTGAAATGTATGCACCTGCTTGAACCACAGCAAGAGGGAAACAGTGCAGCACCTTTGAAAGTTCAGCTATTGACCGCAACCATATCCTTAACAATTACCTTGACAATTTCGGTTGCAAGCCCTTCATTCTCGCTTGTAGCCAGTTCAGCAGCACTGGCAAGCAGGAGCTGCACTGCAGCCTCTTCCTCGAGATCAGAAATTCTGTGATGCGCACCAGGTGCATGCACACGGAGTTGGGGATTTCGCGAGGTGATCAAGATATTACCACTGGTGCTTTGCGGGAAAAAATTGAAGAGGTTGAGTTTGGGATCATCTGCATTGTCGAATATGATCAGCCACTCATTGTTACTGGAAGCCAGCCAGCGTGAGGCGTCCTCGTGATCACTTCCAATAGACCGAGTAAGAGCAATATTCTTGAGTCCAGCCTGGATGGTGTCTGCTGCGCTAGCATCAAGGAAGAAGACATCTGTGAACCTGTGAGGTGGTTAATATTGAGGTGTATCTTGAAGATGAGAGGCCCCACCGATCACTCTGGGTTTCATTCAGAAATTTCAAGGCAATTTGAGTTTTGCCAGAGCCACCGAGTCCATGCAAGAGACACACATGCCGGTTTCCAATATCTTGGGCAAAGTACTGATGCATTTTGTCTAGGATGTCTCTTCGTCCATGGAAGATCCTTGAGGGCGGAGGACAGACTGTCGTTGAGGTAGGAGGTGGAGGCTGTCTAGCAGGTACTCTTCCTAAATCTAATACAGCTTAGCAGACTAAAAAACTAGAAATATTAACTGTACCATGGATGTTTAGTTTTGCGACAGAGGAAGTCTTGAAATGTGTGAGGGCCAGACATATATATAGGAGTGAGGGACCCACTATGAAATTCTGTTGGAGCTGGTGGACACGGCTTTTGTATTTTTTGAGCTCATCTCCAATACTTGTAGACCTTCCAAGTTCTCTGAAGCGACTACGAAAGCCTTTCTTCTGGAATTTCCCAAGTCCCTGCTCAATTTCAAGGAGCAAACTGCAAGAAATATAGGTTTGATTCACGAAGAACGAATCTAGAAACAGACCTTTTCAGCTGCTCACAGAACTGTGTCAACCTGCTTGCAGCATCCGCCCCATGAAGTGAAATCTCCTCTTGCAGCATCTTAATAATCTCGACAATGCTGGTGCATAATTCCGTGAAATCCTCCCTGTTCTTGGCCATTTTCTAGTGCACTGGGTAATGAGCTAATGCAGAATGCCCCAGCCTGCAACAACGCACCTGCACAGCCTCCAGGATCGGTATGACGGGTCCCAGAGCACCTTTGAGATACGGGAACGGGAGGAGCTCTGCAGCTGTTACTACAGTTTTAGATGTCAGGATTAAATTTGCAAGCCGGTCTGGAGGAATCCCTGTAGATGGAGGGGAGACCGCTGCTATGGGTGGAATCGACATGGTGGTAGTTGTCAAGGAGTAAAGCGCTCGTCTGTGGATATTGCTTCCGGAACAGCATTTGACAGCATTTGACATATTAATTACAACCCAGTCCGTTGCTGCCATCCATTCAAGCTGTAGATCTGTAACACGTCTCATTTTCGTATGGCCGCAAGTCACTGAATTTTACGTTTCAACGTTTGACAGGGGTTTTTTCTTCCGATAAAGTCCTCCTTCATGGAAGGCTCTGTACCTCATCGTCGATTTTGAATATAGAAACAAGCCCGGCCGGAGTCTTTCGCAACTCATTTGAGATTTATGAATATGGGACCGGGGTGGCTCGATATGAATGGATTTTCATCACTTGACCCAAGGAACGGTCCTATACTAGGGGAGCTCAAATAAGAACACGCCGAACGCTGAGACGCCGAAACGCAGCTCGGCGTGATCTCGGAGATCACTCATATCAGTTCATCATGACATGATTTCAATGATGGTTGCTAGCTTCGTCCGCTTGATGTGCGCCCTTAGCGCCCGACCTCCATCGGGCACCCGCCGCCAGCCCCGCTGCCTCCCACCGCACACAAATTCTTAGTTGGCACCAATGAAAAACCTGTACAATAACTTTCAAAGCAAACATCTCAATTCCAATCATGTGTTGAGTTCAAATCCCGCCCAAAAGTGTCCTGTCCTGCCTGCGGAGTGCGACATCGTCCACCGTATTCGCGACGTTGGCTGTGAAGTATGGTGCGGGCCACCTAGCTGCCGCTACCTTGTGCTTGAAATATAGCGGCTTCAAGTTCGAACATGCGGGTAAAATATTGAAAACAGGTCCGTATAAGCTCTATATGGGCGCAAAATGACACCAGTCGTGTGCCCTTCTTTACTGGTCGAACCTCCGTGCAAAAGTCTCCGGAACACGGTGATGGGAGCTGTATATAGTCGAGCTGCTGAGTGCGTGACTGCCGACACAAAACAACGCACGTCGGGATATTTGCATGTGAATAACTAATTGGGGTAAGAGATCACTCACATATTTAATGCAATCCCGCAAGCCGTACATGCGTCCGACCCGTTCTTGAGACACAACATAATACCATTCAAATTTGCATTGCAAAAGCTGCTCAGAGGTACAGTGTTCCACCGGCCAATGAAACACTAAAAGTAAATGCTTGATGTATTACACCCCAAGAATAATTTTGTAGATTTGAGTAGGCAGAAAGTTTATTCCATATGTTATACATCTCTGAACGAAGGACCTCAATTTTTGAGCGTCCGCTGAGGGAACCTGAGCCCGAACTACTGCCACTAGCCAATGAAACAGTCACATTGATCGAGTGATGCGGCGTTGTTCCCCTTTGGGTATCGGGCCGGCGGGCGATCGAACGACCCGGTTTTGTTTCTCCCTTCAACTCACATCTGTTCTGTAGTCGACAGAAATCAATCGATTGAATAAACACATGCTAATCTTCGTCATCTTCCGAGCCCTCTGAGTTCTCGGAATCCTCAGACCCTGATGAATTCCCGCGTGCACCACCGTTAGACGGACCTGCGGCAGGCTCCTCGCCTTCGTCGGCCACCAAGGTGGGCTTAGGAACGGGAGACAACAGCTGGCCCGTGAGCACGGGTTTCTTCCACGCTGGCCGCCTTCCCGCGAGCTTGGCGCGATCACGTTCCACTTCCCATGCCGTTACAGATTCTTGCCAGCGCGCGCGAATCGCCTGGTTCTCGTCTTTCCTGATCTTCTCCAGTCTCCTCCACTCTGTCATCGCCTCTTTCCGCTCTGCTTTTGTAACCCTTCTCTTCTCTGACTCCACCGCCTTGTCTTCGGCTGTTTTCTGGAAGGCCACCACCCGACGCACAAACTCATTTGACGTGAGCAGACGTGGCATCCCATCCCCGACCACGCGGCCCTTCTTCTTTGACTTCTTGCTGTCCTCCTGCGCAGCGAGCTGGCCGCGCACAAGGTCGCAATAAGCACCGTTCAAGACGAGGCTTGACTGCATGTTGACAATTTGCGATGTGTGGTGCTTGCTCGCCACGAGGAGCTCGCGCACGGAATTTTGGAGCTCCTCCTCGCGAACATTTGAGGGTGGTTCTGAGAGTAGAACGGAATAACGTGCTTTCTTCTGGCTGTAAGGCGAAATGGGGGTAGGGGCGAAGGTGGGTGGAGCCGATGTTGACTGAATTGGAGAAGAGCTGACCATGAACGATGAAGAGCTGGTGCGGATCGTTTGGAGGCTGTTGTCGAGGTACGAGGCCAATGATGCCTGGCGCTCAGAGGGAGTTGCCCTCTCGTTATCGCTCTCCGGAGAGCGAGGGCGCTTCGCCTGTCTGCGGAGCTCGTGCATTATATCTGTGACAGCCCGAATAGGAGTGCTCGGAGCCGATGTTGACTGAATTGGAGAAGAGCTGACCAAGAACGATGAAGAGCTGGTGCGGATCGTTTGGAGGCTGTTGTCAAGGTACGAGGCCAACGATGCCTGGCGCTCAGAGGGATTTGCCCTCTCATTATCGCTCTCCGGAGAGTGAGGGCGCTTCGCCTGTCTGCGGAACTCGTGCATTATATCCGTGACAGCCCGAATGGGAGTGCTCGGAGCCACGGGAAGATGTCCCCGCACCGCCGTCTCCAAACTCGGGGCCATCATTGCCGAGGTGACCACCGTGCGATTCACCGGCCAGAGCCCCGTCTTACGAAACGCGGCTCCAATGTTCTCCCTTGTCAGCGCCCGCTCGTGCGCACGGCTGTAGATCTTCACAAAGTTTGTCTTGTCCACCTTCTGCCGTGTTTTCCGCTCAAACTCGTTCTTTTCGTCTGTCCAATAGCCCTTCAATGGCGAGAAAATAACGACGTCAAGGCCCTGGTAGACGTGCGTCCCATGGGGAGGATAGCAGAAGATCTGGATCCGGAGTCGGCGCGCCAGCAAGAGAAACTCATGGCTGTAGTGAGAGATATGTCCGTCCAACCCCAGGGCACGAGTCGCATCCGCTGCCTTCTCCTGTGTCTGTTCGTCGAAGTCCTTGAGGTACTCCACCGCGATCTCATTGTCCGTCCATCCTTTGGCCTGATGTGCAATGCTAACAACGAAACCTGGTCAGATTGTGATTGTTGCGGAATATTGTACGCACGAGGCATTCAACGGGTTATCCTGCGCCCATTTTACCTGGAACGCTTTGCCTTTGAAAATGATAACGGGGCGGAGGCTCGTTTCATCGGCGCAGATTGTCACAATGACAGTCGTGTTTTCACGCCCCCCATCAACCTGCTGGTGCTGGAGTGGCGCACCCCGGGCTCCAATAACGCGTTTACGAACACCACCAGCAGGAAAGAAACCGCTTTCGTCCACGGCATAAATATTTTCGGGTTTGATAGGGACCGCAGTGAAGTCCACAGGTGGGCCCGAATCGTCGTCAAATGACTGGTCAAACTCGTAGTCGCGCTTCCCGGCCAGCACCTCTTCCACGATATCAAAGTAGGCTTCATTGGTGTGCGGGTTTACCGCTCTCGCCCTCTTGCCGTCTCTTGACTTGCCCCAAAAGGTCTGGAAGCGAGCCGAATGTTTTTCGACAAAGCGCTGTGTCCAATTGACACCGACCCCGTCGGCAGGGAATTTGTCACGAAGGCGGGCGCGGCATATGTCGTCCACACACCCCTTGAGCATGCCATGATCAAGCGGGAATCCACGCGACGCCAGCTCCAAGGCGTAGTCGATCACCATTGACTCTTCTTCCTCCAGCAGCCAACTCCTTGACGCGTTTGACTCGCTTTTTGTCTGTCCCCCATTCACCAGCCTTGACAATGTGACATGGGACAGCTCTATGTGTCGTCGAGTTTCTTTGTGGAACTGGTCCTCGACGTCTGCGCAGATTTGGCGCAAGCCTTTGCGCTTCTCCTTTGGAGCCAAGACACGGACCTGCTCCGCGTGGTATTGGGAGACGGCTGTGGCCATCCATTCATCGAATTTTTCGCGGGCAATCTGCGTTTTCTTTGTGTCGGACTTCGCGCGCCCGACCATGTTTGACGCGTCGAAGAGATTTGTTGGGAGTTTGATGGGACTTCCCAATTGGGTGTGTGACCCGATCCCGTTCTCAAAATGGTGGGCTCGAGTGGAAACGGTTTCCTATCCGCCAATTACCCTCAAAACGGCCGGGAAACGGGACTGAATCTCATATATATGCTATATCAGTCATCCTTTGTCTTTAAAATAAAATTTTTATGTTTTTATTTGGGCCCAAGCAGCTTCACCCGGCAAAGTCGATTTTCCATAGCGCGCTGAGCAGATACAAAGTCCTCAAATTTTTGTCCAGACATAGCTAAGTACCGCAGAAGTGTGTGTGTTTTATCTCGGGATGGTACAGAAAGATGCCGGTGTTATACGAGAGAAATTGTCGCACTGTTTCAGTGGCTAGTGGTGTTTCATTGGCCGGTGGAACACTGTACACTTAAAAAAAAAAAAATCTCCGGCCGATTTGGCCACTAATCTCGGGTAGCGGCAGCTAGGCGGCCCGCACCATAGGGTCGGGCCTGACATTTGGTCAGGCCCGAAGCCCGGGGCCTAGGCCCGGGCTTTTCCAACAAATTAACCAAACAATTAACCTTAATTTTTAACTCACTCACTCATTTCCCGGGAACGGAGACATCCTTCAGGCTACTGAACAATTTCACAAGTCTTGGTGGAGAGAATTCTTTTTTGGCCATCAAATTTACTTCCAACATTGACCACAACAAGTCTGCAATAACCATGGGAGGTCAGATTTCTCCCTCGCAAACTCAGTGTACAGTGTATGTTTACATTGTTTTTTTGTCATTGTCCATCTGAAGATTTTTCAAGTTTGTTTGCTATTTAATATATATATATAATTATTTACTTCTAAGCCCCGGGCCTGGGCCCAAGCCCGACCCGACCCGGCCTCAAGCCCGATGGTCAGGTCGGGCCTGAGGTTCTCCCCGGCCCAAGCCCGCCCAAGCCCGGCCCAAGCCCCGGGCTTTCAGTCACCGCGGCGCCTCTTGTTAGAGCGGTGCTCAGCGTCGGCATCACCCTGAACGCGCTTCTTGGCCATCCCAGAGCGAGCCTCGGGCGTCGAGAGATCAGGGACACCACCCTTGATCTTCTTGGCTGCCTTGCTGTCCTGCATCTTAACATAGCACCCAACATCGCGGCGCTGGATCGCCTGAACCTGGAGATCGGCGTTGTCTTCGCTCTGCACCCCCATCGACACGACCTCGCCTTTCAGCTTCACGTTCGACGCACTCTCCATACCCTCGACGCCCGTCGACGACTTCAGCGGCGCCTTCGACTGGCCGTACTCCGCCTCGACTTCGTCGTCGTACCCACCCTCCCCGGTGTGCTTCTTCCCCTTCGACCTCCCCGCCTCGCCCTCCACGACCTTCGACTCCTCCTACCCACCCTCGCCCGCCCTCTCCCACTCATCCGCCTCCCCCGCGTCCTCGTCGTGGAGCTCGATGCGGCTGGCACAGATACTACGACAACTTGCGGGGTACTACTACAAAGAGCCCAACTGGCTCTTTATGGTACGGATCACGCAGGGCTCGTGCATATGGGCAAGGGCACGATTGGTCTAAACCCCTTCTTCTCTGACCGGGGCATCATGAGTCGGCCAGCAATCGCTGGCCTCCTGGCGACGCTGGCGACGCTGGCGGCCTTCATCGATGCCAAGCACTGTGAGTGCCACCGATTCGTGGCTATCTCTTGAGCTGACTTGATTGCGGGACGATAGTCATCCTCGACAAATACCACTGGATGCTGTACTTCCTCGTCACCGCCATGTACCCCCGCCTTTTGATCACTGTCGACGAGGAGCTGAACAGCAGCCCGGTCACCGTGCACGTCGAACAGGTAGGCAGACTATGTTGGCGCCTTCATTATGCAATCATACTGAGACTTTACCAGGCGCTCGACGTGGTGGGACAGGCCGGGAAGCCGCGAACGATCTCAGGGTTCCAGACGCATCAGACGCCAGTGCGGCTGGCGACGACCGAACGGGCGGAACTCGTGCGTTGTTAGCCGCCCCTCCAGACCTTTCCATCGTATATTAATTTTATTTCCAGGCCTGATGAGCATTACTACGTCGCTCGGCCTCAGTCTGCTTTGGGACACCGACCTCGGGCTGAGCCACATCGACACGGAGGCCGCGCATTGGGTTGTGGGTGAGTGGGTGTTGGTGACCCAAGGAAATTGATCGTGTCGTACATGTATCATAGTCTTGTAGTCTTATATGTATCGTAGCTGTAACCCAGTGTGCATTCATTGGGTTGATGACCTTCATGGTTGGGTACCGGCCCATCTCCGCCTCAGACCACGCAATTTTACAAGAAATTGAAGATGACATTAACAGCAAAAGGGTATGCGGTTTATCTACTAGTACTGCTGTGGTACTTTGTCAAGAAATCGTACCAAGTTGTCCAGGAAATGAGTCCAAGAATACGGAAAGGTACGTGACGTACGCTGACGTAGCCCAGCGAACACGAGCGAAGGCAACGCTGTGCCGATATCCCCTGCCTACAGCCATCGACATACTTTAACCTACGTAGACCAGCGAACACGAGCGTAGGCAAGCGTGTGCCTACAGGGGGCCGGAACGCAGTGAAGTGGCCTGCTAGCGCGCCAACGCCGATATGCCTCCGTCTGCGCGGCGTGCGAGTGCTGTCCGTTGACATTCATCGTCAGGTCTGAGAGGAAACGGAGAACGGCGTTAAGACGAGTTAGTATGGAAAGCCGGAGCACCACGCTCTGAAACAAATGATACTATCAGTCCCGGCATGATAGCCGAGGCTGCTCCCTAGGCCGTAGCAGGTGGTTGCTTTGAGTTATATAGGTCTACTTTGGGTCCCTCTTTCTCAAACTCTTAGTCTCGGCACAATCTCTTCAATTGTGGTGCGTCCTTGACCTCCAAAGCATCCCTCCTATTTATATCGGACGTTGCTATGCCATCGCTGAACCCAATGTAAAAGAAAAAGAAAAAGGAAACTGGTTGAGTGGATAATGTGAATTTCAACTTGTGCACAGTTTTAGCCGAGATGAGCCGATTTAATTGATAGCTTGATCTAACGGCAGGAAATAGCGTCGAAATAATTCAACCTGGGGGCTTCTGATGCTTAAGGGCATACCTGGTGCCTGTTAGGACTATGTCTGACCCATTTTGTGTCCTGCACTGTGGATACAGTCTGGATTTGTGCTCAAGTCGCGCCTCTCAATGCCGTACAGTGCCGTAAATGCCGAAATGCGAACCTCAAATGCGCCCAAGTCGATTCAAAGTCGATATAGGTGATATCTAGACCACATATAAGTGTTCTAGCGTGAATTGTGACCATTGGTAGCGGGGGACACTGTTGAACACCGGGAGTCTGCCAACCTCTGCCTACTGTGGTAGGCAGACCCTGTGCCCACGAGCCTTTAAAATGCAGTGCCTCTCATTTATCGCATCTGCGAGGATTTGATCGAGATCGTCGCACCCATCAATCAATAACTCCAAACACTCTGTCAAGGTTCTAATCCGTTTGCTCCGTAGATTTAATTTTTAATTTTTTTCCCTTCCAGTTGTGATCACGAATACAGCACGGAATAATGACTATACAGAGTATTACAGCTAATAACAGTGCCGAAAGCGCGAGTGGATTTTTTTTTTCGTTTTGGGATGTTTTCAAATAATTCCCGGTATCTCAATGAATTCTTCACCAATCCGCATGAAACCTAGCTAGAAATCTCGTGGTGGTATTCTGTGCTTTCTGTAATTTTCTTTGTTCTCGCGAGGTCACAACTGTCTCTTCTGATTTTCTGGGGGTGCGTTCATCGTTAAGCCTGGGCCTTTGAAGCTCTTCATTCTCTATGCGGTGCCGGTCGAATGGTTCTGAAGCCCGAAGTTCTGGATCTTTATGAACATCCCGAATTTGCTATGTACCGAGGCCTAATCGGAGCGTGGCATGAGAACCTAGCATGATCACTCTGTCAAGGGACGTCAGTAAAGGAGTTTTCAAGTTATTGCATTGAAATCGACCTCGGCTTGCGTGACTGGTAAATTAAACGGTTGCTGGGCCACTTTTGTGGGGCAGCTAGTCTGTCAAGGGACGTCAGTAGAATAGGTTTCCAGTAATTGTGTAGACATTGACCTCAGTTTGAGTGACTGGTGAATTAAACGGTCAGCTAGGCCACTTTTCTGAGGCAGCTAGTAGTCTGTCAAGGGAGGTCAGTAAAGGAGTTTTCAAGTCATTGCATAGATATTGACCTCAGTTTAACTGCCTGGCGAATCAAATGGCCTGTTACCCTTAGTACCAAAAATGTCGTGAAATTATCATGTGACGGGGGCATCAATGCATTGCCAACGGTGCCTCAAATAAAAGTTTTAGGCATTTGTTTTCGAGCGCGGGACGGTCTGCGTGCAAGCGTCAACCGAGCGACAATTCATTCAGAAGAGCGATAGGAATATCACATTTTTCCAGGCTTGGCTCTCAGAAAGTCATTTCTGTTGGTGCTGCCAATTGTCTGCATTGCAGTCTCCCAGTATGATTGATAGTGAGCTGGGTCCAAGCATCAACAGCGGAGTAAAGGGGAGTCGGACGAGACATACTGAATGTATGGTACAATGTGAGGCATACTCTGCATGCACCGTTCTAGCATTTTAGCGCGGCGCTTGATCTTCCACATTGGTTGGTTGTGCACAGGAATGTGCGCATGTACGCGCTCCCATATCACAGATACGGCGTAGCGCGCGAGAAGTATGGGAAAGTGCGCAGAGCGCATCGTTTCCACTGCACTCGCCGCTGTGGACACCGTGTAATCCAGAGTGCACACCCGTCTAAGTCTTGATGCCCAGTGAAAACCCCACATGCTGAGGTATGCCAGAAACTGCTCAGATCTACCCACCTAAAGCCCAGCATAACAGAGCAGATGGGAGCAGAGAAATGAGCCTATAGCAGATGAGATTTTGATCTCATTCTGCTGTCGTCTGCTCGGCTCTGCTCACTTTCTGCTCAGCTCTGCCGCCCTCTGCTCTCACATGCCCTCCTATGCCATTGCTGCTTTCCATTCATTAATTAGAAAATCCATATTATTCAGCTACCTACGACAAGATCTGTCTACACCAAGTCAACGCTGCACCGTCTTGGCTCCCTCTCCAAAGTCCCGCCCACCCGATGCGAGACGCCGACCCATACAACTTCGAGAATTGCGCGCCTACAATATTGGAGGTGAGTATATGCACATTCCCTGACCGACAGCAACATACCATATACGATTTCGATATCAAACGACGGGCACAACTACAATGAAATTATCAGCATACACAAACCAGCGAAACAGCATCTTACCGGCGGCTGCTGTTGCTTCAGCCTAGTAGTAGTAGTACGCTGACACGAGCATCAAAGTGGGAAGCCGCAATGGGGCTACATAACATCTTAGAAAGAACCCCGAAAACTTGAAGGGGAGAGCGACGTACCGATAGATCACTATTACGACATAGATCCACCTAGAGCGAGTTGCGAGCTGTCTAAGTATATGCACTTGACGAAAAAGCAGCGACATACAGGTCGTGAATCTTGCTCTGAGACATAAACTGTGCAACTCGGATTCACATCGGTACACAGTCACGAAAATAAATATCGAACATACCTTTTGCGCATCGCAGGTCGTGTGTGTCCGGAAACAAAGTATCTACAGGGATAGCTTCAATAAAGAGTGGTCGAGGTGGGGAAGAGCTTACCTGGAGCATTGGGGAAAGATTTAATGTGCCACAGACGAAACAAGTGGAATCCACGAACAACAAACCGTTCCAAATACCTCAAAAATAATTTGATTAGCCTCGTAGACTCATAGTGCAAACGAGTAAACAAGAGCGCCGGGGAAGCGGGGGCGGGGCGAATGAGATCAATAATGAGGACCGAGATCGAAGATGGAGAAAGAGAGAAAAGGAGGGAAAGACGGAATGGGAAACCGGTGCGAGGAAGCGGGGTGTGACGGGGGCCAGGGACGGAAGGAGAGGACGAAGGAAGGGAAGGGAGGGGAACAGAGGAAGGGCGGAAATAGGGGGAATCGAGGTAAAAAAAAAAAAAAAAACACGGACCTAACATTACCCAGCACCCCCAATGCTGTTACCTGCAATCGTAGCCCGTCAAACTATCCGAGCCGGTGAGCACAGGAAGTCCAAGATTAGAGCACTCACCTCATGGGTAGTACAACACGACACTGGGTAAGAAGAAATGGTGCTTCGGAATGATTGTCAGGACTAGGATGTCTTCAGAGAAAGACCAGGTAAAATCTATGTACGCGCACGGATGATTAATATGGGCCACTGTGCGCGAGAAATTAGAGATGGAAGAAAGGGGAACGGCGGTCACCTCGAAAGGCGTGCGCACCAAACCGCAGACCATAAAGACATCGCAGGGCTCCTTCGAGATGGCACAGAAGTGCAAACACACCTAGATCTGAAGCAATCGGTAAAGAGAGCGGGATGGGGAGTATAAAGGGCATACTACTGGTGGGTTAACCTTCGGAGAATGTTGTGAATCGCACGAGATCGGAGTACATCAGTGTCTCACCGTGGTATCGCCGAGGGGCCCGCCGCTCTGAGATGAGTCTTAAGACATCCATGAGACGATTCTGACCCTACCTGGCGCTGTCGTGAGCCTTTGACGCGCGTAAACCCTCTTTCGAGCGGGAAAAACGCGTGTTACGCGCAAAAAGAGACACGTCGGGCACGAAAGAGACGCATCAGACGCAAAAGTACGCGACGGTGGGACTGGGTTCGACAGCATGGCATTGAGGAAACGACGATATCGGTAACGCAGGGAACTATCGATGAAAGGAGACAGAGAGATGGTGGTGGTAGGAAGCAAGGAGCGTTTCAAACTCCAACAGCCGCAAGCGCCGCTTGAGCGCCGCCAGCGATGACGCGTGTCTGACCCGGACGTACCTAAGGAACCTAAGATTTGACAGTGTTTGCTTGGGGTAAGCAGAATTGGGCAGAACTGAGCAGAGCTGAGCCAACTTTGCGCAGATTGTGACAGATCAGGGCAGAACACAGCATACGGCAAGCATACGGGATTTTCACTGGGCTTGACGATTCAATATGAATCCCACATAAATGTTTTATTGTGCTTTTTCATACCACTGATGACCCGCCGACGCAGCGGACGGGATCCCAACGACGCTGCCGACAAGTTGTCGGCCATCGGGGACCACTTCCAGATTCCGGAGATCATCGGAATCAATGTTTGGTCTGATGTGACGCTCAACACAGCCTCCTGCGTTGCGCGCAAGAGCCTCTACTCCGAGCGCACCTATTAGTGCGATGGCATCAGCGCTCCCAAACCTTCCCACCCGGATTGGCCCGACGGTAGGCTGAGTAGCCGAGGTGTTGTTGGGCCGCAATAATTATAAGTACTACAAGGGATTGGTCGGCCGCTTTGCGGCCTCCCATCCCCTTTCGTGCGTTTAACAAAGCCACAGCAGTGTTCGCCCTTAAGGCCTTAAGCGAGGTTTCCAGGAGCTCTAAGGCTTAATAAGGGTTAAGCCTTAAGCTTAAGGCCTCATTTAAGGCCTTAAGCCTGATTTTTCTCACGCTTCCCCAGCCTATTTCGCGCCTTCAGAAACCGAGACAAAAACTCAAATTTTACATATGTAAGCTACTCAACATACTCTTCCTCTGAAGGAATCTCCACCGCTCCATCATCTGGTTGCGTGTCCTCGTCTTCGTCAGCCTGCCGCTCTGCTTCCGCCAAAGCCATCATCAGCTCTGCTTCCGCCTCAATCTCCTTTTGCGAGAGACGCTGAACTATTGAAGAAAAGCGGCTGAAACCTGTTCTTCTTCCGATGTTCTCTCGGCTTGCGTGACCTGCGCACACAGCATCAAGTGCCATTGGCAGGGTTAGGCGACGCTTAGGAGATGTCAACTAACACCGCTGGACCAGCACCGCTACACCAGCGCCGCTACAATTGCGTGCTTTTTTTGGGCTTTTGATTGCCGCTTAGATGTCGGAAAACTCGACCCGAGCTCTTAAGGCCTTAAAGGCTTAAGGGAAAGAACGGGTCGGACTCTAAGGCTTAACTTAAGGCCTTACTAAGCCTTAAGTTAAGGCCTTAACCCTTAGGGTGAACACTGAGCCACAGGGAGAGCACCCCACCATTCAAGGCTGTTTTGCGTCTTTGAACGCTAAATCAGATACTATTATGAGTTCACCGCGGAGTACTGATACTCGGTGAACGAAGCAATTGAATATTCAGTGCCGACAGTCGGGGAGTGAGATAAATCTTGGCTAATAAATAACGCATAACACTTCATTCCACCTCTGATGAGATATTCTAGTGTGCTTTGTTCGCCTTCTAAAACCACCATTAATTCCATGAGTGGCGAAATTGTTTCCGGCCGAACGCGCCGCGCTTGTAACCCCGTGAGTCCATTATTCCTAATAGGTTGTTCGAAAGTGCAACGGTCAATGAGTCGAATTTTATAAAGAGGGAGAACAAAAATTTCTTGCGGTCCAACACCGGCCAGCTTCAATCGGGAGGAAGCCCTTTGTTTCCCTTGTGGGAGAAAATGCCGCAATTCATACGTCATTGTGGCGCCAGGGCAGTGCCTGTCAGATTGCTGTCAGGTGGTGACGGCAACTGCCGTGAACGGCGCAAAGCGGCATTAGTGCGGAATGATTGGAGCGCACACCGTGGGCTGTGTAAATCAAGACCGGCAGCTGAACATCAGATCGGCACATAAAGACATCAGCGGAGTTTTTCTCCCTCTTTATAAAATTATCCATGTCTGTCTGAAGCCTTTTAAACTCCGCTTTTGGGAGATCAAGCCCGAGGTTTTGGAAGCGCTGGGTCCAGACCCTCGGAAGCGCTCAATAAACGGCACTTCCTCGGGGCTTTTGGCCCCATGATCAACTTAAGCGCGTGCGCGCCTATAAAAGTGTATACAATGCCAAACTGCTTTTTGGTCACCGTTAAAGTTTCCGGGGCGCTAATTTAAGCGCCGAAACCGGTACCAGTGACTTGAATTTCCTTGCAACTTCATCAATTCCACCCCCGCTTTGAAGGATAGGCTGTGGATAAAATTATGAACTTGACTGCAACCTTGACAAAAACAAGGATATTCTTATTGTCTTGCTCAAATTTGTTCCACTCAGAGCTGCAGAATGTAAATTGCAATTCATGCACCGGCAGTGGTTTTGTGAGAACTGACTCAGATTCTGAAATCATATCTAACAAAAGGCTTCAGACAGGTGTAATTTTATAAAGATAAAGATACTGGCTGATTTTTACGAATTTCTGTGGTCAATAAAGCGGGAGGGGGACCGCGGAGCGGTCCCCCGAGCACTTGTAATTTTATAAAGAGAGAGTAGGGCGTATCGTTGAACTAACCGCTCCTGCAAGAAATTGTCCTTGTCTGGTTTCTTGCAAGTTGCTTGCTCCCAATTTTTTTCAGCGTTGCAGACAAACCTACTTTAACCTGAGGTTACCATGTAAGACCAAGCATGGGCAGTAACCCGCATAAATCCAAGGGATTACCAGCACCAGCAAATCCCTTGATCTACATGAGGTAGCAGCCGTCGAATACAGATACATATTTCGAACCCAAGATTATATTATGTGTGTTCACTATGTCGAGGTCATATGTGCGAGATTAGACTAAGGTCCGACCGAGGTCGGCCATGGATGGTCACATGTGCGAGATTGAAGTACCATAGTGCGATTTGAATTTATTTCCCGAACAGCCACGCGCCAAGCCCCATCGCACACGCACTGATCCATTGTACCGCAACAGGCGCTACGACGACCTTGCCCATCGCCGCGGCTTGCGCCAGGGCAAACGGTGATCCGCTCGGAACCGCGGCGCCATACACGAGGGACTGAATCCCAGCAGCGGCTGAGGCTAAAACGCATAATTAGATATTCAAGAACTGAGAGGGCCCAGCGGATCCGCAGAAGTTCGAACTCACCCGCGGTGACGCCCGCTGCGCTGAAACCGAGTAGGTTCAAGATACCGACGAGGATTGCCGGTATGACTACAGAGCCGCCCACTACCAGAAGGCCGACGCCGGCTGCTTTAGCTGTTTTGGGATGCTCTGCCCTGAAATGATGCAGAGCAAGAGCTACAACTATCGTGAGGACACATTCTAGAAAATGGGAAGACATCACAACATACCTGCTGCTGGAATTTATGGGAGGATCGCAATGGAGCCGTTTACCTGTTTTAGACAACCATCCCTCGTACTCATTTTTTTCTGGGTCAAATATCCTGCAAATCAACGAGACGCTACATTGGGATGCACAGGCATGATTCCAGAGCCTCAAAAAATTCCTGGAAGAATGGAGGGGTAATGAGGGTCTTGTTTAACGAGGAGGACGCCAATCGCAGATCGGAAAAGACAGCTATGCTTAGAATTTCACTGGCTATCCAGGTAAAATCGCCGGAACAAAACGAGGCCTCCATGTTAAGTCACGCTCTTTTCCGGCTTGTGTCGGGATCCGTCATGACAGGGATTACCGGCGCAATTAAACGGCCCGAAGGAACATCCACCGTCAGAATGGCGCTCTGCCCAAAACACTGAATAAGTCGCTGTGTTCCATTTAGATTGGACTCCGTCAACTGCCTTGAAGATACTCTCGCGCACGTCGAAGTGGGGCCGTTCGATTAATCCGTTGGCGCGCGAGTTATAGCCAGAAATGCGGATATGATGGATGTGATATTTCGATTCAAGGTAAGCGAGAGCTTTGAGAAATGGAGTCCCATTGTCGGTGACGATCTCAACAAGGGTTCCCCAACGACAAATCAAATCCTGGAAGATCCAGTCTCCAATTGCGCTCGCAGTCTCACGCCGAAGCATGCGAAATTCCGGATAACGGACAAGGGAACAACGGCCGTGCACGATGTACTTGAAGCCGCCAGCCGGGGGCATGTGCATCGAATCCATGTACACCTTGGCAAATATGGGGGCGGGTGTGGCAACGGTAGGCGGAATTAATAGCTTCTGTGTTTGGCGTAGCTGACAGATGTGGCATGTGAGAAGCCACCAGCTGATGTCGTCTGCGAGGTGGGGCCACCAGAAGCGCTCGATCAACAAGGCGCGCGTGGCGTAGAAGCCCTTGTGACCGACATCATCGTGCGCAGAGGTGAGAATGAAGAGGCGGCGGTGAATGGGTACGACGAGTTTATGGCGTGATTGGGGATCTTTCCGCCAGAGCTGATCATGCGCAAGGTAAAATTCCATACAATACCTGACGAAGGACTTATATTCCTTGTCAGACATGTCGCGTGGACGTTGCAAGTTGCCGTGCCATACGCGGACCAAGTCAACACGGGCATCGGCGAGTCGGGCGGCATCAGATCGAGGAACGTTATCGTATGAAAGAGAAGGTGGGGGATTTTCTTCGTCAGGTGCGATATCGGCGGCAAGGGTTGAAATGGTGTGTTGTGGGCGAGCAACATATGGTGAATCATTGATAAAATGCATGAACCCGTGGACCTGATCAATCCAGTCGTCAAAATCGTCGTCAGGTTCAGGATCATCACCAGGCTGCGGAGGGGCGACGCGAGAGGCCATCTGGGCCGTGGAGTACGCCGGGAACATGGACGAGGGTGAAGTGAAAGGTGAGAATGGATAAAATCCATCGGTTTATACTCGCACTGGGCTGGAGATCGGGGTGCGCAAGCATCCCTTTGATGTAGCGTGCGTCGACTTCAACCACGAGATTGCGTACACCAATAAGATACATTTTCCACGACCGCAGTGCACGGAAAAGGCCGTAGAGCTCGAGTTTCGGCTGCGAAAAGCGGGCCTCGCGGTCGTTGAGTGTGATGGAACCGAAGCGAGCGTAATAGCGGCGAGAGAGGTCCATGGGGTCGCATTGGCAAAGAAGAAATCCGACGGCGTGAGATGAAGTGTCAACACCGAGTATGGTGGGAGCGGGGGAGGTGTAATCGATGGGGCGAAGCGCGGGGGAATGGATGAGTGCGTGTTTCAAATCTTCTTGTGCTGCTATTTGTGCGGGACCGAATAAAAAGGGCATATCTTTGCGAGTGAGAAGCGTGAGGGAGTGAGCGCGATGGGAGAAATTTCGGATAAAAATTCGGACAACGCCGATGGTACCAAGGAATGCGCGGACCTCTGAAAGATCTTTGCAGGGTCCCCAGTTGATGATTTTAGCGACGCGCTTCTCGTCGGGAATGCGGCCGGTGGGCGTGCAAACATGGCCAACGACCGTGATATTTTCGGCGCAGAGGACACTCTTCAACCCTGAGAAAGTCCCTCCGCAATATTTCATGCGTTGGACAATACGGTCTAACTGGCTTGCGTTGAAGGGCACGTGTGGTGTAAGGAGGATGCAGCGCGTCGCCAGCGCGGCCAGCGACGGCTCTGGATGGTATTCGACCGTGGACCGTGAAGAATACATCTGAGTAGTTACGAAATGGCTACATGTATGGATTGTGCTAGGGAGAGGACGGCGGGCGAGAGAACTTAACACTAGCGTGCAGTGAAATGTCAGGAACAAAAGAGAGCTATAAATAAGTAAAGATAAAGACGGACCTGGCGAGCAGTGAAAGGCGAGGAAGAGAGGAGCTGCGAATATCCTGTTACTCCCTCGACCTTTATACTCGCTCGGTGTCCCGGATGCCACTCGCGCCACACGGGGCGGTACGCTACTTGCGCCGTGGTGCGCACAAGCAGGAATTACGGCCCCACTGCACATGCAGACAGGGCGATCCACTCGCGCGGAGCGTTACGCTGCGTGTACCGTGGAGAGCACAGCAGGAAGTACGGCAGCCCCCCCATAAAGCTCAAGGCGCTTCACCCCAGCATGGGAAGGGTGCGAATATCCTCGCGACAACCAACATAGCGCGCCCGTTAGACTTGAGTAAATAATATTTAAACCCGACTAACTGGCTTGCGTTGAAGGGCACGTGTGGTGTAAGGAGGATGCAGCGCGTCGCCAGCGCGGCCAGCGACGGCTCTGGATGGTATTCGACCGTGGACCGCTATTAGGCTATTGATTTTATTTTTTTATTTTTATTAAGGAACGGTGGATGAGAAGCGGTGGAATACGAAGGAAGGGTATGTATCTCGAGGATGGATCTGTTCAGGGACGTGCGACGGCGTCGAAAGCGGGCCGTCCGTAGATCATGCTCTGGAGCAGGACAGGGTTCTTGCGAATGTAGATTTGGAACGTGTTGGACGCCCACCGGCCTGTAGCCTGAAAGACGTGGGGCTGGGCACCCAATTCCGCCAGACGAGTTGCGCCGCCAGCACGCATGGATTGCCCTGCTACTGAGTTTGGGAAAAACTTGTGGAGCCGGGAGATGAACCACGATCTCGTGGGGACAGTGCCATTGGCACGCAGCCAAAGCTGAGGGTGGTACGGGAAAAGTTTGTCACGGGACTTCAGATAATCGCAAAAAAGCTTGTATGGGTCTGTGGGTCCAGAAAGCTTCTGGATCAGGAGTGCGTTGCCCTCGAAAAAAGCGTCAGCCTTATGGCCGGGTAATAAATACCCGTACCCCGTCTCGTACCAAGAGACTGATGCCCGTTGCGAGACTTTGCGCAGATTGCGGAGGCTGACTCTGTCCGGGTATGTGAGCTCGCCTAGGCGCAGCAGCGCATAAAAACCCGGTTAGAAGCTGGCTCGTGAACAGAAAATCATCGTGGGTGGCCACATCATGAGCTACTCGGTCTAGGAGCCAGCGGACGACAATGGCTAGATCGTGGACGGAGAGAGGATGCTTACGTTTTGTGGCAGTGCCACGCATGCGCTTACATCCCGCTAACGTCTTTGAGACCAGACGTGAATTCCTGTTTTTCCGAACTTCGGGGAAGTGATCCTCGAGCTGGTTACAAATGCCGGAGAGGTAGGAATCAACAGAGTCTGGCTTGATATGGTGGCTCATGTAAACGGTGAAGAAACTCAAAGTTTCGGGGGTGGGTTCGATGGGAAAATTGTGCATTTTGCAAAAGGTGATGTAAGAATTCAGTGCAGAAGTGTATGTGGATGAGGTGGACGAGTCTATGGAAAAACCCAACGCGATCGACCGCTCGTGAATTAAGCGGTCGAGAGTCCATGGCTGCCTCATCGGCTGCCTGGACGACGGCGACAGGTCAATCATTTTTCCACTGCCCCCAGCGTAGCTCGAGGGGGTGAAAAACGGATTGCTGGCAGTGCTTTTGAACCGTCAATCAAAAGGTCGGGATGGTGAGATATCGCGACATCGTTCATCCAGCGAGAAAGAGCATCGGCTACGACATTCTTTTTGCCGGGCAGAAGCAGGACACGCAACTTGAAGTTGTTGCTGATCAGGACATCAACGGCGGATTTCAAGATTTCGTTGTAGAGTGGCCTCGCGCGCAAGGAGTTGAAAATGTCGTATGTGTTGCTGCTATCTGTCCAGAGGGTGATTTTGCGCACGCTGGTCCTACCATTGGCGCGTACAAGGTCCGCAATCTGATGGAGGCACCAGCAGACACAGAAAGCCTCGTAATAAAAAATGCGGTCCTTGGGTGCGTTTTGGGGGGGCTTAGACTGGTAGCCTAGGCCCGCTGCTGGGAAGTAGAAGCTGAGGCCCTTCAGCGAGGCGTCACAGAACGCGACGATGTCAGCGTCTGCCGGTTCCCAGTCTACTGCCTCTAGAAGATGTACGCCGGTGGAGTTGGTGACATGGCGCGAAAACCAAGCGAGGTCATTGATAACGCCGGAGCTGACGGAAATCCCTGCGTTGGCGTTCGTCTTCCCCTCCATCTTCTCGTAGACATGTGACAGAGCTGGTTTGAGGAGAGGATAGACGTTCAGGCTCCAGTTAATCCAACCAGCAAGGCGCTGAAATGACCTTAGTGGAAGACGACGAGCTCCACGACGCGGAACACTGCAGAATTCTTGCACGCCAGCTAATAGCTCAACGCGCTTGGATCCTGGCATGGTGAAGGTCATCGCGTTCGGGTCCACCTCGAACCGATGACTGTAAGGACATGGCCCCAGACTTGCTTGGGCTGTTCGTGGTTCAGCCCAATTTCATCCCAAAGGCATAGGGTTTTGACTGCGCAGCCGGGAAGAAATCTTCGTACGGCTCGTAAAAGTCGATGTCGTCCGCAAGCTCAACAGCAAAAGTATCGTCTATGTAGACGTTGCTCTCGATGCCCCTGTTGATCGCAATCCACGCTACGAGGCCCATAAAAGAGGTCCAGATCCGAGCGGCGCCGCGATTCCCAAAATTGTTGCAACGATCCACATGCCGCTGACCATCTATGGTGATAATCTGCTTAATCTGCCACAGGATGTGCATGGGAAGACGACGGTAGGCCTGGGAGACGTCGGATTTCCATACAACAAGTTGCGTATCTGGACCATGGATGCGTCGCAAGGAGAGGATGCGGTCACCGAGGTTTTTGAGAGTGTCTATCGGAGAACCGACGATAGCTTCACGCGGGATCATGGAGTTTAGGCTGAAGTCACCGAACTTGTGGTTAACGACGAGGCGCAGTTTCTCTGAATTTGGTTTGGGGACGGCGTGGATTGGTTCACTGTACATGCCAGGGAGGAGTTCAGGCCCGAATGCCGGGGAGAATCTTCCCAGTGCTATCTCCGCATCACGCTGATCGCGCACGAACTGCCTTTCTTTCTCAGTTTTCAAAGGGCAGTCGATTGTCTCTGGATAAAACCCCGGATGAGTGTCGGCCCAGGGCCAGAAACCCTCACGGAGGCCGTCCACAACGGAGCGGACAAAAGGTTGGTTGGGGTGACGTGTGAGTAGAGATTGGAAGACATCGATGTTTATTGGAGTAACAAGTTTGAACAGATGTTTGTTCTCCGTCAGCGTCCTCATGACGGTTGGGGTTATACTCAGAAAGAGGAGGCCGGGGCAAAGGTGGGTCAAATTCAGTCGTTCTCGCAGTTGGACTGTGACTAGTGTCGAAGCCAGTCCAAATAAATTCCCTGAGGTATCTCGGCCGCTTAGCTCTTGGCTCAAGGGGCTCTGAATCACTCGGGAACAGCGGCTGGACGGTCGCACCTGGTGACAGGGTGGTTGCGCCTGCAACGCGAGCAGATGTGGATGTACCGGCAGGTGGATTTATTGGAGGGGCAGCGCTCTTCGTTGAAACGCTTGCAAAGCTCATTAACCTTCTTTTGTCCGTCCTTTCCGCCACCGCCGTTGTTCCCGGCTCCTCTCCCGGAAGAATCTTTCGCTTTTGGCTTTGACTCGAGGGTAAGCAGCTCCGTTGTCATTGAGGAAGGAGCGCTCCCAATGACTGAACTGCCGGCAGTCACTGAGCTCGAGGTCTCGACGGCCTGCTGCCTCGTTGCGGAGCTTCCGGTCGAGGAGAATGATGCGCTCGTGGACGTGCTCAGCTGAGCTGGTGAAAAGGTCCATGACGTACTGTTGGTATGTTTCGAGCTTACGTCTGCGGTGCGGGAAAACGAAGATAATCGCCTCAGCAGCTCTGGTCCATGCGGTGATCCAGTCTGACTGGGTGTTGACTGTTTTGGTGGGTGTAGAAGATCCGAAAAGGAGTTGGACACCGTCCCCGATGGATTCAGCGCGCTGTCTCTCGTGGGAGACGGAGAACTGGCTGGTAATGACTTTATTGAGGTCGACAAGCCTGTCCTTTAACGATAGCAAGCCATTCGGATTCGGGGAAGGAAGCAATGTGCCGTGTGGAGTTGAGGATGGTTCCAAGCACGTATTTTGGATCTTTTGAGTACTCGGCAAGTTGACTGCGGGTTTTGGCGAGTTCAGGCGAGAGAGTAGGCTCAACGAGGAAGTCCTCGACGATCCATGGGAGAAGTGCGTCGTTTGACCCTGCGCCTCTTGGCTCCGGACTCATCATACGGAGGAAAAAGAGCGGGAGCGATTTCTGTCTCCTCTGTGCGGGGAACGAGAGGGGGTGCGACCTCTGTTTCCCCTTCCCTCATCCTGAACAACAGCGCCGGAGCCTGCCTCATTTCCGCCTCCATTAGGGGACCTGAAACGGGGGCGATCTCCACTGGTGCCCGCTCCTCCACTGCCAGTACCGCACTTTGCTGCTTCCGCGAGCTCTTTCTCAGTCTGGTCCAAGATTTCGAAGTAGGACTGGGCTGCTTGCTCCCCGCTACCCCCTTCAACGAAGGCAGAGGGTAGAGTCTGCATAATCTTTGTGCAAGCGACAACCTTGGTGATTTTCCCATCCCGGAAGTCCTGGACGAGGTCTGTACATTTCTTGATGACTTCGGGCTGTCCGACGGCTCCGGTGGGAACAGGCGTTGGATTGAGTTGGTCGGCATCTGTTGACATAGGAGTGATAGTGACTATGGATGGAAGATACGGAGGGCGAGCGAAGTATATTCGGATACGAGAGAACTTAACACTAGCGTGCAGTGAAATGTCAGGAACAAAAGAGAGCTATAAATAAGTAAAGATATAACACTGGCGAGCAGTGAAAGGCGAGGAAGAGAGGAGCTGCGAATATCCTGTTACTCCCTCGACCTTTATACTCGCTCGGTGTCCCGGATGCCACTCGCGCCACACGGGGCGGTACGCTACTTGCGCCGTGGTGCGCACAAGCAGGAATTACGGCCCCACTGCACATGCAGACAGGGCGATCCACTCGCGCGGAGCGTTACGCTGCGTGTACCGTGGAGAGCACAGCAGGAAGTACGGCAGCCCCCCCATAAAGCTCAAGGCGCTTCACCCCAGCATGGGAAGGGTGCGAATATCCTCGCGACAACCAACATAGCGCGCCCGTTAGACTTGAGTAAATAATATTTAAACCCGATGAGGTTGTTGAAGTGTTCCCAAACGAACCGGCGGATGCCGGGATTCTCGGCGATGGTTTCGTAGGAGCCATCCTCAAGCTGATAGCGCGAGGCGGGTCCACGAGCGGGGACATCATCGATATATGGAATGGTGAACTCGGGGATTTCGGGCTGAAGGATAAATGTAACGTCGTCGTGGAAGATCGGACCGAATTGGTCTAACCCATGGGAAGTGTGACGAGACGGAGTGCGCCGTAAGGCGTTTGGAAAGTGGTGTAATCGCGGGAAGAAGGGGCGAGGAGACGCTCGTCGTAGCCAACATATAGATCAAGCATGGCACCGCACGCCCTGCCTGCAAAATGTTCCGCAATTTGATCGGTGAAAGGAGTGACTCCGGAATGTTGAATTGTCACTGCGTTTAGTGGTTCGAGGGCGTGAACCAAACGCAAACTGGTGCCGTCCTTTTTGACAACGCAAAACCAACGGGAGCGATAGACGAATTCGAGGGCTCGTAGACACCGGCTGCGATCTTGGTGCGTATGACTTTGCACACCTCGTCGTAGATGCCAGGTGGAATGGGGATGTTTCGTTGTACCCAAGGGGTGTGCGGCATGACGGGATGTCAACGGGTGGGAAGAAGTCGGTGCGAAAGCGACCGCGTTCGGAATCTTGCCAAGCAAAAGCTTCATTCTGCAAGCACAAAATGGTGCATGAGCCGCCGTTCTTCTGGCCAAAGAAATTCACCCGGATGCGCAGCGTCCATGAGGTCACGTCGCTCGTACGTATAACGACCAGTAGGCTCGAAGGGAGGGGGATTTGGAACGAGGTGGGGTATCTCCGCGAGAGGGTCGCCGTAAATATGGCGCTCGATGCGGAATTTGTCGGGTAAAGTTCCGAGGACTGGGCGAATTTTCTGGGCAACAGGTTTATACTTCTTTTTAGCGTAAACCTCTGCGAGCGGAGGAAGCGAATATTTAGTGGGAGATGACGAGATGCTGAGACGGGATCGGAATTGAGAGGGGATGAGGAAGTAGAGAATATAGGAATTAAATCATCACCACGAGTTGAATCGCGGGATAGAGCGAAAGCCGGTTGAACGATGGTATGAGCGAAATTAACGGTGTTGGCGCTGGGGCCAAGATTAGTGCATGCCGATAAGTATAAATGCTGGATATGCGCGGGGGTGTCCGATGCGAGTGCCGAGGTAGATTCAACAATGAAGTTGTCGGAGTTGTTGGGATCAAACAATGATAAGGGCAAGCTCTCCTTGATCATCGATCAATTCCTCGAGTTCGAAAACCCTGCGTACGCTGTCGAAGGCCACGAGGGACGGTGGGGACGGTGGCTAGTTTTCCAGTGTTCGGATCACAAATCGTGATGGTCTGGTCTTCGTTCGCAAAATTACGGACAATACTCTGGGTCAAGATATCGAAAGGGCGACCCAGGAGCACGTCGTACGCGGGATTTCGAAGGATATGGACCTGGAGGTAAAGTGTGATGTCGGAGATGCGGAATGGGACGTTACGGGCGAGACCAAGTGACGAATTAATTGAACCATTGGCAGATTGCATGCGCAGGACAACACGGGGGTCGTACGAGAGGGCGAGCTCGTGGCAAACAGCCTCGGACATCGCAATAATTTGAGAGCCGCCATCAACGATGCACTCAACCGCTGTTGATTGTCGATAACAGGGAGGATCGAACGAATGGCAGAGGACTCCATCGAAACGACGAGGTCATCCGGAATACTGCCAGAGTCGTAATAAACCGCATAGGGGTCCGGGACAACCAAACCACCTTCCGGTAAATTTGCGTGGGCAGAATTGGTGTAGGAGGCAGGGAAAGAGTCGAATATATAGCGGTCTGCTGCGGTCTTTGCACGCTGTCCTCGAGCGAATCATACTCGAGTTCAGAATCATCCGAAAATGGGAGAGGGGGCGCAATATCATGTAGGAACTGCGGCGCTGGTGCAACAGGATTTTTGTTGTCTTTGGGCGGTGCTCGACGCGATGTAGTGGCTTCCCGCATGTGGGAGCGCACTTCGGGGGCGATGGAAAGTAGCTGTCGTTGTGTAATGGTTACCGGAGCATCTAGCGTCGATTTAAAAACTTCTGCTGCGTCCTTCTCGCTGTAAATCGGTGCATTGGTGCGATATGCAGGTGTATTCTAGACTGTTCAGCAGGGAGACCGAGGTTTCGGTCCTTCGGGGGCGCATATGCGCCGTCACGAGCGTCGCGGAAGGGGTGCTGAGGCGCTTTACCAGCAGCCTGAAGCGGTGGATCGGTAGGAGCGGAGCTGCGGTGGGAAGGGGTGGATTGGATGCAGGAGGGGAATGTGCGGTCGGGCTCCTCGTCCGCCTTGCGCTGAAGCGCGCGCTTGGCCTGGGCACGAGTCTGGAGTGCATTCATTTCGTGTTGCAACATCTGCATACGTGCTCGTCGGAGAGGGTGAACGTGCGAACCGTGGAAGAGGAGGAAGGGGTGGAGTGAAGGTTAGGTGCAACCTCAACCAGCAACTGCGCAGCTGCCAGCTGCCCAGGTTGAGTTCGTGCCATTTCTCGACACGAGCACGCAGTCTTTGCCAGGAATGTGCGCGGAACAAATGCGCCGGACGGAAGAACGACACGGCCATCTTGATTGCGGCGACATCTTCCAGCCTGCATGTCCTCCAAAACTTTAGCACAATCGTTAATGAAATGCGTGAGATCACTGCAATATGTACAGCCATCAGGACGCTTCTTTGGAGGGGCTGCACCCTGCTGGAGTCGTTCGAGGATTTCTGCCCTGCAAAAGCCTTCATGAACTCGGTCATGGTGCCAACCAGAGCTGCAATGCTGGGGTCGGGTTTAATTTCGATGGTCGTGGGTATGGAGGTAGGGGCGAGAACGGGAGCAGGAGTGGGTCGATCAAGAATGAACGTGCCCCCTCCGGCAAGAGCGAACTCAGCTGCCTCATAGAGGTCAGCGAGGGGGTACGGGTCGGCGGGGTGGACATCAGGACGTTTAATCTGGAGGCGCAGCTTAACTTCCCGTGCGAAGGAAGCTGGCTGCATTGCCCGAAGAAGGTACGGCTCTGTTCATCGTCAGAGAGACGCCGTTTATTTATGAGATAGGTGGTGATACGCAAGAATTGCCGATAGAAAGTTTTCAGATCCTCGAGGGAGAGGATTCCGACGCGGGAATATTCGCCAACGAGCGTGTCCAAGTCGCTGAGCTCGAAGCGGCGGTTCTCGTCGTTCCCTGAATAAAGCTTCAATACATCTGCTTTAAAATCGGCGTACGATCTCGTAGCATCGGTGAAGCTTTTCAAAGCCTCCCAGATTTCCTGGTCCTCGACCGATAGGAAGCGGGTGGCGTGGTTCTTCTTTTCGGTGTCGTCCGTCACGGATGAGCGAGAAAGAAGGAACTCTAGGTCCCCGAAATAGCGGCGCAGCTCGTGCGGCTTATGCGAGTCGAATTGGGGCGCATTTCGATCGCCTCGAGCGGGCATGGAAGGGGCGGGAGTAGACATCGAGAGCTGGTGTATAGGTGACGAAGATAAAATAGGTGAAGGCGGGTTGGTGAATAGCCAAGCCAAAATCGGTGAGTTAGGCGAGTGAGGCGAGAGATTGTTGTGGTGAGCGAGACTGGCGGGTACAACCTCAAAAAGGTCGTCGTCGGACGGAGGGGTGTAGTGTGAGGTGTCGAGAGGTCCGAAGGGTTTTGAAAGGCGGAGATGAACTCGAGTCGGAGGTTGCGGCGTTGGGCGAGTTGGGAATTAAGCCGCGGGTTGCGAGAGGAACCGGAAGCAATAGTTGAAACCCTCGCGGTGGGCTCCAAAATGACACGCCTGCCGACCGTCCAAGCGCGAGCTAAAACTCAACAGGTGAGCTCTCGCTGAAGGAAGGAAGGAGGAGTAAAATATGCAAGTGTTTCAACTTGCTAAGGAACCGTAAAAGGGCACCCGGCGGCTGACTGGGACGAAGTGCGTAGGCTGAGGAAGCGTGGGCGGAGTCGGGAGCGAAAGCGAGAGCGAGAGCGGAGGCGAGAGCGCGAGTGCGAGCGACTTAAACTGCACGAATGGGGCAAGGTAAAAGTGATTTTATTGAGAAATAAAGCAAGTCTTTTATACACAAGAGATGAGTGAATGGAGTAAGATGAATCGAAATGAGACTCAGCAGGGACAAGGAGCTGAGGGAATGTAACGATAAATTGAGAGTCAGGGAAGAGGGCAAGTGGTTAAAAAACAGGGAAGAGGTTGAGTCGGAAAACAGGGTAGAGAGGAAAGTAGAAATCTAGGGCGGCAAGGAACTGGATGCAGTCACAGAAAAGATACATATCAAGAGTTTTTGGGTATATGAACGCCAAGGGGAACAGCGAGGGAGAATAGTAAATTTGGATATCGGTGGCGCAGTGCAGCCGGCCGATTGATATGTCAGGGAAGTTGGCAGAGTGGATACAGCCGCCGAGATATATCTGTTCCGGGAAGATGGTGTCTAGAGATGGTGTGAATTGTCGGGGTTGGAGCAGCGTGGATTTGTGGAGTACAGGGCGAGAGAGAAGACCAAGAGGATGGTGGAGGTAAACTGAGTAAGCGTGTGTAACTTTGTCGGATCAACATACGAATGATTGACGTTGATTGACAGAGATCTGCAGTTCACACGGCAAGCGCGCTACCATGCGCGTCAGCGGTGAGGGTCAGCGTGGGGTGAAATTCGGAGGGATCGTCGTAGGGTTCAAGGAGGGAAGAGTCGATCGAGAGTGTGGTGAGGGCAGAAAGGTAGCGGATGGAGGAGGAAGCGAGGAAGGAGAAGGATGGAGGGTGTGATCAGGGAATAAAGGCTCCACCGTCGTCATCCTCGTGCCTCGTCCGCAACGCATCGTATTGGAAAAAACCTACCCGGTGAATGAACCTGATTCTGATTCTACTTCTTCTACTGTTCCTTCTTCAGATTCGTCGCTGCCTGGCGTTCTTGCCACCAATCCGCCACCCACGACTTCTACCGCCATCCCTCCTGCGACTCGTCGCACCCCAACGCCTCCACCACTCCGCCAAAACCTTCGCTCCAATTCGTTCCACCCACGGTCACAACCACGCACTCTGGACGTGTCTCACGTCCACCCGAACGTCTCGATCCTGTCCACGTTCCCAAACCTCGCCACCCTCCAAAAATTCCGCGCTTGTCGTTCCTCCAGCGCTAGAAGGGGGATAATGTAGCGGCGCTGTCCCTGATCGCTGTCGTAACCCTCCAGTTCGGTTTTCGCCTTCCTGGAGGTATGTGAAACGACGGAGCTCAAGTGGATTTACCTCCAGGGGATTATTAGTGTATTTAATGTACAGCCTGTATTTTCCGTACCTTGTCTTTCCAACGCCCGTTTCGTGCCCCGCTCCCCGTGCTCTTCTCGCTCCTGATCTCGCTTAAATTAACGGAGCATCCCGCACCGTTACATCCCAAAGAAACGATAACCCACGTTCCGGCGATCATCCGTCCGATATCCATGATGAAGGCTTGGAAAGTCGACGGCGAATTTGAAAGGCCAAAATTCATGATGAGAGTTTCGAACAAGCCGAGCGGGGTACGAAAGGCTGTCTTCCACTCATCGCCTTCCTTGATTTGGACGAGGTTGAAGGCGTTCTTGAGGTCGATGACCGAAAAAACCTTGCAGCCTTGCGTCCTGTCAAGAAGATCGTCAATAAGAGGTAAAGGATAACGGTTCTTTTAGTAATTGAATTTAAACCGCGATAATCAACACAGAGTCGAAGGTCACCAGATTTTTTCCGGCGCGAAAAGGATCGGCGCAGCCGCGGGGGATGTCGAGCGTCGAATGAAGCCCTTCTTGAGGTTTTCATCGAGGTATTTAGCCAAGGCGTCGCGTTCTTCCTGAGAAAGTCGATACATCGGACCAAAGGAGGAGTTTTGCCATCTTCGATTTCAATCGAGAGGTCGTAAGGCCGGTGCGGAGGGAGAGCATCCACTTCGATGTCGGAAAAGACGGTCGAAGCCCAGGGCATATATTTAGCAGGGAGTGCGCGCAGCGCAGAAGGGTCGTGAGGTTCGTCGGGGAAGTCTGGGCCGAGATCCGGGTCGTGAGTCGAAGGTGTTGAGCCCATAGCAGAGAGTTTGTAGTAAGGAGAATCTGCGGGGTGGAAACGAATCAGTGAAATATTACAGTTCTTGGTTTGTTTACGAAAACGGTGGGGGTTCAAAACACGAATTTTGGGAGTGGGAGCAGGAACAGGGTGTGTGCGATCAAGGATAGAACGACCGAAGCCATTAAGTCCCGTCAACGCCGAGAGGAAAGAACCAGGAGCAGGGTTGGGAACAGGAGCAGGATCAGGGGAGGATGTGCACATCAGAGGAGTAGGCGCGCTGTCCGCGGACGAGCGCAAGGACGAGTCGTGGGCCAAACGCTCATCATCAAAAGGTGTATCTACGGTAGGTACAGGGGTGGAGGAAGGAACAGGAGAGGATTTCGGAGCAGGAGCAAAAGAGACAGAGCGACGGAAAAAGGAAGTAATCGCCGTTAAGACCGAAGCCCAGGCCGACACAAGATGCCACGACCATCGTGTCCGAGTTCATATACTGTGAGTACACAGCCGCTCATCTGAACATTTATACACATCCACAGGCCTAGACAATCTCCCAATGAAGTCGCGTATCTACTTCAAGAAATCAAAGAGAAGGACTCGGAAATCAAAGTCCAGGTACTCTAGACTCGTAACCAGTCTGCCTACGCCATTCTAACAAGGGGGCTGGTTGCCGTAGGCAGACTGGTACTTCTCGGATGTGTCAATCGAGCTGGGGCGGAGTTTGAAATTAAGTTAGTGAGGCCGATGACGCAATGATGCAATGAGCTGCGGCAATTCCGGAGATCACGATCCGAAGTTGATCGCCACTAAAACTACCCTCAGGTTTTACGGTGTTCTGTCCCACAAATACAAAATGTGAGGAGGCAAAATTGGAGGGATACAATTTTCATTCATTTTCCCCGCTTCAACCAAAGAAATAAGCTTCAAAATTGAGCACAAAATGAGTAAGATTTTTAAAAGGTCACTTGAATTTCAAACTCCGCGACAGCCCTTTTGGCGGCTCCGAGAAGTACCAGCCTGCCTACGGCAACAAGCTTGCCTTGTTAGAACGCCGTAGGCAGGCTGGTTACGAGCCTAAAGGTACTCGTCGTCCTCAGTGTTATGCGTGCTAGCCTCAATCAAATAACGCTAGATCTACAAGCGGAAATCGACAGGGACTCATCGCGGTACATCCACCACTCATTAAATGTGTCCGATTCCGCGTCCTCTTCCACCAGCGTCTCGCCCTCTCCCGCCGTCCCGCGCGCCCCGTCCCCGAAATCCACGCTCATTCCCGGCAAAATATCCACCGCCTACGCCAAAATCGACAAGCTCTCCGCCGAAAAATGCGCCCTCGCCCAGCGCATCATCGAGCTCGTCTCCCGCACCCGCACCCGTCTTGACTCGGACCAAAGGTACGTGCTCTCCGGGCGAGCCCCTAGACCCGCCTTGCCGCCCGACCCCGACCGCAAGCGGCAGCAGCGCACGCCTCCCGCGCACGCCCTCGGCGGTGGGCTCCCCGATGCTGGAGGGCGAGGTCTACGTCGGCGCGTCGCGCAACCCCGCCTCGCAGATTCGCGAGAGCCTGCACACGGCCCTCGGTGCAAGCACGACCATGCCCGATATCCAGACGCAGCCCCCCTCCGCCACGCCTGTAGCCGCCTTCGCCCTGGTCCGTCGCAGAAGAGTACGTGCCGCACGCCGTCTGAAAAAACCGATGCTGACTGAGGCGGCTGGGAACAGAGCGCGGCATAACCGCGCCGGTGGTGGCCTTGATGCCGCCGCGCCGCTTCGCATCGCCCCTCACCACGTCCGTGGCCGCGAACTCGCATGGCAGCAGCTCGCACAAGCGCTCCCAGCTGTCACGGCAGATCCACATATATACCATATCTAAAAATTAGGTCAATCACAAGACTACTCCCAGGGTTACAGTGTTCCTGCCGAAACACAGGTTTTTTTGGTTGAAACCCATTATGTAATATGATCAAAAATACCGGTACTGGATTGACTGCAGACTTTCAATGCGATTCTAACACACCTGATCCCAAGACAATCCGACCAAAATTGAGGTCACAAGAGTGTTTTTGCCGAAAATCATCGAAAACAGAAAAAATCGGTCCCCGCCCTTTTTTATCTGTCAACTGCTATTCAACATTCAACCGTGTCTCCAGGAGTCGGGACGATATTAAATTGCTGGGCATCCCACCCACCCGCCGATGGCTCAAAAAGAGGATGTGCTGGACTACCTCTTTAGAACATCAAAAAATCGAGTGTTCATTGTCCCAGTGTTACCGTTACGAGTACCCTAAGTGTTCTGTTCAAAGGTCCCCGTTACACGTTACATGAACACTCGGTCGAAATGGTACAGTATATATTCTGAACGGTGACATGTTCACAGCGCCAGTTGCATTACCAACAAGCCGAAGTACCGGCCCACCATGCGGCACGGCAGCCTGCTCGGCTTTAAGGAGAAATTCCGGCTTCAAAACAGTCATTTCTATAAATTACAGCCATTGGCAGTACCGAAGGCGCGAACGAGAAAATTACCGTTTCAGGTAGATTTTGATCCCCGCGACCATTTGGCTCGTATCTCAATGAGTTTTCCACCGATTGGGATGAAATATAGCTAGATGATTTGGAGTAATCCTGTACTGAGGCAGGTATTTATCCCTATCCTGCGACATATCAATGTGGAAGGCCTGATTGTAATCGAAAGTTTGAGAAACCTGAGCATCTGCGTCAGCATACTAAAGACTTCCATTCGCCATCGAGACCCCTGCCAAAGCAAGTTAAGCAACAGGTCAATATGCCAACACCCGTTAGTATATTCTACTCAAAAACTCAATATGGCTGCTAATCTTCCGTGCAGTCATTGCCATATAAATGCGGAAGTCCTGGTTGTGATCGAAAGTTTGAGAAACCTGAGTATCTACATCAGCATACTAAAGACTTCCATTCGCCATCGAGACCCCTGCCAAAACAACAGACTTACAAGTGTGGCGTTGAAGGCTGCGAAGCCCCGAGCTTCTCGCAGCTTTCGTTGCTGCATGAGCATACTGCCAAGGCCCACCCGAAGCCCGGTAAAAATACCCCTTCTGGCTCGTGAGCTCTCTCTATCTCGTCACAAATCATAAACCTTGACTGTCCAAAGATCTACCTCGGCTTTCTCAACACAAGGACACCCAATTCCCATTACGAATACACGATCGACACAGGCACCAGTGTTAATGTCTCAACACGTTCCCCCACAGGAACCTCCCCCCTCCTATACCGCCAATGAGGCTATATGTGTCGCCATATGTCTATTCCCGCCAATGTAAGTTATCGTGTTTCAGATCTGGAAAAGTTATAATCATATTTCGTTTGGTAGCATCCACATCCACATCTTTAGCAGCACAGAATGCTGTCTCTAGCCCTGATTATGCTCCAGCGGCGGTGAGATGTTTGCTTAAGATTTAAGCAACAATTAACTCATGGAAACAAGTTCCCTACTCCACTTTCTCCGGAGGAAGTGCTGCAATGACTAACGGAACTGGAACTCCGACAGGTGCTGATTGATAAATCCACGTTGAAAGTTGGCATGGTTTGTGTGGTTTTTCCTGTTCCAATTGGTCAACGCCTGATCAAATACTTTGACTCCAGCATTTCGTAGAGCTTGCAGAGAAGGTTATTCTGTCATCTACGAACAATCAGAGAATCTGGTACTTGGTTACACATGCCTTTCTTTAGTCCCGACAGAGCCTAAAATTCAGTGCAGCTTTTGGAATCGTCTGCAGGAACGAGTCGAGTGGATGAGCAAGCACAATAATGTCTGTAGTCTTGCATATAGTGCTAAATTCCGCGCCGATGTCAGGATGGTATGAGATAACTTTTACACATCACTCTAACGTTCCCACTGATTCTTTTGGCCTGCAGTTGCTCCGTTCTGACGTGCCAGAAGCCGCCGTCGCCCAATGCGGCAGAGTCACACTGTGAATCATGATCTGTGCACCGCTGGTGGCCAGGCCGCAAGGCGGTAGGTATGCACGAGAAAGTTCGATCAGAATTAAACTTATTTCTGAGGGGACGGTTTTTGTTATTTCTACGCTGTTTTCACCTTCAACAACTTGAGCCGGGCACTTCTGCGCGGCACCACTTTGCCACCCGGATGAGCCTCTGAAGATGGAATAGTGGCCCGGGTGTCAGGATTGTCCTCATCTCTATGTGGCTCATCGTTATCCTCTTCACCTGAGACATCCTCTGAAGGATTAATATCGGTCTCTGATTCCTGGGGAGATTTCGAATCTTCCTGTTCATCTGATGGTCCAGGAAGCCTTGCCCTGGCGTCCTCCTCCTTTTCATCTGGGGAATTTGAGTGGCAGTTGAGCCCACAAAGTTTATAAATACCATTATCTTCGTCCTGGTCCTCCGAAGAATCACCATCGCGGTCTGATCCGTGTGGACTTTCCTCTTCATCCGATTCCCTACGGAGCTCTTCTGCGTCTTGCTCCTCCTCTTGATCTGGGGCATGTTAGTCGCAATTTAACCCACGAAGTTCATAAATACCATTCCCTTCGTCCTCATCCTCCGAAGAATCTCCATCGCTGTCTGATTCGTGCAGAGATTTTGAATTTTCGCCTACATTCCATTCTCCAGGGAGCTCTTCCCCGGGGCCCTCCTCCTCTTCCACTGGGGCATGTGAGCCGCAATTCAACCCATGAAGTTCATAAATGCTAATCCCTTCGTCCTCATCCTCTGAAGAATTAATATCGCTGTCTGATTCGTGGGGATTGTCCTCTTCATCTGATGGTCTGGAAGCCTTTTCCTCGCGTCCTCCTCCCTTTATCTTAGGCATGTTAGTCACAATTCAACCCGCCACATTCATGAATACCATTATCTTCGTCCTCGTGCTCCGAAAGATCACCATCGCGGTCTGATCCGTGGGGACTTTCTTCATCCGATTCCTCTGGGAGCTCTTCTCCGCCGTGCATCCTCTGCATCTGAGGCAGGTTACCCGTAATTCAACCCACGAAATTCATAAATACCATTCTCTTCGCTCTCGGAAGGATCACCATCACCCACCGATCCGTGGGTACGGGTCCATTCGTCCGATCCCCCGTCTTTCCGATCGCGCTTGTCCTCCCCAAAATCACCATCAGCCGGATTGTCCCTGACAGCAGCGATGCTATATCCTGGGAGTTTGACTCCGAATCTAATCCAGTAGACCTTGAGAGGCAGAGGGATGGTAACGAATCTCTGTTATCCAGAAGTGCTGTTTTCTGTTAGTCAAAATTCAACTCAGCAGGGGGCACAAATATGTACATGTTTCGGCCTCATTCCCAGAAGCATAGCTGACGCTCTTTGACTCCGGGGGTAATGGTAATAATTCCCCTCTTCATCCAGTTTCTCTCCTAGCCCTTCGTATTGTTCTCCTCCGCAAGGACCAAGTTCATTCACAAGCACAAAATGAAGTGTTTTTACTGTCTGATTCAGGTTCTCGGCCTGGTCTATCTTTTGAGGGTTCGAATTCCCTTCTCTCCAAACGCTCTTTCTAGAA